>SRSE01001192.1:0-58675 GCA_005024645.1 Planiliza haematocheilus
CTAAATGAGCCAATATTACATATCAGAGAGTAATGAGCCAATTTACATATCAGAGACTAATGAGCCAATATTACATATCAGAGAGTAATGAGCCAATATTACATATCAGAGAGTAATGAGCCAATATTACATATCAGAGAGTAATGAGCCAATATTACATATCAGAGAGTAATGAGCCAATATTACATATCAGAGAGTAATGAGCCAATATTACATATCAGAGAGTAACGAGCCAATATTACATATCAGAGACTAAATGAGCCAATATTACATATCAGAGACTAAATGAGCCAATATTACATATCAGAGAGTAATGAGCCAATATTACATATCAGAGAGTAATGAGCCAATATTACATATCAGAGAGTAATGAACCAATATTACATATCAGAGACTAAATGAGCCAATATTACATATCAGAGAGTAATGAACCAATATTACATATCAGAGAGTAACGAGCCAATATTACATATCAGAGAGTAATGAGCCAATATTACATATCAGAGAGTAATGAGCCAATATTACATATCAGAGAGTAATGAACCAATATTACATATCAGAGAGTAATGAGCCAATATTACATATCAGAGAGTAATGAGCCAATATTACATATCAGAGAGTAATGAGCCAATATTACATATCAGAGAGTAATGAGCCAATATTACATATCAGAGAGTAATGAGCCAATATTACATATCAGAGAGTAATGAGCCAATATTACATATCAGAGAGTAATGAGCCAATATTACATATCAGAGAGTAATGAGCCAATATTACATATCAGAGAGTAATGAGCCAATATTACATATCAGAGAGTAACGAGCCAATATTACATATCAGAGAGTAACGAACCAATATTACATATCAGAGAGTAATGAGCCAATATTACATATCAGAGAGTAATGAGCCAATATTACATATCAGAGAGTAATGAGCCAATATTACATATCAGAGAGTAATGAGCCAATATTACATATCAGAGACTAAATGAGCCAATATTACATATCAGAGAGTAATGAGCCAATATTACATATCAGAGAGTAACGAGCCAATATTACATATCAGAGAGTAACGAACCAATATTACATATCAGAGAGTAATGAACCAATATTACATATCAGAGAGTAATGAGCCAATATTACATATCAGAGAGTAATGAGCCAATATTACATATCAGAGAGTAATGAGCCAATATTACATATCAGAGAGTAATGAGCCAATATTACATATCAGAGAGTAAATGAGCCAATATTACATATCAGAGACTAAATGAGCCAATATTACATATCAGAGAGTAATGAGCCAATATTACATATCAGAGACTAAATGAGCCAATATTACATATCAGAGAGTAATGAACCAATATTACATATCAGAGAGTAATGAGCCAATATTACATATCAGAGATTAAATGAGCCAATATTACATATCAGAGAGTAATGAGCCAATATTACATATCAGAGAGTAATGAGCCAATATTACATATCAGAGACTAAATGAGCCAATATTACATATCAGAGAGTAATGAACCAATATTACATATCAGAGAGTAAATGAGCCAATATTACATATCAGAGACTAAATGAGCCAATATTACATATCAGAGAGTAATGAGCCAATATTACATATCAGAGACTAAATGAGCCAATATTACATATCAGAGAGTAATGAGCCAATATTACATATCAGAGAGTAAATGAGCCAATATTACATATCAGAGAAAATGAGCCAATATTACATATCAGAGAGTAATGAGCCAATATTACATATCAGAGAGTAATGAGCCAATATTACATATCAGAGACTAAATGAGCCAATATTACATATCAGAGAGTAATGAGCCAATATACATATCAGAGACTAATGAGCCAATATTACATATCAGAGAGTAATGAACCAATATTACATATCAAGAGTAATGAGCCAATATTACATATCAGAGATTAAATGAGCCATATTACATATCAGAGAGTAATGAGCCAATATTACATATCAGAGAGTAATGAGCCAATATTACATATCAGAGACTAAATGAGCCAATATTACATATCAGAGAGTAATGAACCAATATTACATATCAGAGAGTAAATGAGCCAATATTACATATCAGAGACTAAATGAGCCAATATTACATATCAGAGAGTAATGAGCCAATATTACATATCAAGAGACTAAATGAGCCAATATTACATATCAGAGAGTAATGAGCCAATATTACATATCAGAGAGTAATGAGCCAATATTACATATCAGAGAGTAATGAGCCACATATTACATATCAGAGAGTAATGAGCCAATATTACATATCAGAGAGTAAATGAGCCAATATTACATATCAGAGACTAATGAGCCAATATTACATATCAGAGAGTAATGAGCCAATATTACATATCAGAGAGTAACGAGCCAATATTACATATCAGAGAGTAACGAACCAATATACAATATCAGAGAGTAATGAACCAATATTACATATCAGAGAGTAACGAGCCAATATTACATATCAGAGAGTAATGAGCCAATATTACATATCAGAGAGTAATGAGCCAATATTACATATCAGAGAGTAATGAGCCAATATTACATATCAGAGAGTAACGAGCCAATATTACATATCAGAGACTAAATGAGCCAATATTACATATCAGAGAGTAATGAGCCAATATTACATATCAGAGACTAATGAGCCAATATTACATATCAGAGAGTAATGAACCAATATTACATATCAGAGAGTAATGAGCCAATATTACATATCAGAGAGTAATGAGCCAATATTACATATCAGAGAGAATGAACCAATATTACATATCAGAGAGTAATGAGCCAATATTACATATCAGAGACTAAATGAGCCAATATTACATATCAGAGAGTAATGAACCAATATTACATATCAGAGAGTAACGAGCCAATATTACATATCAGAGAGTAATGAGCCAATATTACATATCAGAGAGTAATGAGCCAATATTACATATCAGAGAGTAATGAGCCAATATTACATATCAGAGAGTAATGAGCCAATATTACATATCAGAGAGTAAATGAGCCATATTAACATATCAGAGACTAAAGAGCCAATATTACATATCAGAGAGTAATGAGCCCCAATATTACATATCAGAGACTAAATGAGCCAATATTAATATCAGAAGTAATGAGCCATATTCATATCAGAGAGTAATGAAGCCAATATTACATATCAGAGAGTAATGAGCCAATATTACATATATCAGAGAGTAATGAGCCAATATTACATATCAGAGAGTAACGAGCCCAATATTACATATCAGAGAGTAATGAGACCAATATTACATATCAGAGAGTAAATGAACCAATATTACATATCAGAGAGTAATGAGCCAATATTACATATCAGAGAGTAATGAGCCAATATTACATATCAGAGAGTAAATGAGCCAATATTACATATCAGAGAGTAATGAGCCATATTACATATCAAGAGAGTAATGAGCCAATATTACATATCAGAGTAATGAACCAATATACATACAGAGATAAGAGCAATATTACATAGAGTAATGAGCCAATATTACATATCAGAGAGTAATGAACCAATATTACATATCAGAGAGTAATGAGCCAATATTACATATCAGAGATAATGAGCCAATATTACATATCAGAGAGTAATGAACCATATACATATCAGAGAGTAATGAGCCAATATTACATATCAGAGAGTAATGAACCAATATTACATATCAGAGAGTAATGAACCAATATTACATATCAGAGAGTAATGAACCAATATTACATATCAGAGAGTAATGAACCAATATTACATATCAGAGAGTAATGAACCAATATTACATATCAGAGAGTAATGAGCCAATATTACATATCAGAGAGTAATGAGCCAATATTACATATCAGAGAGTAATGAGCCAATATTACATATCAGAGAGTAATGAACCAATATTACATATCAGAGAGTAATGAGCCAATATTACATATCAGAGAGTAATGAGCCAATATTACATATCAGAGAGTAATGAACCAATATTACATATCAGAGAGTAATGAGCCAATATTACATATCAGAGATTAATGAGCCAATATTACATATCAGAGAGTAATGAACCAATATTACATATCAGAGAGTAAAGAGCCAATATTACATATCAGAGAGTAATGAGCCAATATTACATATCAGAGAGTAATGAGCCAATATTACATATCAGAGAGTAATGAGCCAATATTACATATCAGAGAGTAATGAGCCAATATTACATATCAGAGAGGAGTAATGAGACTCAGGTGTGGTTCAGGTCCTGGTTTAGTTTCATTGTCTCAGTCTGATGTTTGTGGACAAAGGAGCTTTGTCTCAGAGCTCAGAGAAAGAGTTGTTGTTGCTCATCAGGCTGGAAAAGGTTCCAGAAGCATCTCTAAAGAGTTTGGAAGCCACAAATAATCCACAGTCAGACAGATTGAAGACGACAGAGTGGTCCACCAACAAAGATCACTCCATGATAGTCTGAGAGGAACCAGAGGAACCCAGGGGAACTTCTAAGCAGCTAAAGGCCTCTCTCTCATTCCTCCAAGCTGCTGTAGACCACTGATCATTCGTTGATGTTATTGCTACACAACAAGGTCACAGCAGATACTGGAAACAAGACTTCACTGATATATAATATTGGTTCATTTCAGTCTAATATTTCTGTTTCATGTGTTTACTGGGTTCTCATCTGATTTTCTGAGTCACTGTTATGAAGAAATATAGAAACATCTGAAGGATGCAAATAATTAAAAGATCACAGGATGGAAGTAGTGACACAGAAACAGAATGACAGCCAACATTCACTGGAGGGAAACACATTGTCATTACTGAACCTCTGCTGTTTAGAATCAGAGCTTCCTGCTGCTTTCAGACCCAGTCTGATGAGGAGCAGATCTGACTCCATGAACATTAGTCATGTGCAGTGTCCCCCAATGATTAGAAAGATGTTCAGTAGATGAAATGAAGCTAACTGAAAGAAGAATGAATCAACAGTTTTCAGGTGACGACTTGATTCGTCCAGTCACAGTCAGTTTGTTGAGACTTGCAGCAACATCACACCACGGAGATTTATTGTTTATTGTTTATTTGGATCCCCATTAGCTGCAGCAGAACTGCAAATATTCTTCCTGGGGTCCGACATATAATACAATACAAGACACAAAATATAAAAGAAAAAACAATCAAAAACAGATAATAAAAAATAAAATAAAATAAAAAATGTGACATTTATTTTCAACAATCCTTCAAACTCTTAAGCAATTCATGCATTCCACATTATTCCATTATTTCACTCAATTTCATATATATCCAACATCCATTAATTTTCTGTATCTGGATTCTGTATGTATCCCTTTAAAAGATGGTTTTTCACTAACAGTTTAAATTCTCTTTTGCAAGTGGTTTGTCCAAATTGTTTGGGTAGTATGTTCCAGGCATACATAGCTCTGTATATTACTGTTCTTTTACTGTAATTCGTCCTTATTTTTGGGAGTGAAAACTTTCCATTGGCCGCATGTCTCGTTGTATAACTATGACTACCTGAACTATACCGTAGTTTTTGTGTAGAACTTGTGGGGTTTTTGTTATGAGTACATTTCTTACAAATATCAGTAAGATTAATAAAACAATCTGTCACTGACCATCAACCAACCAAGATTTCTATGCATTTTAAATACATTAGTTCTGAGATCACAGCCCAGGACAATGCGAATTGCTCTATTTTGCACTTTTTGAAGTTTATTAATTGTGTCTGCTGTGGCGTTTGACCAGACTACTGAGCAGTAGTCAAGATTTGACAGAATTAGAGCTTGTATTATTAGTTTAGTTGCTTTTGGTGATAAATATGCTTTGCATCTTCTTAAGACAGAGATGCCACTTCCCATTTTATTAACAACCATGTTAATATGCATTTTCCATGTAAGCTTGTCATCAATGACAACTCCCAGCAGCTTGGTTTCCTGAACCTGATTGATATGTACTTCTTTAATTTTCAGATCTAACTGAGGATTTTTACTAATGCTGTGGTGAGAGCCCATTATCATACAGTTAGTCTTGGATACATTCAAAACAAGTTTGTTGCAGTTAACCCAGTCCACAACTGCTTTTAACTCTTCTTTCAAAACTGCATTTAGCTCCCCGTTGGATTGTGCAGAGGCATATATGGTTGAGTCATGAGCATACATTCCTATGTTTGCATTTCTCAGAACAAGTGGTAGGTCATTGGTGTAAATAGTGTACAATAACGGTCCCAAACAACTCCCCTGTGGTACTCCACATGATACAACATTCTCCTCAGAAAAACAGCCATTAAAGAAAACTGTCTGTGTTCTGTCGGTTAGATAACTCCTTAGGAAGGACAAAGAAGACCCCTCAAACCCATAACACTCAAGTTTTTTCAACAGTAAATTGTGGTCAATTAGGTCGAATGCAGCTGAGACGTCTGTAGACCTTCAGGTCCTGCTGTTGTCTCTGATCTGAAGCTGTGAAGGACAATATTCTTGTAGGAAATCTCCTTTTTTATGGTCATCATGTTAGTGGAGAGAAGGTTCTTAAAATGTCTGAAACCTGGAACGTTTTATTCTTTAAAACACTTTAATGAACTTTCAGGATAGTTCCGCCGTCCTGTAAAGACACAATCGGACACAGAGGTCATATTGTTTGTGTTCGCTCTGATCAGAACTCGGTTATCTTTAGGAAGCTGTAAACATCTAGATCTGTGGCCTCAGCTGTGTCTGATTCTTCATCAGTCTGTGTTAATCTACTCACAGACAAATAGCAGCACATAATGAAAACATCTGACTCTTTATTTTAGAAGTTAAACATGAAAATAAAATCATCAAATGAATGTGTGGTCTGCAGATCATTGTTCATGATTTAAAGTGCACCTCTTCCCTACAGGATCAACACTGGTGTAAATTAAGATGAGTTTACATTTATGAATAAAGTAAATCATTAAATCAGTTCATATCAAATAAAATCTAAGTTATTCTTTACTTTCAGGAAATCCACAAAAGCTTTAGAAGTGCATTTTCACTGATATCAGTACAAAGGTTAGATTATTATGACTAATGTATGAACACCAGTGTCCTCTACAAGAAGGGACAAAGTCTCCTCCACCTGCTGAAGAGACTGAGGTCCTTTGGAGTGTGTAGGACGCTGCTCAGGACCTTTTATGACACTGTGGTCTGCTGGTGTAGTGGAGTCACAGAGAGGGACAAGAACAGACTGGGCAAACTGATCCAGAGGTCCAGCTCCATCCTGGGCTGTCCTCTGGATTCAGTGGAGCAGGTGGGGGACAGGAGGATGTTGGCTAAACTGTCCAATATCAGGAACAACCCCTCTCATCCCCTGTATGAGACAGTTGGGACTTTGGGAAGCTCCTTCAGCCAAAGACGCTTCAGCAGGTCTTTTGTCCCCTCAGCAGTCAGACTCTTTAACATCAGCATGTCCTAACTCTTCTGCTGCTGAGCTTCTTCTCATTGACGTATGCACAGTGTACAGTATATATATATATATATATAAGCATCATCTCACACCTTCTATTTACAGTACGTGGTAATTTAACTCCTATTGGAGTTTGTTGCTGTTTTTATTCATGATATTCATGAATAAAAACATATATACAGTATATATATATATAAACATATTTAAAAACCAGCTGTTTCAACTCAGATTAGACACCGAGAATCTCTCTGATGCAATATGTAAATATTTTATGTACATAACATATTCGTCTGCCATATTCTATTTATTTTTTACTTTTTATTCTATTGTATTTCTTGTATCTTCTGCATCTTGCGCTGTTGTTTCCTGCTGCTGTAACGCCCTAATTTCCCCACGGGGATGAATAAAGTCTTATTTTATCTTATCTTATCTTATCTTATCTTATCTTATCTTATCTTATCTTATCTCATTTTATCTTATCTTATCTTCATGTTTCTCACTGTAAGTCCAGAAATCAGTTTCTGCTTTATTATGTGACCTGATCTGATGACTTGTAGATGTGTCCGCTCATTTTAGGCTTTTTAGGCTCATTTTACACACAATTTATAAACTCTCTTCTGTAAAGTGTGATATATTATTTCATTCATAGTGTTTCTTCTTTGTTCCACGTCCTCTCTGTGTGTCTGATGTTTAAGGTCTGTTTAGAGCTAAACGTTAAATGGTGCTTTCAGTGTGATACTGTCATTGTCTTCAGGTTTTTGTTCCAGAAAGCGAAGCGTCCACAGTGAACAGGGGACGAAGGAGACACACAGCTGCTGTCAGTGTCTCTTTGTCTGTAGTCTGTAGAGAAATGCCGAACACTGAGCATCTCTTTATGACAAGCTGCTGACTCAGGCTGTTTGGACAAAAGGCATCAGCTGCTCAGGTGCTATAAAGAGGAGCAGCTGCTCCACAGGTAGCACACAGGGCAACCACCACCAGCGCAGCAACAGCTGATCCATCTGAGCAGCAACATGACCTCCAGCAGCATGAACATGATGAGCAGGGTGAGTACCAACTCTTCAAAATACATCTCCATTCATTTCTAAATGAAATATCAGCTGGTAGATCATTCATCACGTCCCTATGAATCATTTCACGGTTCATTTTAAACGTGAAACTGGGTCAGACAATAACTGACATTAACATGGTAGTGCTCACAGGACGCCCTAGAGGGCGCTGTCTCAGGACCACTGGTCTGCTTTTGTGGGGAGAGAAGAGTCTACTTCCTGCCATTAACCTGTTAGTCACCAACAGGACAGTCTGGACAAAATGGTTACCTCTTTAAATCTGATGTTAACTTTTTCTGTGTGTGTCCTCAGATCGTCTTCTACGAGGACAGGAACTTCCAGGGCCGCTCCTACGAGTGCAGCAGTGACTGCGCTGACATGTCGTCCTACCTGAGCAGGTGTCACTCCTGCAGGGTGGAGAGAGGCTGCTTCATGGTCTACGACCGCACCAACTTCATGGGCAACCAGTACTTCATGAGGAGAGGAGAGTACGCCGACTACATGAGCATGATGGGAATGAGCGACTGCATCAGGTCCTGCCGCATGATCCCCATGGTAACCACTCAGCCAACCACCTCACAGTACACACCATCCCCATGGTAACCACTCAGCCAACCACCTCACAGTACACACCATCCCCATGGTAACCACTCAGCCAACCACCTCACAGTACACACCATCCCCATGGTAACCACTCAGCCAACAACCTCACAGTACACACCATCCCCATGGTAACCACTCAGCCAACCACCTCACAGTACACACCATCCCATGGTAACCACTCAGCCAACCACCTCACAGTACACACCATCCCCATGGTAACCACTCAGCCAACCACCTCACAGTACACACCATCCCCATGGTAACCACTCAGCCAACAACCTCACAGTACACACCATCCCCATGGTAACCACTCAGCCAACCACCTCACAGTACACACCATCCCCATGGATGATCCGTGGTCTCCGTGGTAACGTGTTCCTGATGTGGAGCTTATCTATTGATTGTTGTGTTCCAGTACCGCGGTTCCTACAGGATGAGGATCTATGAGAGGGAGAACTTTGGAGGACAGATGTACGAGCTGATGGACGACTGTGACAACGTCATGGATCGCTACCGCATGTCCAACTGTATGTCGTGTCACGTGATGGACGGACACTGGCTGATGTACGAGCAGCCCCACTACAGAGGCAGGATGATGTACATGAGGCCTGGAGAGTACAGGAGCTTCATGAACATGGGCATGGGCAGCATGAGGTTCATGAGCATGAGACGCATCATGGACTCCTACTATTAGAGTTGCCAAACAATAAAGTCGGGTTGATCTTAACATGTCATGTGTTGAATGAGATTTGTTGTTGAGGCAGATTATCAGTGCCACACATCCATCACAATAATCTTTTCTTTGTGTCATGTTGGAGTTTAGTTTTTATTCTAGACAATCAGACTTATTCAATTCGCCTCCAACCTGAAAACAGACTGGGATGGGATCTAGAAGACAAGTTGAAGGTTTAGATGCCGTAAATATGGAAGTGAGCTCAGAAAGATCTACTGGAGAGAAGGGTTCTAGCTGCTGATCAGGTCCCACAGAAACTTCTAAGGTCACTGTACTTACATCACTGTTGTTGTATGTGCTTTTATTGTCTATATTTTAATGTTACCCCCCCTCTCCCTTCCCCTTAGGAGGTCTTTCACCTCCTACCAGGCCATTGCCTTAAATAAGAATGTATTCTTAGCAGTTCTTGCCTGGTAAAATAAAGGTTTACTACTACTACTACTACATCTTTGACAGCTGGAAGATTACTTCTCTACAGTTTAGTAAAGAAGCTCATGAAGTCATTACTACTGATGATCAACAGTGCTGTGACTCTTTGTTTTGTTTTAATGATGAATAATATGTTGTTCTAATATTGAGAGCTTTTTATGAGCTGTTAATTGATCAGCCTCCTCCCATTTAAAGAGCTTTAAGTTGCAGCACCATCAACAGAATAATCTGTTTGTGTATTTGCTGTCGTCCACATCATTGGCACATGGCACTGAAGTAAATAATGAAGAAATGAACTCTTTCTGTCTAGTATCATCAGATAAACATCTACTGCAGAGGTGTTCAAAAGGGGGTCTGCAACCCCTAGGGGGTCCACAGAGGTTTGCCAAAATTCATCTTCCCATGGATTTAAATGTCTTTAAATACATATATACATAAATATGGAGTCCTCCATCTCTCCATCAGTTTGGGGGTGCTTGGCATAGAAAACACTAAAGACCCCTGATCTACTGTAATGAAATGTCTGTCCAGTTCCTGTGATATCCATTACTGTAAAGTCAAAAGTTATGAGAAAATGATCAGACAGAAGAGGGTTATGAGTAAATACGGTTAAACCTTCAGTTTCTATGTTAGATAAGATCTAAGGTGAGATTATAACAGTGAGTTGATCTCATTCACAGACATTCTGAGAGAAGAATGATGTAAATGAGGAGCTAAGGCTCATCAGCATAGATGTTAAAGTCACCTACTAGAATGACTTGATCTGTTGTAAGAACTAAATCACATAAAAACTCAGAGTGAGGAGCAGGTGGATGATACACCACAACAAAAGAACAGGTTTTTGTGTTTTCCAACCTGGATGAGGAAGACTAAGAGGAAGACTTTCAAATGAATTAAAGCTCTCCTTAGATCTAGGATTAATAGATAAATCAGAGTGGAAGATTGCTGCCACTCCTCCTCCTCTACCTGTGTTTGGAGGAATGTGATCATTACTATGACTGGGTGGTGTAGACTCATTTAAACTAACATATTCATCATCCTGTAGCCAGGTATTAATTAAACTAAATAGATCAATCTGATGATCAGTTATCAGATCATTCACTAAAAGAGATTTAAAGCACAAAGACCACATTTCATTTTCCTATTCTTATGTTCTACCAATATTATTTATATTAGGCGCCTATGAATAAATCCTCTTTAAATAATCTGGGAGTAGACAGAACTTCTCTGGTGTTTAGGGAGTTTTGGACAGTCCTAGACAAGTCAACTCTGCCTCTTGGTCTGAACTTTGGGTTGTCATGGTTACAGGGGGTTAATAAAATCAGCCATATTCCTAGAGATGAGAGCAGCACCCACTAAAGTGGGATGGATGTCATCTCTCCTAATCACACCAGGCCCGTACTATAGGCTCATACGTGCTACTGTACTCCACGAGTATGACAGCTCTGGATCTTCAGATCTCCAGTCCAGCTCTGGGTCCTGACACCTGCAGAAGTTCTCTGATGACTCTGCAGTGGTTGGGTGTATTAGAGATGGACAGGAGGTGGAGGACTGTTAGATATAAAAGAGTTAAAGAAGGAAACAGTACAGGACTGAAAGAGGTGTCCTTCTTTCCTTCTTGTACTGTTCAGATATGTGATTATGTAATGCTTTGCTTCAGCTTGCTCACTAGATAAGAGGCACCACACGCATAATTCACCTTGAAGACATCAGTTAGCGATGGCGCCGGCCTCGGCCACACATAGAATACCACTGATACACGACAGGCCGCGCTCCTCCTATTGGTCCCGGGTGGAGCCCAGATAGAATAAAACCTGTGTGCAGACTGTGTCCGGGGCTTCTCTTCTCTACCCTTAAGGTGGTTAAGTTGAGGTCTCAGCGCTGATGCTGTACCAATTCTCTGCGTGTCAAATAAATTGTTGAATTGGAGAGAAGTTGTTGGGTGCTCTATTCGTATTTGGACTAACCTTTCTAATAGGTATAAAGAACCTGGGCTGAATGAGAGGAAAACATTCCTCCTTCGACAGGACAGGACACTGATCAGAGACTTTGTAGAGTGGTCCAAGACAAACCATCTACTCCTGAATGTGGACAAGACCAAGGAGCTGGTCAGGACACCAATGAAAGTGCAGGCCTACTTGTGGTTCCTAGAATTTCAAAGAGTAGAATGGGAGGTAGAGCTTTCAGCTATCAGGCTCCTCTCCTGTGGAACCAGCTCCCAGTTTGGGTTCGTGAAGCAGACACTCTCTCTATTTTTAAGGTCAGGCTTAAGACTTTCCTTTTTGATCAAGCTTATAGTTAGGGCTGGACTAAACCATGGCTGTGTCCGAAACCACTCCCTAACCACTATATAGTGCACTATATAGTGACCACGCCATTTTGTAGTGGTGTCCGAATGTTTAGTGTCCACCGGTGTCCACTATATAGTGCACTACATGTATCCCACAATTCACCGCGAAATGTAGTGACCATCCGATGGTCACTAACCGGAGCAAGGTATCCCATCATGCATTGCCAGAGGTTCTCTTGGCGCGGAAAGTAAATTAAATACGGCAAACGGATGGAGACTGTGTACAAATGTTAGTATTCTATAGTTTATTTTATTAAACATTTCGAAACAAAATACTCTAATTTAATAAAAATGCAGTAGTAAATGGACAAATATTATGTGAGACGACGTTAATGTGGTACGTTTTAATTAAGCGACAGCGATGACGTAATTACCGGCGCCAACAGAAGTGTCCGAAAGTGTCCGATTTTTGTGCCGTTGAGCTCATTATGTAGTGGACTACATTTATTTCCCTATGTAGGGAGTAGGGAGTAAGGAGAGGGTGAGTGATTTCGGACACAGCCCATCTCTTAGTTATGCTGCTATAGGCCTAGGCTGCTGGGGGACAATGCACCAAACACATGTTCTCCTTATTTCTTCTCTCTCCTCTCTCGTGTCCTCCACTTTCTTTTTCTCTGGCTCAGAGCTCCTCCCTCTAAATTCCTATCTGCTACTAGTCATGACATTCTGTGCTATTACTATGTAGAATGTTTACTGCTGCTCTCCCTTCTTCCGAGTATCTCTGGCCTGGAGTTGAGTGTTTCCTGTGGAGCTCCATACTACATCTGTTGTCGTGGTCTCATCATTCTGCCCAGTCTCCATGGAATCCTGCTGTTATCCACTCCTGCCTGAATGAACAATTCTCCAACCTGCTGATGATTCCTCTTATATTTTCAAACTGTCATGTAACATCATTAGTTTGAATCATAGCATCCAACTTGTATGCTTTAGTCAGATATGTGTATTTATGACAGATGTATGTTTATCTTGCTGTTCTCTTTCTCTGTCTGTACCTGGCTGGCCTTAGGCAGATGGGTCCCTCCATATGAGCTGGTTCTGGTTCTGGTTCTGCTCAAGGTTTCTTCCTGTTAAAAGGGAGTTTTTCCTGCCACCGTCACCTTCAGGCTGCTCTGTATTGTTATTGACGCTATATAAATAAAACTGAATTGAATTGAATTGAATTGAATTGAATTGAACCAATGGAACCCATCACCATCCAGGACATGGAGGTGGAAGTAGTGGACTGGAATCTGGACAAACTGCTCTCCATCATGGACAATCCATCTCATCCACTCCACCAGACTATACCACCACCCATAAGGTGACAGCCAGGTGGTGCGCACAGGTGATTAGTGGAGTATTTAAGCCAGATGACGCCTCCATTCAGTGTCTGGTGGATGATCTGTTGGTTAACTTCTGTGTTAGGCTGAGCACATTTTTAATGAGTGTTGTTTTTAATATTTTTGATGGCAAAACAAAACTGCCAAATCTAAACCCATCCGCTGTCCCACTGTCACCCGATCCAACATCAGCCAATGGTATAAATGAGGGCTTCTCCAGGAAATCTTCTGGACTTTTTCTTGGAGACTTAATGTTGGAGTCCTTGTTTTCTTAGTGTGAGAACGGTGACTGTCCAAAGCTTAACTTGCAGTAGATTTTTCTTAGAACTTAGTGGGTTCAAGCTTGCCACAGGTAAATTTGCATGTTTTAGAACTTTCATTGTGTAGAAAACCTCTGGGTGTTGATATGACCATCACCACTTTGTTATTTTTTTTTGTAATGGTAACCCTGGGATGGTGTCTGACGTTTAGTGCTGTGGGTAAGTGAGAAGGGAAGCAGAGGCAGCGAGAGTAGCCATGGCTAACTGTGGGCGACTGTGGCTCAGTAGGTTTAGCGGGTTGTCCACGAACCAGAGGGTTACACATGTCAAAGTGTCCTTGAGCAAGACACTGAACCCCCAGTTGCTCCCAGTGCGTGGTACTGGTGTCTGAATGTGTGCGTGCTTGTGTGAGTGAATGGGTAGATGTGTCTCTGACTGTAAAAGCACTTTGAGAACCAATAGGTAGAAAAGCTCTTTATAAAAGCAAGAACATTTACCATTTAACAGACCAAAGCTGATTAAGTGAGAATGAGATGTAAGATTAACAAGGTGCAATGTGGGACAAGTGGTTGAGTAAAATTATGGAAGGCATTCACAAAGATTTGTGTGTAGCAGTGTTCTTAGAGGATTACATGTCCATAACTGAAGTCATTTCAGTCTTTTTACTGTCTTACTGTCTGTATTTAAATAATTATCTTTTGATATGTGTAATGAAATGCCTACTCAATATTTCCTTTAAATGACTTATCATTAAAGTAATAAAAACATTTCAGTTTTATGTATGTCTTCAGGATCATGAACATTGATCTGTGATCAGTTCATCCTCCAGAGCCTCAGACTAGGCTGCATCCACTGATTCACAATCAAAACATTTCATATTCATGTTTATTGTTATTTAAATTCATGTTTACAATGATATATAAAATGGAGAAAAAAAAAACTTAGTAAATTAGACATTGTACATTTTCTAGGTTTGACTGGTTAAACATGTTTAAATGAGCCATGATGGTTCCATACTGGCTGGTTATAAATTGAGTCAGTGATTGGATTAGTTAGGACGTGTTAGCTTAGTGTAGTTTAATGTTTGATTAGTGACGACAGCTAAGACTAACTAATTATACTCTGTCACTATATGATCATAAGAGCTGCTAATGATCTGGGTTAGTGTCTGGACTGTCATCACTTTTCATCTTGGACAGAATCAGATGAAGAGGAGGAGAATCCACTTTGTTTTTTAAAAAGCGTCTGCGTCACTGAAGGCGTTTCATGGCGCAAATAAGGAGAAGCTGCTTCTCACTGCGACGCTTCACCTGAGACACTGTCTCCGTGCTCTGGCTGGACAGGCGTTCTCTCCTGTTGGAGGTGTTTCCTGTACGCTCTCTGGATCACCACTGCTGCCACTTCTTCCTGTTTCCTCCAGAGGGTACTGTTGATTGGTCCGTACAACAGTGCAGTAGATTGAGAATAATGCAATAGAACAAGACTGGTCATACCCTCTGTAGATTTGTTGTTGACAATGTAGAATAGAATAGAATACCTGCATGCATTTCTGACCATGAATTTTCCCTCAAGTCTGGCTTTGAGAATATCCATCTCTCCTGATTCACTAAACACCTGCAGATATAATAATAATAATAATAATAATAATAATAATATGATGATGATGATGATGATGATGGTGATGGTGATAATGATAATGATACCTGAGAGGTGAGGCCTTGTAGGCCGTCCATACAGTGGACCTGGTCTCCAGGAAGCAGAGGCAGATCCATGTAGATCAGTTTGATGGTGTTTGGTTTGGGAATCCTAAGAGGATCCTTGAGCGCATCACAGAAATCTGAAAGCTGACTGTGGAACACAGTAGCAGAATTCATTAGAAATCATTGAAGACTATTGGAGACTAGCTCACCTTGTAGCGCCCGCAAGGCCGAATCACATTGCTAGACACCTGCCCGATAATACACACCTCCATTCATGGCTTCCTCCGTCATCCACCCACATTCATCGCCTACTCCAATGGAAATAATCCACCGATCAGCGCGTACTTTGAATCCGTCCCAGGAAGTGCATTTAGGAGGAGAAGAGCGACAGCGGTCCATAATCCTCTGGCTGGAGTTCCATCGGCACGATTGCCGCTTGGATTTGTTTATTTCCCTGTCGGATCAGCTGGCTCAGGAGCCGGGATACCGTGCCGTGGAGCAACATCCGACTTTAACTGACTGACTACGTTCAAAACGTCGGTACCGTGAGTACCCGGTGTGCATCTTTTGTTTTATATGTGCCGTTTGCTGCACCGCGACAAGAGACGCTGGTTGTTTTCGGTTGTTTTGAGTTATTTCCTTATTTTGTGTTGAAGCCCGTGGTATAACCCGGAGCGGAATTTTGAGTTATTGTTTTGGCACACCTGCTGGACTGAACCTTGAGACTGTAGAACACTGGGACGGACTTGCGCTACTGGACCAAACTGGGGTTGGGAAACAGAATAAGGCGCATTCCCATTTTGTTTGTTGTTGGTTGTGGCACTGTGAAAATTGTGAATAGTGGAAAATATATATTGAAAATCACATTGCTGGGTGGTGTATTGCTTGTGATTTATGCGTGCATTTGATCTGCATGGTTATTGTTTTGTATGGTTTGACAAACAATTTTTTTATTCTGTTTTATTTTTCTTTGTCAGACTTGACTCTGACTGGCACCCCAACATTAAAAACTCGTCAAACCCGTTACAACCTTTATAAAATATAAACTCCAGTCTGCCACTTTGGTTCCCCCTAACCAGGCCCTATAGCTGAGGACCCTGAGTAATGACACCGATAAGCAAGAGCCTGACCTGTATTTAGTGCTCACCTGTATGGGATGACCGGTGAGGCGTTAGAGTCAAACTTTCTCCAGGTTTTATAAAACATCTCCAGGTGATCGTTGCTCAGTGACTCAGAGTCGTCGGGTTCTCTTGTGTTAAAGGTCTCCAGGATGACAGCTATGAACAGATGAACCACCAGCAGGAAGAACAGGAGTATGTAGGAAGAGAAGTAGATGATGCCCACCATCCGGTTGGCACAGCTCCCAGTGACATTCAGTCCTTCATTCTCCATGACTGGGTCACAGTCTGGAGGCTGGTTCATGATGGGACTCAGGAGACCATCCCACTGTGATGACGTGGTGACCATGATCAGACTCATCATACTGTTACCAAACGTCTCAAAGTTAAACATGTCGTCGATCAGCTTTTCCTTCTCTATGAATTCAATTCAATTTAATTCAGCTTTATTTATATAGCGTCAATAACAATACAAATCATCTCAAGACGCTTTACAAGACCCGGCCTGAAACCCCCAGAGCAGCCTGAAGGAGACGGTGGCAGGAAAAACTCCCTTTAACAGGAAGAAACCTTGAGCAGAACCAGAACCAGAACCAGCTCATATGGAGGGACCCATCTGCCTAAGGCCAGCCGGGTACAGACAGAGAAAGAGAACAGCAAGATAAACATACATCTGTCATAAATACACATATCTGACTAAAGCATACAAGTTGGATGCTATGATTCAAACTAATGATGTTACATGACAGTTTGAAAATGTAAGAGGAATCATAGGCAGGTTGGAGAATTGTTCATTCAGGTAGGAGTGGATAACAGCAGGATTCCATGGAGACTGGGCAGAATGATGAGACCACGACAACAGATGTAGTATGGAGCTCCACAGGAAACACTCAACTCCAGGCCAGAGATACTCGGAAGAAGGGAGAGCAGCAGTAAACATTCTACATAGTAATAGCACAGAATGTCATGACTAGTAGCAGATAGGAATTTAGAGGGCAGGAGCTCTGTGCCAGAGAAAAAGAAAGTGGAGGACACGAGAGAGGAGAGAGAAGAAAGAAGGAGAACATGTGTTTGTTGCATTGTCCCCCAGCAGCCTAGGCCTATAGCAGCATAACTAAGGGATGGTTTAGTCCAGCCCTAACTATAAGCTTGATCAAAAAGGAAAGTCTTAAGCCTGACCTTAAAGGTAGAGAGAGTGTCTGCTTCACAAACCCAAACTGGGAGCTGGTTCCACAGGAGAGGAGCCTGATAGCTGAAAGCTCTACCTCCCATTCTACTCTTTGAAATTCTAGGAACCACAAGTAGGCCTGCACTTTCAGACCGAAGTGATCTGTTGGGATGATATGGTACAATGAGGTCTTTAAGATATGATGGCGCTAGGCCTTTGAGGGCCTTGTATGTAAGGAGGAGGATTTTAAATTCTATTCTAGACTTTAAGGGGAGCCAGTGAAGAGAAGCTAAAACTGGAGTAATATGATCTCTCTGGTTAATTCCTGTCAATGCTCTGGATGCAGCATTTTGAATCAGTTGGAGGCTTTTTAAAGAGTTATTTGGATCCAGACAGTAATGAATTACAATAATCCAGTCTGGAAGACACAAATGCATGAACTAGTTTCTCAGCGTCACTCTGAGACAGGATGTTCCTAATTTTGATGATATTACATAGATGAAAGAAGGCAGTCCTGGTTACTTGCTTAATGTGACATTTAAAGGACATATCCTCATCAAATATAACACCAAGGTTTTTCACAGTAGTACTGGAGGCCAAGGTAATGCCATCCAAAGAAACCACGTGATTAGATAATGAATCTCTGAGATGCTTAGGACCAAATACAATAACTTCTGTTTTGTCTGAGTTCAATAGTAAGAAATTACACGTCATCCAAGCCTTTATGTCTTTAAGGCATGCTTGGAGTTTAACCAGCTGATTAGTTTCATCTGGTTTCATAGATAAATATAGCTGGGTGTCATCTGCGTAACAATGGAAGTTTATGCCATGTTTTCTAATAATCTTCCCTAATGGCAACATGTATAAAGTGAAGAGTACTGGTCCTAGCACAGAACCCTGAGGAACGCCATAACTTACTTTTGTATAAGTAGAGGAATCATGGTTGATATGAGCAAACTGGAATCTGTCAGACAGATAGGATTCAAACCAATCTAATGCAGTTCCTTTAATCTGGATCTCACTTTCAAGTCTCTGTAGTAAAATATTATGATCAATAGTGTCAAATGCAGCACTGAGATCTAGCAGAACCAGTATAGAGACAAGTCCACTATCTGAAGCTATGAGGAGATCATTGGTAACTTTAACCAGAGCTGTTTCTGTACTATGATGAACTCTAAAACCTGACTGAAACTCTTCAAACAGACCATTCCTGTTTAAGTGGTCACACAACTGATTAGCAACAACTTTAACTAGAATTAAAAGGAAATAAAAGGAAGGTTGGAGATTGGTCTGTAGTTGGCTAAAACATTTGGATCTAGAGTGGCTTTCTTAAGTAGGGGCTTAATTACAGCAATCTTAAAAGACTGAGGCACATATCCTGTTAATAAAGATACATTTATCTGGTTCAATATGGAGGTGTTAATTAATGGAAGAACTTCTTTGAGCAATTTAGTTGGGATTGGATCTAGAAGACAGGTTGATGGTTTAGATGCTTTAATTATTGAAGATAGCTCGAGAAGATCTACTGGGGAGAAGGATTCCAGATGTTGATAAGGTCTAACAGAAGTTTCTAAAGTCACTGTACTTCCATCTTTGACAGTCGTCGGAACGATGCCTTGAATGTTTTCCCTGATATCAACAATTTTATTGGTAAAGAAGCTGATGAAGTCATTACTACTGAGGGCCGAAGGAATAGATGGATCAACAGAGCTGTGGCTCTTTGTCAGCCTGGCTACAGAGTTGAAAAGAAATCTGGGCTTGTTCTTGTTTTCTTCTATTAATGATGAATAGTATGCTGTTCTAATACTACGGAGAGCTTTTTTATAAGTCGTTAAACTATCTTTCCAGGCTATGTGAGCTTCTTCAGAATTAGTGGAATGACAGATTCTTTCTAGCTTTCGGGCTTTTAAACAGCATAACTGTGAATTATACCAGGGAGCTAGCCTCCTCCGATGCAAAGTGAAACATGCCCATGCTGGAGAAGGTGAACATGATGAGGAAGAGAAGGAGGCCAATGTTGAAGAGCGCAGGAAGTGACATCATGAAGCCCAGCAGCAGCGTCCGAATCCTTCGGCCAAAGGACACCAGGTGAAGGATTCGAGTGATACGAGCCAATCGGAGAGTATAGAAAAAGTTGGGGTGGATGAAATACTTTGCAGTGACATCTGCCAAGAATAAACCTGCCAGAGACAAACGGAGGTTTTGGATTAGAAAGAGTTGATGAGGAGACCTAGATAGTCCAACTAAAACTACAGAGACCTTCAGACACCTCCAGTGAACATAGACGTACAGAGACGTACAGAGACGTACAGAGACGTACAGAGACCTACAGAGACCTACAGAGACGTACAGAGACGTACAGAGACCTACAGAGACCTACAGAGACGTACAGAGACCTACAGAGACTAGCGGATTTCCGGTGGACCAGACTCACCCCCTGTGGTTGGTAGAAAGGGTCCAGCTCCTCCAGGGGGATGCACTGCAGGTGGGGGGGCAGCTCCCCCTAGGTGAAGGGGAGGGTCCGTCCAGCCTCCAGGTGAGGGGCTGATTGGGGAGGGTCCGTCTCTGTTGCCTGGGTGGAACACGGGAACACCAGGTTATTGTGAGTCAGACCTTCCTGTTGTTTTGATCTGTTATTGATGATCAGTTGTATGACGCTGTTGGATTCCCTGCAGCGACGCCGGCGTCAGGCATCTGAAGACCTCAGTACCAACAGGGGGCAGCAGTGAAGCCACCGAGACGTCCTGTAGCGCCCCCCCGAACCTCGTTGTCTCCTAGCAGCCGGCTCCTGTTGAGGTGGAGGTCAGATGAATTTGGAGAAACAACCACTTTCTGTGTAATCGGAATCAGAACCGATCCTTCATTCTGACCCGTCCCCACGTAGAACCACATCTGATGCTGTTAAAGCATCACTTATTATTCTCACTGTATAAATGACCTCCCACATATATGTCTTAAGCCTTAAGCTGAACACACAAAAAATGGTGTGTATGACATCATCAGGTTCCTCTGGCTCATACCGGACTCTAATCTGATAAAGTAGTCAACACTATAAAATTCAACCTGCTCAGTTTTAAACAGTCCACCTCATGCTCTGTCTCACATTCAGCATTATTGTTTTACAACCTGATGCCACTACACCCAGAACTCTAAGAAGTATTACACAACCAGACGTGTCAGAGACTCACATCAGTAACAGCTGGTGGACGGTTAGTCTTTTACCGAGAAGTGATTTTAACTGATCTTAGAAATATTAATAAATCAAACTAAAAGTCTTTAAAGCGACTCACAGCTGTGAAGAGTTCAGTCTCAGCTGATTGGTTCTCCTCAGCAGATGTCCTCTCTCCTTCATCTCTGTCCATGATTTAAAAAAGGACATTTTCTCTGTCTCTGTCTCTGTCTGTCCTCTCTGTCTCTGTCTTAGTTTTTTTCTTTGTATCTCTGTCTCTGTCTGTCCTCTGTCTCTGTCCGTTCTTTCTGTCTCTCTGTCTGTGTCTGTGTCTGTCTCTCTGTCTGTTCTTTCTGTCTCTCTGTCTCTGTCTGTGTCTGTGTCTCTGTCTCTGTCTGTGTCTCTGTCTCTGTCTGTCCTCTCTGTCTCTGTCTGTTCTTTCTGTCTCTCTGTCTGTGTCTGTGTCTGTGTCTGTGTCTGTCTCTGTCTCTGCCCTCTTCTCTCTGTATCTGTCTGTCCTCTCTGTCTCTGTCTGTTCTTTCTGCCTCTCTGTCTCTGTCTCTATCTCTGTCTGTCCTCTCCATCTCTGTCTGTGTCTCTGTCTGTTCTCTCTGTCTGTTCTCTCTGTCTCTGTCTGTTCTTTCTGTCTCTCTGTCTCTGTCTTTGTCTCTGTCTGTCCTCTCCGTCTCTGTCTGTCCGTCTGTCTCTCTGTCTCTGTCTTTGTGTCTGTCCGTCCTCTCCATCTCTGTCTGTCTCTCTGTCTCTGTCTTTGTCTCTGTCTGTCCTCTCCGTCTCTGTCTGTGTCTCTGTCTGTTCTCTCTGTCTCTACTTGAGTCTTCAACAGCAGCGACAGATAAATGAGGGGGACACTCCCACATGCTGCATTCAAGTGGTGTTGTATGTTCAGTGTATGTTCGCCTACACACAGATGTTTGTATCTGTGTGAGGTTAAAGTGTTTTGGGAAAAAAAACAACGTCCCTCTTACCCTCCTCGGGTGGTATCTGTGTCATCCTCTAGCTCGGTCCTCAGAAGCTGGTCCCAGTCCAAAGGCGTCTGAGGACAACTGCCTGAGGACAGGAGGTGCAGGAGTCCTTCAGACGCAGACAGCGCTTCTTCTGGACGTCCACACACACGGACACACACGGACACACACACACACACACACGGACACACACAGACACACACACACAGACACACACGGACACACACGGACACACACACACACGGACACACACGGACACACACACACACACACACACACACGGACACACACACGGACACACACACGGACACACACACGGACACACACGGACACACACACACACACACACACACGGACACACACGCACACACACACACACTAACACACACAAACACACTAACACACACACACACACACTAACACACACACACACTAACACACAAACACACACACACTAACACACAGACACACGCACACACACGCACACACACACACTAACACACACACTAACACACTAACACACACACAGCAACACACAAACACACAGACACACGCACACACACTAACACACACAGTAACACACACACACACACACACACACACACACACACTAACACACACACATGCACATGCACAGAGATGGTTGTGTATCTGTCCCACACAGCAGACTCTGTCCTAAAGAGAGGACTCTGTCCCACAGAGAGGACTCTGTCCCACAGAGAGGACTCTGTCCTAAAGAGAGGACTTTGTCCCACAGAGAGGACTTTGTCCCACAGTGTCCATTGGTGTCCTGTATGAACCACGGTGGAGTCACAGCACACAGCCCAGACGTGGACAGTTGCTTGTACCTCTTCCTGTCTGCAGGTGTGAGTTCTCTTCCTGGAAGTCTGAAGTTTGCCGACAGCGCTGGAGCGTTTCATTATGAGGAGAGCGGGAAGCTGCTGTCTGTGACCAGTAACCGATTCATCCGCTGGTCAGTGATCTCTGCAGACGCAGCAGCGATCGAGTGACTGACTTTCACTTTGCTCCTATTTTCAGAACCTTGATGTCATTTTTCACAACTCTAGACACAAAACTCAAAACAGTTATCGCTTGTAACACAGGCTGTCTAATGTTCTAAATATTTCATTGTGCGTTCACATCTTTAAATAAATCTTACACAATCATTGGTTCAAAAAACAGATTTACTGTGAAATACCATTGAAACAGAACCATAGATGACCCACACACAAGCAGCCGATAGTTTCACTGTGTCATTGTTCGTACAATCATTAAATATTGTAGAACAAAATAGGTGATACAGGTTTCATACAGGTACTACATGTACAGTAAATACATCTCTGTAAAAGTACTGCAGCCGTAGAGAGAATACTACGGACACAGTGGAATCATTGAACAGAGTTTGTAATACAATATATTGATGCAAAACACGAGATAGATGCTGGCTCCATGTTACGTATCACAATGCTCTTGCAATTGGATCCCAATCAACTCTTTATATACTCATTCTACAATGTGCACTCAATAATCAGTAACGAGTTGGCAGAATTGGACAAGCAATTACAAGGGCTCCTGTCCACGGTGTACCCCTGCCTCTCGCCCGGTGACACCTGGGATAGGCTCCAGCAGACCCCGTGACCCCTAACAGGACTAAACAGGTATAGAAGATGACTGACTGATTACAAGGGCCTGCATCTATACAGTGCAGTACTGTCAATACTGTAAATAGTCTGAAAAGGCGGTCCAGTATTTGGGAGCATAGACACAGTGTCTGATGAAGCATTGTAACATACAGTATTAAGCTACATTCATGGTATTGTAGTCTCATTGGTTCACGCTTCACGCTAATTGATGACAATGAATCTCGTTACGTAAAGTATCTTGAAGCTTTCATGATTGGACAAGGACGACTGTTTGTCTGTTTCCATACATTTAGAGCAATGCAACACTTACTGTTGTATCAACTGATAGTTAGATCATTGTAAGGAAGTGAACAGACACTCATTTGAAATGTAACGTGTGAATTACCTTTTGAAATAGTTATATTTTGATGTAAAGTTGTATCATATTGAACAGGTGATTTTTTTTTTTTTAAAGAACAAATGATTTAAGTTTTATGTGTATTGTTTCCAAGCAAATGAGAAAAGGGTTAGAGTTTTGAAAAAAAACAAGAGAAGAAGAAGAACCAGCAAGGATATGAAACAACAACACCAGCAGAGTTTCAAAGTTCAGACAGAAAATGATACGAATCTATGAAAGCAAGAAAAAAAATGATTAGGGATGATGTATTCACTTATTTTATTTTATTTTATTATTTGCACAACAAAAGCACAAACTGTTCTCTTTATATCTTTATTTAGAGTCGGATGGTGGCGCTAATGCACCGAAAGCTGCCAACAATAAGATTATAGTGGTGCAGTAGTAGAAGAAGAAGTATCATTTATTTTTAGCCGTAGAAGAAGAAGGAGGTTTTGAACGCTCAGCGCGCGGCGGCTCCCCCTGTCACGGCTGCATGAGGACAAGATGGCGGCGGCGTTGGAGCGTAGCTTCATAGAGATCTGTGGATTTGAGAGGGAAGCTGTCCAGAGATTCCGAGAAGTGACCGTTAACCTCGGTAAATGCTCCTCGTGTCTGTCTGTCGTACGCTAGGACACACTAAGAGCAGCTAGCATAGGAAGGATGGATGCTAACTTTAGTCCCATAGCATTAGCCGTTAGCATTAGCCTCGTTGAGTTCAATCTGAACGGCTCGGCAAGTGACTGTATGCTAACTGCTAGCTAACGTTACCGTCTCTCATTCTCGTTAGCCCGTTAGCATTGTATCCCCCTGTCAGACACATCCGCTCATTCCTGTTGATGATCGAAATATGATCAGTTTGTTGTGTTTTACTGGATCAGAGTAACGAAGCGGTCCCAGTGGCTCCGGGGTTCTCAGAATAATATCGGTATTAACATTATAAAACAGCTGTTAGCATAAAGCTGTATAGTAGCATGCTAGGTATTAGTTTTACATATAGCAACATCTAAACTTTTTCTTTATGTTCATATGTCTTTCTGCCCTGGATGATCCCTCTGGACGCCCAGTTCAACTCTTTTCAGTTGGTCCTGCTCCGTGTTAGTTGGCAAAGATCCGAGGCATTCAGGGCATTGGTCTGAACTCCTGGATGGAGCGGTTTCTCTGAGAACTCTGGCAGAGGGAGCCCTTGTGGATCAGATCACTGATCAGTTGCTTGTACCTCTTCCTGTCTGCAGGTGTGAGTTCTCTTCCTGGAAGTCTGAAGTTTGCCGACAGCGCTGGAGCGTTTCATTATGAGGAGAGCGGGAAGCTGCTGTCTGTGACCAGTAACCGATTCATCCGCTGGTCAGTGATCTCTGCAGACGCAGCAGCGTTCGAGTGACTGAACTCGTACTGATGCTCTGACTCTATGCAGGTCTACATCAGGAGACTCGGTGCAGCTGGTGGAGCAGTCGCTGGACACCAACCTGCTCAACAACGCCGTCAAACTCAGGTTCACCCACTGCACAGTTCTGCCCGGAGGAGTCAACATCCACGAGACGCTCAACAATGTCTTCATCCTCATCTCCACCAATCAGAGCGTTCACAGGCTGGTGCTGCCTCACCCAACACGCATGTACCGCAGCGTGAGTAGTAACGAGACTGAAGCTCCAGTCATCTGTTGCAGGAAGGAACTGACGTAACCGTTTAATAATAACTACACAGTTTAACTGCTTAGGAGGAGCCTCCTGTTTTTTTTTTATTTCAAGTCATTGTTGCGTCTCCTCCAGGAGCTAGTGACGGAGCTGCACATGCAGTCCATCTTCACTGATGTGGGCAAACCGAGTCTGCAAGACCCGACTCACAGCGCCCTCATCCCCAGTTCGGCGGGGCAGACAGGGAGTCCCATCACCTCCACGGCCTGGCTCAGCTTCCAGGGGGAAGCTCACTTTGCTCTGGCTTCACCTGCTGGAGGCATTATGGTGATGACTCTACCGCCTCACGACGCTCAGGGTAAACTCCTGCTCTGTCCTCTTTAACCAGACCAGAAAATATGTAGGGGAGAGGCTGGGCAACAGCTTTAGACCTAACCCTAACCCACTGTATCTGACAGCCACCCAACAACCAGACTAAAGTAGACCAGTCCAGAGTAGTGTTGTTTTTGGCGGCCTGTTTTCATTTTAGTTTGTCTAGTCTTTGTGTCAAGCTGTCATTTTAGTTTTTATTAGTTTTAGTCATGTTCATACTCCTTTTAGTCTAGTCATGTTTCAGTCAACTAAAAGTCTTATTTTAGTCAGAATTATCCATGACTATTTTCCTCTAGTTTTAGTCGACGAAAACTGATGACATTTAGTCTAGTTTTAGTCAAAGAAATTTGTATTTTAGTCTCTTTTTAGTAATACAATTGTATTTAACCCACTCAATATAGTATAAGTATCTTGTAGTATAGACAAAACCAAAATTTTCTTTTAGCCAAACCTATTTCAAACAAGGTTCTTATTATGTTATTGTTACCTTATAGAATCAAAAATACATCCATTCCAGACACGGAAGACGCTGTTTTGAATTTACAACATATTTACTTTACTAACCAAACATGGCAGAGATGTTTATTCCAGTTTGTTGAGTTCTTCCCTGCGATTTTGTGGCCACTCTTCTCCTCCTATCTTTCACCTTCACAAGACATTCGGTTTTATTTTCCACTTCGATGTATTTAAAGTTTTTCCAAATGTCTTCTCCTCTTCTTCTACCGAAGAACCCTGGCTGGCCGGCCATCGTTCCCTTTCTTTGTCACGCTACTCAGTACTCACGCAGAGTCGCAGACTCACTGGAGCAGAGCATTTTCTAAATAATGCCGCGAGTAGAGCTTGAGGAAGTGACGTCGCCTGCGAGAGAAACGGGCTCTGGACACAGGAAACAGAAAAACTACAAAATAATAATAATAACGCGACTAAACATGACAAAATAACGTCGTAACATTTCATCTCATCTCGTTTTAGTCACGTGATAAAGGTTCGTTGACGACAATATTTAGTTTTCATCGACGAAAGCAACACTAGTCCAGAGTCTGGGAGATTGCAGAACATTTGCTAACTGAGATGCTAACAGCTAGCATGTCGTTTCGGCTTCCCAGCAGTGTGTTTCTGCTCATAGGCCTCTAAAACTAGACCAGCTCAGTGCTTCCCATACAGTGTTAATACGTTTTACTTGCGTTATTTTTCCTATCTCTCCCCATTTGTTAGATCATGTTTCCCTCCCAGACCCTCCACATACACCGGTCAGTCCAGAATTTAACCTGACAGAGAAAACGGCCCAGAAAGCTCATGTACCATGAGAAGCCGCCACTTTTTAAAACCTGATGTTTGTACTCTTGATTTCTTAGTTATTTAAAGAGTTGGTTAAAATCCGGAGGAAACGACTCCAGACGTAACGTGAACTAGCTCAGCTTTATAAGAGCTAGCTCGAATAGTTGAATTGAAAGTCAACTGTTTACTATGAATTAGATTTATTCAATGATACTTGATTTAGTCTTACGTAGATTTGTCCATTGAATACCACGTCTCAACAGGTTATGAACGGATGAACTGCACCAGCTGCTGCTCGCTAAATCCAATGTCTGTGTTATTACAGTAATTAACGGATTGATACTAAACACAGGCTCTTCTTTTATGTGCAGACATTTTATATCCCGTATAAATTGCTTTTATTAAGACATAATAAATGGAGGAGGTGGATATAATCTGCCGTCAGTTTACAACACAGTCCTAACTTCTGACAGTATCTAGCCTTTAACGAACGCCGGTCATGCCAGTTTCTGGTCATTAACAGAAAAGACTCAAAGTTACCCACAATTTCAAATGGTCAGTTTGTCTGTGGGAACCTCCCAAAGGGATCAATAAAGTTATTTAAACTTCAGCTCCCCCCAAGAAGCTACTCAGATGAACAAGTGCAGCTGCCTTTCTTTTAAGGCTTGTTTGGTGTCCATCTTCTTACAGGAAGTGTGTCGGTGCTGGAGCTGAAGAGGAGCTCCATGATGACCAGACTCTCCGGCTGGATGCCCACAGCCATCCGGGGGGAGCAGAGTCCGGCCGACCTGGTGCTCAGTCTGGCCGTCAGAGAACTGGAGGAAGACTCCTTCATCTTCGCCCTCTGTCAGGATCACCGACTGCGCATGTGGTCGTTCAAGGTTGGAGCTGCAATCATTTCCCATCAGATGTTTGTGTTGTGTTGACGATGAGTCCCGTTGAGACCAGTCCTCCTCCATGTCCTCCGTGTCCTCAGGATCAGACTTGTCTGCTGGAGGCCGACATGTTGGAGTATATGCCGGTGTGTAAAGGAGTGAAGCGTCTGCCGGGTCAGGCTCACCGTCTGAGGCTGGCCTTCTCCTCCACCACCGGCCTCTGTCTCTGTGTTTATCTCGCCGTCCCTCAGAAAGGACAGTTCACTGTCCTGCAGCTGGTTGCCACCGACAACAACCGCTACAGCCTAGAACACATCTCCTCCCTGTTCAGCACACAGGTAAACCACAGCCTCCACCATCACCTACCACAACCAGAACCAGACATACGTGCCTCAGGCTGAACCAACAGAACCTCAGGGTCTAGTTCTGTCCTCTGGACTGGACAGATCGATCCTATAAATAAACTATGGAGTCAGCGATATTAGAACAGATATAATGCAGAGATGGAGAAGCAGCCGGAAATCCTAAAATACAAACACGTTACTACTACCAGGGGGACCATTCAGAGTTTCTCAAAGCTTCGTCATATGTTCCTTCTCTGTCCCAGTGTTTTTAGTTGTCTCTGTTGCTGACAGAGTCTGTGGTTGAATGAATTCTGAGTGGTGTCTCTGTCAGCAGGAGACTCTAGTGGACTTCACTCTGACCTCCACCGACGTCTGGGCTGTATGGGTGGACGAATCCAACGCCACCGTAGTCAAATACATCAACTATGAGCAGTAAGTAAAAAGACCAGAACCAGAACCAGAACCAGTTACTAGAAACATGGTGATTATTGACTCTGTGTTTTACAGCAATACAGGCGGCCAGTGGAACCAGGTGTTTGTTCAGCCTCCACCAGAAGAAGAAGTCCATGTCGGGGTGGACATGGACCCCCGGGTAGGACTCAGTGTTTCCATAGAACCGTCTCCACATGGAGAGAAAATGTTTTCTGGATAAATGACTCTGATGTTTCTGAACAGGAGACGTACCTGGAGGTTCTCTTCTCCCCTCTACGCTTCACTGCTTCAGCCATCGTTAAAGCTCTACAGGTGAGAACCTACCTGTCTGGTGACTCGTCTGGTGACTCGTCTGGTGACTCGTCTGGTGACTCGTCTGGTGACTGGTCTGGTGCTGATGATGTGTTTCTTGTGCAGATCTATCGACGAGGCTCAGAGATGATCTCTGATTTGTCCTGGGAGTCTCTGAAGAAGGAGGTGACTCTAGCTGTGGAGACTGAGGTACTGACTCTGTTGGTTCATATGAGGCCATGAAGAGGAGTTCAAATTAATCTCAGCTGGTTCTAGAACCTCATTTAATGTGACAATATGATGTTCTGACCCACCCTCTTCTCCATCTCCTCCACCTGCAGCTGCAGAGCAGTGTGACGGAGTTTGAGTTTTCTCAGGAGGAGTACCGTCAACTTCAGGTGGAGTTCTGGTCCCGATTCTACTCCTGTTGTCTGCAGTATCAGGAGGTCCAGTCGAGCCCTGTGGGTCTGACCGTCAGCCACCACACCGGCATGGTCTGTCTGCTGAGAAAGGTCAGTACCATCATGGTCTATCTGAGGGGGGTCGGTACCATCATGGTCTATCTGAGGGGGGTCGGTACCATCATGGTCTATCTGAGGGGGGTCAGTACCATCATGGTCTATCTGAGGGGGGTCAGTACCATCACAGTCTATCTGAGGGGGGTCAGTACCATCATGGTCTATCTGAGGGGGGTCAGTACCATCACAGTCTATCTGAGGGGGGTCAGTACCATCACGGTCTATCTGAGGAGGGTCAGTACCATCGTGGTCTATCTGAGGAGGGTCAGTACCATCGTGGTCTATCTGAGGAGGGTCAGTACCATCGTGGTCTATCTGAGGAGGGTCAGTACCATCACGGTCTATCTGAGGAGGGTCAGTACCATCGTGGTCTATCTGAGGAGGGTCAGTACCATCATGGTCTATCTGAGGAGGGTCAGTACCGTGATGGTCTATCTGAGGAGGGTCAGTACCATCATGGTTTATCTGAGGGGGGTCAGTACCATCATGGTCTATCTAAGAAGGGTCAGTACCATCACGGTCTATCTGAGGAGGGTCAGTACCATCACGGTCTATCTGAGGAGGGTCAGTACCATCACGGTCTATCTGAGGAGGGTCAGTACCATCGTGGTCTATCTGAGGAGGGTCAGTACCATCACGGTCTATCTGAGGAGGGTCAGTACCATCGTGGTCTATCTGAGGAGGGTCAGTACCATCGTGGTCTATCTGAGGAGGGTCAGTACCATCGTGGTCTATCTGAGGAGGGTCAGTACCATCGTGGTCTATCTGAGGGGGGTCAGTACCATCGTGGTCTATCTGAGGGGGGTCAGTACCATCGTGGTCTATCTGAGGGGGGTCAGTACCATCGTGGTCTATCTGAGGAGGGTCAGTACCATCGTGGTCTATCTGAGGAGGGTCAGTACCATCGTGGTCTATCTGAGGAGGGTCAGTACCATCGTGGTCTATCTGAGGAGGGTCAGTACCATCGTGGTCTATCTGAGGAGGGTCAGTACCATCGTGGTCTATCTGAGGGGGGTCAGTACCATCACGGTCTATCTGAGGAGGGTCAGTACCATCGTGGTCTATCTGAGGAGGGTCAGTACCATCGTGGTCTATCTGAGGAGGGTCAGTACCATCGTGGTCTATCTGAGGAGGGTCAGTACCATCGTGGTCTATCTGAGGAGGGTCAGTACCATCACGGTCTATCTGAGGAGGGTCAGTACCGTGAAGGTCTATCTGAGGAGGGTCAGTACCATCACGGTCTATCTGAGGGGGGTCAGTACCATCACGGTCTATCTGAGGAGGGTCAGTACCATCGTGGTCTATCTGAGGAGGGTCAGTACCATCACGGTCTATCTGAGGAGGGTCAGTACCGTGAAGGTCTATCTGAGGAGGGTCAGTACCATCACGGTCTATCTGAGGGGGGTCAGTACCATCACGGTCTATCTGAGGGGGGTCAGTACCATCGTGGTCTATCTGAGGGGGGTCAGTACCATCACGGTCTATCTGAGGGGGGTCAGTACCATCATGGTCTATCTGAGGGGGGTCAGTACCATCACGGTCTATCTGAGGGGGGTCAGTACCATCATGGTCTATCTGAGGGGGGTCAGTACCATCACGGTCTATCTGAGGAGGGTCAGTACCATCACGGTCTATCTGAGGAGGGTCAGTACCATCATGGTCTATCTGAGGGGGGTCAGTACCATCACGGTCTATCTGAGGGGGGTCAGTACCATCATGGTCTATCTGAGGAGGGTCAGTACCATCACGGTCTATCTGAGGAGGGTCAGTACCATCATGGTCTATCTGAGGAGGGTCAGTACCATCACGGTCTATCTGAGGGGGGTCAGTACCATCGTGGTCACATAGAACGTCAGATGATGACCAGTGAAGGAATATTAGAACATTCAAAGAGCTGCTGCTGTGTTTCAGGGCTTCATGTCGTTCCTCCTGCCTTGTTTTGCTGTGGATCACTTGTACCTGTCCTACGACCAGTACCTGTTCTCAGAGGACGAGACGCCCATCACTGACGGTACCAGCTCACCTGCAGCCAGCTAACCCACCTGCTGTCTGTTAGTATATATGTTTATTTATACATCCATACGTGTTCCTGTGTTCTGGTCCTCAGACCCTGATGTGGGCCGAGACGTTCTACAGCTGGTCCAGTGCCTTAGGTTGGTCAGCGACGCTGTTTCTGGAGAGATGGCGTATGAGATGGAGAAAGCTCTGGAATACCTGCAGTCACCTGAGAGGGCAGCAGAGCTCGTCCTGGAGAGCATGCTCTGTAATGACAAGTCAGTCACATGGCACAGCCCACCTTCATCACCTGTTTGCTCCTCCTCTTCATCACCTGTTTGCTCTTCATCACCTGTCTGCTCTTCTCATCACCTGTCTCCTCTTCATCACCTGTTTGCTCCTCCTCTTCATCACCTGTTTGCTCTTCATCACCTGTCTGCTCTTCTTCTTCATCACCTGTCTCCTCTTCATCACCTGTCTGCTCTTCTTCTTCATCACCTGTCTGCTCTTCTTCTTCATCACCTGTCTCCTCTTCATCACCTGTCTGCTCTTCTTCTTCATCACCTGTCTCCTCTTCATCACCTGTCTGCTCTTCTTCTTCATCACCTGTCTCCTCTTCATCACCTGTCTGCTCCTCCTCTTCATCACCTGTCTGCTCTTCTTCATCACCTGTTTGCTCCTCCTCTTCATCACCTGTCTCCTCTTCATCACCTGTCTGCTCCTCCTCTTCATCACCTGTCTCCTCTTCATCACCTGTCTCCTCTTCATCACCTGTCTGCTCTTCTTCATCACCTGTTTGCTCCTCCTCTTCATCACCTGTCTCCTCTTCATCACCTGTCTGCTCTTCTTCATCACCTGTTTGCTCCTCCTCTTCATCACCTGTCTCCTCTTCATCACCTGTCTGCTCTTCTTCATCACCTGTTTGCTCCTCCTCTTCATCACCTGTCTCCTCTTCATCACCTGTTTGCTCTTCTTCTTCACCTGTCTGCTCTTCATCACCTGTCTGCTCCTCCTCTTCATCACCTGTTTGCTCTTCATCACCTGTTTGCTCCTCCTCTTCATCACCTGTTTGCTCTTCATCACCTGTTTGCTCTTCATCACCTGTTTGCTCTTCTTCTTCATCACCTGTCTCCTCTTCATCACCTGTCTCCTCTTCATCACCTGTCTCCTCTTCATCACCTGTTTGCTCTTCTTCTTCTTCACCTGTTTGCTCTTCTTCTTCATCACCTGTCTGCTCTTCTTCTTCATCACCTGTCTCCTCTTCATCACCTGTCTCCTCTTCATCACCTGTCTGCTCTTCTTCTTCATCACCTGTCTGCTCTTCTTCTTCATCACCTGTCTCCTCTTCATCACCTGTCTGCTCTTCATCACCTGTCTGCTCTTCATCACCTGTTTGCTCCTCTTCATCACCTGTTTGCTCCTCTTCATCACCTGTCTGCTCCTCTTCTTCACCTGTTTGCTCTTCTTCTTCATCACCTGTCTCCTCTTCATCACCTGTCTCCTCTTCATCACCTGTCTCCTCTTCATCACCTGTCTCCTCTTCTTCACCTGTTTGCTCCTCCTCTTCATCACCTGTCTGCTCCTCTTCATCACCTGTCTCCTCTTCATAACCTGTCTGCTCTTCATCACCTGTCTGCTCTTCTTCTTCATCACCTTTTTGCTCTTCTTCTTCATCACCTGTCTCCTCTTCTTCACCTGTTTGCTCTTCTTCTTCATAACCTGTCTGCTCTTCATCACCTGTCTGCTCTTCTTCTTCATCACCTTTTTGCTCTTCTTCTTCATCACCTGTCTCTTCTTCTTCACCTGTTTGCTCTTCTTCTTCTTCACCTGTTTGCTCTTCTTCTTCATCACCTGTCTGCTCTTCTTCTTCATCACCTGTCTCCTCTTCATCACCTGTCTCCTCTTCATCACCTGTCTGCTCTTCTTCTTCATCACCTGTCTGCTCTTCTTCTTCATCACCTGTCTCCTCTTCATCACCTGTCTCCTCTTCATCACCTGTCTCCTCTTCATCACCTGTCTGCTCTTCTTCTTCATCACCTGTCTGCTCTTCATCACCTGTTTGCTCCTCTTCATCACCTGTCTCCTCTTCATCACCTGTCTGCTCTTCATCACCTGTCTGCTCTTCTTCTTCATCACCTGTCTCCTCTTCTTCTTCATCACCTGTCTCCTCTTCATCACCTGTCTGCTCTTCTTCTTCATCACCTGTCTGCTCTTCTTCTTCATCACCTGTTTGCTCCTCTTCATCACCTGTTTGCTCCTCTTCATCACCTGTTTGCTCCTCTTCATCACCTGTTTGCTCTTCTTCTTCATCACCTGTCTGCTCTTCTTCTTCATCACCTGTCTGCTCTTCTTCATCACCTGTCTGCTCTTCTTCATCACCTGTCTGCTCTTCTTCATCACCTGTTTGCTCCTCCTCTTCATCACCTGTCTCCTCTTCTTCACCTGTTTGCTCTTCTTCTTCATCACCTGTCTCCTCTTCATCACCTGTCTCCTCTTCTTCACCTGTTTGCTCCTCCTCTTCATCACCTGTCTGCTCTTCTTCTTCATCACCTGTCTCCTCTTCATCACCTGTTTGCTCCTCCTCTTCATCACCTGTCTCCTCTTCATCACCTGTTTGCTCTTCTTCACCTGTTTGCTCTTCTTCTTCATCACCTGTCTCCTCTTCATCACCTGTCTCCTCTTCTTCACAGTGATAATGTGATAGTGGACATCCAGAACAAGCTACAGAACGTCCGTAACCCCATGGCAGCCATGATGGTTCTGCTCAGGGAGATGGACCTGGAGACGGACTCGGAGGTTGGAGGAGACACACCTGCAGCTGCAGGTAGGAACCACAGGTCCAGGTCCAGGTCCAGGTCCAGGTCCAGGTCCAGGTCCAGGTCCAGGTCCTGATGTTGATCTCAGTGGGCTTCAGTTGTACCTGCTCTGTGTCTTCCAGGAGAGAGCCTGGCAGTCAGGATGAGTCTGTCTCAGCTGTATAGCAGCAGCTCTGCAGTGTCTCTCATCTGTCAGGCCGTCTGTCACATGACCATGACCAGAGCACTGCTCTGCAGAGACCTGCTGCTGCTGCAGAAGCTCTACCTGCGCTTTGGAGACAACGTACGTACACGCTACAGGCTACACACTACAGGCTACACACTACAGGCTACAGGCTACAGGCTACACGCTACAGGCTACACACTACAGGCTACAGGCTACACGCTACAGGCTACACGCTACAGGCTACAGGCTACACTACAGGCTACACACTACAGGCTACAGGCTACACGCTACAGGCTACACACTACAGGCTACAGGCTACACGCTACAGGCTACACGCTACAGGCTACACGCTACAGGCTACACACTACAGGCTACACGCTACAGGCTACACGCTACAGGCTACACGCTACAGGCTACAGGCTACACGCTACAGGCTACACGCTACACGCTACAGGCTACAGGCTACACACTACAGGCTACACACTACAGGCTACAGGCTACACGCTACAGGCTACACACTACAGGCTACAGGCTACAGGCTACACGCTACAGGCTACACACTACAGGCTACACGCTACAGGCTACACGCTACAGGCTACAGACTACAGGCTACACACTACAGGCTACACACTACAGGCTACAGGCTACACGCTACAGGCTACACACTACAGGCTACACGCTACAGGCTACACGCTACAGGCTACACACTACAGGCTACACGCTACAGGCTACAGACTACTGGCTACACGCTACAGGCTACAGACTACTGGCCGCACGCTACAGGCTACACGCTACAGGCTACACGCTACAGGCTACACGCTACAGGCTACACGCTACAGGCTACACACTACAGGCTACACACTCCAGGCTACACGCTACAGGCTACACGCTACAGGCTACACGCTACAGGCTACAGACTACTGGCCGCACGCTACAGGCTACACGCTACAGGCTACACGCTACAGGCTACAGACTACTGGCCGCACGCTACAGGCTACACGCTACTGGCCGCACGCTACACGCTACAGGCTACACACTACAGGCTACACACTACAGGCTACAGACTACTGGCTGCACGCTACAGGCGACAGGCTACACGCTACAGGCTGCACGCTACAGGCTGCACGCTACACGCTACAGGCTACACGCCACAGGCTAAACGTGACAGGCTAAACGCCACACGCTGTAACATGTGACACCTCATTACATGACACGCACTGAGCACAGACGGCTCCTCCTGGTTAGAGATGATCAATAGTAATAATATTAATAGACACTGATGTTGTCGTCACGGATCAGCTGATCACATCAAGTCTAATTACTGTCTCTGTGTCCCTCAGGTGTTTCTGGGTGGGGGGGCTCAGCTGCTGCAGCTACAACAGGACTTGATTCCCAGAACGTCCCACCTCCTGTCCTCTTATCACCTCCTCAAACACATCAGTCAGAGCCTGTCCTCCTCCGTTGCCATGGATACCCTGTTAGTCCTCAGCTGTTGTCCTGTGTGCACATGCATATGAACACATATGAACATGTAAACATGTATGTGTCCGTCTTCATGTTACAGAGACGCTAACCTGCAGCACCTCACAGTGTTGGAGCTGTCAGACACTCCCCCTGTGTCCACCACCCGCTCAGGTCTGAGACTATACGTGCTCTGTCCCCTGTCCCTGTTAATGGTATCCTGTTCTTTCCATCCCCTGTCTGTGTTAACGGTGTCTCTGTCCCCTGTAGGTCTGAGTCCTCAGACAGTGGTGGAGCTCTTCTACCAGACGTCTGGCAGGAAACTGATTGTGTCTCAGATCTTCTGTCAGCAGACGACGTCCTCTCTGCTCGTCTGGAGTCACATGATCTCCAGTGTGGTCCAGCTGTTGGCTCAGCTGCTGTATCCTGTTTCAGTGATGATGGTGGTGATGATGGTGGTGGTGGTGATGATGATGATGATGATGATGATAATAATGATAATAATAATAATAATAAGACGTCTTCATGATCTTAACTCGGTGGCCCAGGTGGCCCAGTAACCCTGGTTTTCAGTTCCCTGAGTGTCTCATGGCCAGCTGTCAGTACACTCAGCTGCAGGTGAGTTCATCTTCATCAGACAGGTGACCTCTGTCTCTGTCTCTGTCCAGGCATCCACTCAGAAGTCTTATAGGTCAGTCTAGTCTGCATCATGAACTCCTTCCTCTGCTGACCACAGTGAATCCTACACAAGTCAAACACAAGATAAAGATGTTTTAAGAAGCAGTAAAAATAAATAAAATATACCAGTTATACATGTCAGCAGTCACATGACATGGATTATAAGCTCCTATAGACCTTTTAATGACCGATGTCACGACTACGTCACAGCCGTTAGACGTTAGCTCATCAGAATCTGAAGAGTTGATGGATCCACGCTGAAGTTTTCTCAGTTTCACCAGCTGCTACTCTGACGAGCTAACGTCGGAATAACGAGCTGCGCTGATACGTGATGGCAAACTGAACACAGCTAACGACATTTTATTTACCCAGCCATGCTATCGTGTTAGCTGTCAGGACGTAGCCACTGATTCTGATGCACTTTGCTTTCTGCAGAACTTCAGCACAAATCTCGTGTTAAATCTTTAAGTCTTGTTTATGATCATTCAGGACAAGGTTTTATATGTCCTCATTTTCGACCATTGGGCCGGCTAGTCTGGTCCCGTCTGCTCAAACGTCCTGGGGAGGGAAGGGGTGTCCTCAGACTCACCTGTGTGTCCTGTGTGCAGGAGTATGTGAGGCTGATTGGTCCGTGGTGTCAGGTGAACATCGGCTCCTGCCGCTTCATGCTGGGTCAGTGTTACCTGGCCAACGGGGAAGGTCAGAAGGTGAGTCCAGCAGAACACTGACACCTGTCTCTCACCTGTCTCTCACCTGTCTCTCACCTGTGACATGACTTCCTGTGTGTTTGTTGCATCCATCAGGCTCTGCAGTGTTTCCAGGAGGCAGCGACAGAGGTGGAGAAGGAGGAGTTCCTGATGAGACTGACAGGCAGCGAGGACGAGGACAATGTCTCAACCCCCAGACTGCAGTACTACAACAAGGTAGAGCAGGAGACAGGGATATGTGGACATTAATAGGACGGAGACGTTTAAAATGAGCTAGAATGAAACAGACTGTCTCCTTGATGACATGTCCATGTCCAGGTGTCTGTCCCTCATCATTGAAGGTCTCTTCCAGGTGCTGCGTCTCCTGGAGGACGTGGGTCTACCTGAACTCATCATACAGTTGTCCTCTTTGGCCATAACGGAGGCCGGGAGTGACAGCAACAGTCAGGTGAGGGTGTCTCAGGTGAGAGGGACATGTGATAAGAAGCGGCCCGTGTGTCTGACGTCCAGGTGTCTGTCTCCAGGCCGCTCTGTGGACCCGAATATTCAAACATCATCTGGACCTGGGACACAACAACGAGGCCTACGCTGCTCTGACCCAGAATCTAGACAGCAGCATGTACGTACCGTCTACCTGAACACGCACCTGTCTACCTGAACACCTGAACACCTGTCTACCTGAACACCTGAACACCTGTCTACCTGAACACCTGTCTACCTGTCTACCCGAACACACACCCGTCTACCCAAACATGCCTCTGTCTACCTGAGCACCTGAACACCTGTCTACCCGAACACGCACCCGTCTACCCGAACACGCACCCGTCTACCCGAACACGCACCCGTCTACCCGAACACGCACCCGTCTACCCGAACATGCCTCTGTCTACCTGAACACCTGTCTACCCGAACACGCACCCGTCTACCTGAACACCCGAACACGCACCCGTCTACCTGAACACGCACCCGTCTACCCGAACACGCACCCGTCTACCCGAACACGCACCCGTCTACCCGAACACGCACCCGTCTACCTGAACACGCACCCGTCTACCTGAACACCCGAACACGCACCCGTCTACCTGAACACCCGAACACGCACCCGTCTACCTGAACACACATCCGTCTACCTTCTCAGTGTTTCCTGTTTGTCTATAGGCAGCTGGATTGTCTCCGTCAGCTGGTCGTGGTTCTGTGTGAACGGTCTCAACTTCAGGATTTAGTCCAGTTCCCCTACGTCAACCTGCACGACGAGGTAAACCTGATCACCGACTGATCACTGACTGATCACTGATCACCGACTGATCACCGACTGATCACTGACTGATCACTGACTGATCACTGACCGATCACCGACTGATCACTGACTGATCACTGACTGATCACCGATCACCGACTGATCACTGACTGATCACTGACTGATCACTGACTGATCACTGACCGACCTGCTCCTCATCAGCGTTAGTGTCACGCTGGGTTTTATAATGTGACTGACAGTTATAAAGTAATGGGATCATATTCAGCTGATCCTTTAGAGCGGGGGTGTTGAACGTTTTCCAGGCCAATGACCCACAAACTGATGCAGAGGTGGAGCGGGGACGTAAGGGACGCCCTACTTACGTATATGTGTATTAAAGACTAGAGGTCGACCGATAGTGGATTTTTGAATGCCGATATTATACCGATAGTTTGGAGCAGGAAAAAAACAATAACCGATTAATCGGCCGATAACCCCCCCCCCCCCCCCGAAAAAGAAAAAAAGAAAAAAAAAATCAACACTGTTGTAAGTCCTGTTCTTTATTAAAACTAAAGAATTTACAAGAAATTCCCAAATTTTAAGATTCATGGCAAACTAAGATGAAGAGACTACACACGGACAGCTTTCATTTTAGCCTGTTAACAAGCTAACTGTTGTTAGCTTAACAAGCTCATGTAGACTAAATCATGCCGGTGGAGATGTGGCTGTTTATGCTGAAATATGATGCACGTTTATGCTTGTTGAACTAGTGGTACTTACTGCCTCTGCGAAGGAGGTTATGTTTGTTGACTTTCAACTTGTGAAGGTTTTATTTCACTTACACTGACACGTGTTGTCGTCCAGTCTCCACAGATCACTTAACTCCTCTTTGCTGCCGCTGCACACGCTGCGTTTCTCTCTCTCTCTCTCTCTCTCGCTGTGTGTGAAGAGCAGCCCCGCCCCTCAGTGATCAGAGCGACAGAGCGGAGTTGTTTTTTTGTTTTTTTCAGAGGAAAAAAATGACAGCTATCGGCAACTATCGGCGCCAAATTCGGCCGTTGCCGATAGTTTTTAAAACGTCCTATCGGCGCTGATTAATCGGTCGACCTCTATTAAAGACATTTAAATCTGTGGATAAATTATCAGGGAGATATAACCAAACCTTTCCCCTGTTGAAGACATCTGCTGTAGAGTGTTTATTGATGAGTCACTGATGATCACTACTTGATGACATCATGTGATTGACAGGTGGTGAACATCATCGAGTCCAGAGCCAGAGGTTTAGATCTACTGGCACACAACTACTACGAGCTGCTCTACGCCTTCCATGTCTGCAGACACAACTACAGGAAAGGTCAGAGGACACACTGAGAGACATCTTTTCTCCAGATGGACACACTGAGGGGACAGAGCAGACTGTGACTGATCTTCCTCAGGTCTGAGCAGTATTTGAGTGTAAACGTTTTCTGTGTCCTTGTCTCTGTCCGTCCAGCGGGGACAGTAATGTTTGAGTTTGGGATGCGTCTGGGTCGAGAGGTCCGGACTCTGGTCGGTCTCCAGAAACAAGTCAACTGTTTCCTGGCGGCTCTAAACTGTCTCCGGCTCATCAGACCTGAATACGCCTGGATTGTCCAGCCGTCCTCTGGAGCCACGGTAAGGAGACAGAGACAGATAAACAGAGTCATTAACAGACATAGCTGCGCCCCTCTGTCCTCCAATGTGTATGTCTCTGTCTTCCTCAGTACGATCGTCCTGGTGCGTCTCCGAAGAGAAACTCAGATGGAGAGTTTTCTTCTGAACCAGGTGACTCCTTCACAATAAACCTTTTATTAGTTTAGACGGACAGAGACATGTCCCCCAGGCGTCTTCTGGTGGTGAGGACGTGTCTAACTACTCTAATCTGTCCCTAGCCAAGCGTCAGGTGGACATCCTGGAGCTGGACGACCTGGAGAAGGAATACATTGTGTCCCGCAGCCGCCTCACCCTCGCCAGACACCACCCGCCCTCAGCCGCCATCGCAGGTACACCCCCCAGTCCCCCCAGTCCCCCCTCCCTCGTCATGGTCATAGATCATGATGTCATAGATCATAGATCATGATGTCATATAGATCATAGATCATGATGTCATAGATCATGGATGATGATGTCATAGATCATGATGTCATAGATCAGCTGACTAATGAACACCTACTGACTGCAGGTGGAGCATCGGCGGTGGAGCTGGTGTCGCTGCTGGTGCAGAACGGACTCTTTGACTCGGCTCTGTCTCTGTGTCAGACCTTCAGCCTGAACCTGAGCCACGTGTTTGAGGGTTTGACCTTTAAGTGAGTCTGACGAGACAAAGAGACGACGAGACGGTGAGAGACCATCTAGTCTCACTTTACGTTTATCGTTTCAGGTGCATCAAGCTTCAGTTTGGGGGGGAGGAGTCTCAGAACGAAGCCTGGAGCTGGTTGGCTGCCAATCAGCTGTCAGTCGTCAATACCAAAGAGTCCAGGTGAGACTGGGCCATCGCTGGTCGTTGGTGCTGAGCCGTGGTCGTTAGGACCCATCTCATTGATCGTGTCTCTTCTTCTTCTGTCCTCAGCGCTGCAGACGAGGCGTGGCGACTGCTGGCATCTTACCTGGAAAGGTATCCTTCCAGTAACGGACAGCATCACCGCTGCATCGTCCACAAGCTGCTGTCACATGGCGTCCCTCTTCCTGATTGGCTGGTCAAGTCCTACAAGGTGACCCTTACTGACCAGTCACGGTTCTGGGTCGGTCTTTATTCAGAGAGTGAGATTGTTCTCACCCGACTGATGCCGCCACAGTAATACACCTGTAGAGATAAACACGTTCTTGATGTGTTGCAGCGTCTAGATGCTCCGTCTCTGCTGCGTCTCCTCCTGAACTTTGACCTTCTGGAAGCAGCTGCTGAGCTGGTGGTGGAGTACGTGGACGCCGTCCTGGGCCGAGGACACAAGTACTTTGGAATACAGGTAAAAATACTCCAGTACTTCAGAGTGATCTCCACTCATCCATAACACGCTAGTCTGTCAGTAACATGTGTCATAACTAGACACATCTTCATCAGATTAAACCAGGAGGTCATCAATAGTCATTTATTTTAGCTCTCGCATGAACCAGAACCACCAGAACCTGTAGCTTCAACACTTCAAAGCTGCTAAAAACCAAAATAGAAGAACTAGAACCCAGGTTCTACCATGAAGCTAGTCCTCTGTCAGTCAGTATCTAGTGTCTGTGGATGTGTGGTGAGGTGGTAGTAGCTGATCATCATCCATCAGTCAAAGGCTGCAGCCAAACAACAAACACTGAACGTTTCCTGGAGACAGCGTCAAGGAGAAACATCTTCCAGAGAGGGTTAGGGAGACAAGGACAGACTTTAGGAAGACACAGGAGACCAACTCTAGGAGAAGACAAGGAAGACAAGGACAGACTTTAGGAAGACACATGAGACCAACTCTAGGAGAAGACAAGGAAGACAAGGACAGACTTTAGGAAGACACAGGAGACCAACTCTAGGAGAAGACAAGGAAGACAAGGACAGACTTTAGGAAGACACAGGAGACCAACTCTAGGGGAAGACAAGGACACAGGAGACCAACTGGTTGTTGTTGTTGTCATGTTTCAGACGCCTCTGTCCACCACGTCTCCTCCGGCCTGGCTGCCGTACACGTCCATCGATCAGCTGTTGCAGGCTCTGAACGAGACGCAGACTCACAGCAACGTAAGTCACTTCCTGTTCATCTTTACCCATGATGCTTTGCTCCCACTAATGAAGCACTGTGTGTTTCAGCTTTACAACAGAGTTCGAGACAAACTGGACGAGTATCACCGTGTGGTGGAGCAGATGACCCGACGCAGACTGGCAGCTCACGGCGCCTCCTACTGACCTTTGATGTAAATACAGGAAGTTTTCTATCGACATGAATAAAGTGTTTTGTAACGTTTCATCGTGTCGTGTCCTTTCTCTTCCTCACCAACAATAAATACAATCTGCTAGCCTAATGCTAAGCTAACTGTGACTCACACCAGTAACCATGGATCAGTCGTGTGTTATTGATCAGGCGTCGTAGAAATACATTTATTGTGCCGGGTCGACATGTTACAGCAGCACATAGTGACTCATATAAAAGATAAATGGAATGCTTCAGTAATACTGATCAGTACCAGAACCAGGACTCAGTCAGAACCAGAACCTGCTGTAGGACCAGGTTCTTCTGCCATGGAGCACCTGCTCAGGCGACCACGCAAGAAGTCATTGTCTCTCGTCCCATTGGTCGGAGTCCGTCTCCGTGACAACAGTCACACCGTGCTCTTGGTGGGCAGCTCCGTGCTGTTGTGTCTCGTCTTGCGTGACGTGCCGTCGTCTCGCGGCCGGGCTTTCTGCAGGTTGGACATGGCGGCGGTGCGCTCGATGTCGATGAGGGCGTAGAGCTCGGTGCGACGGGTCGGGGTGGTGGGGGGCAGCGGGGAGGTGGGGGTGCGCGGCGTGTGGGGGTTGCTGCCGTCCGAGGCGCCTTTGTTCCTGGCGCCGCTGTCCATCTCCACCTCGATGTAGTTCAGGGTCTTGGGGGGCTCCAGGTGCCCGGCCAGCGGCGGCCGGCGGAAGTCAAAGTTGAAAATGGTGGGTCCGTCAGTGCGGCGCCGCCCCGTGTCAGGCCGGTGAGCGCTGGGCGGCGCCGTCACATTCTCTGTGTTGACGTAGTTGTGTGAGGACTCCAGAGCGGCCGACAGCGGGTGGGTGTAGGAGTGGTGGTTATAGCCGTTGAGCGATGGCGTCCTCAGGGCCCCGCCGCCGTTCTCCTCCTCCTCGGAGCTTGGCTTCCTCGTCTCCCACACCGGCGGCAGTGCTGGCAGGTTCTCGTAGTCCAGCAGGGCGGTGCGCCGCTGGGCTGAGTTGTTGACATTCTGCAGGTCGGGAGTGAGGGGGGGCGGGCGGTGGCGGCGGGGAGCAGCAGATGGATTGGAGGCGGAGCCGTTGGAGTGTGGGGGGGCCGGCTCTGCCTCGGCGTGGCCGTTAGTCTCTGGGATCTCCTCCGCCTCCTTCTGCTCCTGCTGCCTCTTCTCCATCAGCTGCCTCTGAACGGGGGTGGGGCCCAGAATGAAGCGCACCCCCTGAGGCTCGAGCAGGACCTGAGCCTCAGGCTGGGCCGCCGGCGCCGGAGGCTCGGACCGGACTCTGGGTGGAGGAGGGGGCGTGGGGGGGCACTGGGACTGGGGAGATGTGGGGCTCTCCAGAGGGGTGGTGACGGTCAGAGGGCTGGGCTGGTCCTCCAGGAGACCGGTGGTGTTGACGTAGGTGTGAACCTACACGCAGAGACACACAGAGACACACATCAGCATCAGCATGGACACACACAGAGACACACACACATCAGCATGAGCATGGACACACACAGAGACACACACACACACACCAGCATCCTGACATTAGTGTGTTTGTTCGTTGTGCGTCTCTTACCGCTTCGTCAGCCACCAGCAGGGGGTGAGTGGACTCCTCCCCCACAGAGGGGAGTCGGGTGCTGGCTACAGACGGGTGACGGGTGGAGGGGTGAGATGGAGCCTCCCCCACAGAGGGAATCCTGGTCACCCCGTTGGGCACCGTGGGCACCGAGTATCCCAGAGCTGAGGATGAGTCAGGGATGGAACTGGTAAGCATGGCAACACACTGTGTGTGTGTGTGTGTGTATACTGTGTGTGTGTACTGTGTGTGTGTGTATACTGTGTGTGTGTGTATACTGTGTGTGTGTGTGTACTGTGTGTATACTGTGTGTGTGTACTGTGTGTGTGTATACTGTGTGTGTACTGTGTGTATACTGTGTGTGTGTGTACTGTGTGTATACTGTGTGTGTGTGTACTGTGTGTGTGTATACTGTGTGTGTGTACTGTGTGTGTGTATACTGTGTGTGTACTGTGTGTACTGTGTGTACCTGCAGGAGTCAGTGAGCCCTGGTGGTTGGGCTCCATCACAGGCTCCTCCACTACACTGATGCTGTGACTGTGCATCACCTCCTGCAGCATGTTGAAGATCTCCTCAGCCCGAGAACACTTGAAGGCAAAAATACCTGAAGGCAGGAGAAGAGATAATGAGACCAACAGGAACATCAGACCCCCCCCCCCCAAAAAAAACAGGACCAGGAGAATGTCACACAGCAGGAGTCGTGGTGTTTTACAGTATTCTCTCTAACAAATCCACTCTGCCACACTGGGTGGTTAGAAACTAGAGACGCTTCTCTTTCACATAGCTGCAGCTGACCGGCTAGCCAGCTAGCCCCAGCTAGCCCCAGCTAGCCCCAGCTAGCCTCAGCTAGCCCCGGCTAACCAGCCTTGGTGACTGGTTCTCCTGAGCAGTTCCATGTGTGAGAACATGGATCGTATAATGAGCTCACTGGTTGAATGTGATGACGTCCAGGAGACATAAAATGTGTGTTCGTTGCCTCCTGTAGGTTTTTGGAGCCAGATTCACTTTCAGGAGGTAAAGTTACCAACTTAAGCTTGAATCATGTGACTTATGACACATTCAGGTTACAGTGATGTCACTTCACGTAGAATCACTACCTGACTCATCATCCCTAAGCACCTTAATCATTAACCACAGTTTGAGCACTGAGATTCTCTTCATGCTAAGCTAATTAGCTGCTGCTGATCAAGGTGGCCTCCACCTGACTCAAACTGTTGCACGTCCTGTCAGGGAGAACGAGTCGTACCTTGGCCCGTCTGGCAGCGGCGGCCGCTTTCGAACGAGAACAGGTTGGAGTCGTAGCCATAGCGCCGCAAGCACAGGTAAGGCCACCTGACGTCGTCACGGCGATGGGTGTGCAGGACGAGCTCGGCGTCGGTCAGTTCCATCACACCTGAGCCCAGTTCGTTCCCATCATCGTCCACATTGATCACCTGAGCACAGAGACAGCGGATCAGTTTCCTGTCAGGACATTACTGACGTCTGATGGACAAAGACACCAGACCTGACCAACAGGTGTGTGACTGAACCTGTATAAGACTTCTCTGATGGACTGGACATGAGCTGTTATTAGAGCTGGCTGACTGTAACATAAATAACTTATTGTAGTTTAGAGTGGACAGACGACTGCCCTGATTCACTGAGTGAAAGTAAAACTGTAAATAATCCAAACACAATCTGATACCTCCAGCATTAAGCAACACTGATCAGCTGACTGATCTGTAAACAGATGACATCCACCAGCAAAGTAAAACCAGATTTTACTTTAAATCTGAGAAGTGGTCTCATTAAAAATGAGTCTAACCAACCAATCAGCTGCTCTCCTGAGAACCAGAGAAAACCAGCTCAGTCTCCAGTGAATAATCTCAGAGCTCACCTTGAATTTACTCTGATGATTATCTGGAATTGACTCTTTCTCTGGACAGCTTAAACAGCCACCCATGGCTTCTTCAGAGCACCATCTGATGTCTGGAACAAAGAGAGAGTGAGAAACAACCAGCAGCAGCATTCAGAGACTCAGAGCTGGACCAGGTGTCCTCACCTAGATCCTGCCTCCAGTAGCTCTGCTTCCATCCTCAGAGCCAGAGGGACGTTCATGCTGGAAACGGTCTGGAGACATGAACAGCAGGTCTGCAACGAAAGCACTGTGAGTTCACCCGTCTGTCTGTCTGTCTGGAGTTCACCTGTCTGTCTACCTGTCTGTCTACATGTCTGTGTCTCTGTCTCTGTGTCTCTGTCTACATGTCTGTCTGTCTACATGTCTGTCTACATGTCTGTCTCTCTGTCTCTGTCTACATGTCTGTCTGTCTACCTGTCTGTCTACCTGTCTGTCTACCTGTCTGTCTACATGTCTCTGTCTCTGTGTCTCTGTCTACATGTCTGTCTGTCTACATGTCTGTCTGTCTACATGTCTGTCTCTCTGTCTCTGTCTGTCTACATGTCTGTCTACATGTCTGTCTCTCTGCGTCTCTGTGTCTCTGTCTACATGTCTGTCTCTCTGTCTCTGTCTTATTATCAGCTAGTTGATGTATTATTACTATTACTATTATTGTAGTAATTTAAGGAATTGATGTCCAGTGTCTTAATGTTATCTTTCTACTTAAACTGAATCTGCGTCTTTGTTAAAAAGAGAACATGATTTATTATTATAGTCACTGATTGTTTTAATGTCTCATCTATAAAAACTTTTAAAGTGATGAGAATAATCCCTGAAGGTCATCAATGAAAACCACTTTACTGATGAGTGATAATAAATCAAACTGTCGATCAGCTGATGGTTCAACAGGTTAATGAACTTTATCAGAGTCCCAAAATAAAAAGATGTGAACTAAAGATGCTCCTGTCACACAATATTTATTTAGAGTTAATCTGATCAGAGACCAGTAATCAGAATAACTCTTTAATGACATTTAATTGATTTCTGATCAGACCATGGAGACTGATGACTGCTTTCAGCATGAGTTGATACTGACATTGATCAGTCTGGTTATTAATCTAATGACTAGTCTGTCTAGTTTCAGGCCTGCGCTCTGGTTTCCGGTTGTTTTAATAAACTTTGTCTTGTTTTCTTCTCCTGTAACAGTGACTCTGATGCACCGCTGAGTTCCTGGTTCAACCCGGAGGCTGATTAGCACAACATTAACTTCTAATTAACTAATGAGGCAGATGATAACTGATTCAACCTGACGGACAAACTTTGACTAACTTCTGTGTGTTGGTGTAATGGCAGCTAGTTAGCATCGGGCTACGCTGACCTCTCTTCTGCCTCAATAAGCTAACACTGATTTCAGCTAATTAGCTGCGGGGCTAGTTAGCGCTCCGACACCGACGCATTCCGCCCGCTAGCCTTCGCTTCATGACCCCAAGACCCCCCGAATCAGCCGGCTATACTTACAAGGCTCCTTCAGAGTGTTGAAATAAAGCGTCCAAACTTTAGAGTGAATCCGTTCGACTTGTTCCTGAACGACTGTGGCCAGAGGAGCAGCGAGCCAGCTAGCGTTAGCTCTGCGCTACAGCAGCAGATCCTCCATCTTTCCTCTGCGCTGCTAGAGCGCCAAAAAAACAATCACAACTTCTTTCAGACGCCTCTAACGCTTCTGTTCGCGAGAATCCCACAACGGAAAACGGCTTGAATCCATCGGCAGTCCTTCGGGGTTCTCTGGGAGCGTCGAGGTACCGTCCGGACGCACTTTTTCTGGCTGAAAAACAAGTTTTGTGAGCTCGGTCCGTCTCTTCGCTGTTAGCCGTCGAGCTAAATCACTGCAACTTGGCTAAACTTCCGACACTTCAATGTGGTGAACCCCCGCGACACGGCGCATGCGCGGCCCGTCAGGTTTGGGATAGCCGGGCCTCTCCCTGGACGACAGCAACACAACACAAGAGACACACAACAGAGACACACAACAACACAACACAAGAGACACACAACAGAGACACACAACAGAGACACACAGCAACACAACACAAGAGACACACAACAGAGACACACAACAGAGACACACAGCAACACAACACAAGAGACACACAACAGAGACACACAACAGAGACACACAACAGAGACACAAGAGACACACAACAGAGACACAAGAGACACACAGCAGAGACACACATCAACACAACACAGGAGACACACAGCAACACAACACAAGAGACACACAACAGAGACACACAGCAACACAACACAAGAGACACACAACAGAGACACAAGAGACACACAACAGAGACACACAACAGAGACACACAGCAACACAACACAAGAGACACACAACAGAGACACACAACAGAGACACACAGCAACACAACACAAGAGACACACAACAGAGACACACAACAGAGACACACAGCAACACAACACAACACAAGAGACACACAACAGAGACACAAGAGACACACAACAGAGACACAAGAGACACACAACAGAGACACACAGCAGAGACACACATCAACACAACACAGGAGACACACAGCAACACAACACAAGAGACACACAACAGAGACACACAGCAACACAACACAAGAGACACACAACAGAGACACAAGAGACACACAACAGAGACACACAACAGAGACACACAGCAACACAACACAAGAGACACACAACAACACAACACAAGAGACACACAACAGAGACACAAGAGACACACAACAGAGACACACAACAGAGACACACAGCAACACAACACAAGAGACACACAACAGAGACACAAGACACACAACACAACACAGAGACACAAGACAACAGAGACACAAGAGACACACAACAGAGACACACAGCAACACAACACAAGAGACACACAACAACACAACACAAGAGACACACAGAGACACACAACACAAGAGACACACAGCAACACAACACAAGAGACACACAACAGAGACACAAGAGACACACAACAGAGACACAAGAGACACACAACAGAGACACACAGCAACACAACACAACACAAGAGACACACAGCAACACAACACAACACAAGAGACACACAACAGAGACACAAGAGACACACAACAGAGACACACAGCAACACAACACAAGAGACACACAACAACACAACACAAGAGACACACACACACACAACAGACACACACAACACAACACAAGAGACACACAACAGACACACAACAGAGACACACAACAGAGACACACAGCAACACAACACAAGAGACACACAACAGAGACACACAACAGAGACACACAGCAACACAACACAAGAGACACACAACAGAGACACAAGAGACACACAACAGAGACACACAGCAACACACACACACAAGAGACACACAACAGAGACACAAGAGAGACACACAACAGACACACAGCAACACAACACAACACAAGAGACACACAACAGAGACACAAGAGACACACAACAGAGACACAAGAGACACACAGCAGAGACACACATCAACACAACACAAGAGACACACAACACAAGAGACACACACAGAGACACACAGAGACACACCAAGAGACACAGCAACACAACACAAGAGACACACAACAGAGACACAAGAGACACACACAGAGACACAAGAGACACACAGCAACACAACACAAGAGACACACAACAGAGACACACAGCAACACAACACAAGAGACACACAACAGAGACACACAGCAACACAACACAAGAGACACACAGCAACACAACAGAGACACACAGCAACACAACACAAGACACACACAACAGATACACACAACACAACAGAGACACACAGCAACACAACAGAGACACACAGCAACACAACACAAGAGACACACAACAGAGACACACAGCAACACAACACAAGAGACACACAACAACACAACACAAGAGACACACAACAGAGACACACAGCAACACAACACAAGAGACGCACAGCAACACAACACAAGAGACGCACAGCAACACAACACAACAGAGACACACAACAGAGACACACAACAACACAACACAAGAGACACACAGCAACACAACCGAGACACACAACAACACAACAGAGACACACAACAGAGACACACGACAACACAACACAAGAGACACACAACAGAGACACAAGAGACACACAACAGAGACACACAGCAACACAACACAAGAGACACACAACAACACAACACAAGAGACACACAGAGACACACAACAGAGACACACAGCAACACAACACAAGAGACACACAACAGAGACACAAGAGACACACAACAGAGACACAAGAGACACACAACAGAGACACACAGCAACACAACACAACACAAGAGACACACGCAACACAACACACACAAGAGACACACAACATACCAAGAGACACAGAGACACACAGCAACACAACACAAGAGACACACAACAACACAACACAAGAGACACACAACAGAGACACACAACAGAGACACACAGCAACACAACACAAGAGACACACAACAGAGACACACAACAGAGACACACAACAGAGACACACAGCAACACAACACAAGAGACACACAACAGAGACACAAGAAACACACAACAGAGACACACAGCAACACAACACAACACAAGAGACACACAACAGAGACACAAGAGACACACAACAGACACACAGCAACACAACACAACACAAGAGACACACAACAGAGACACAAGAGACACACAACAGAGACACAAGAGACACACAGCAGAGACACACATCAACACAACACAGGAGACACACAGCAACACAACACAAGAGACACACAACAGAGACACACAGCAACACAACACAAGAGACACACAACAGAGACACAAGAGACACACAACAGAGACACAAGAGACACACAGCAGAGACACACAGCAACACAACACAAGAGACACACAACAGAGACACACAGCAACACAACACAAGAGACACACAACAGAGACACACAGCAACACAACACAAGAGACACACAACAGAGATACACAGCAACACAACAGAGACACACAGCAACACAACACAAGACACACACAACAGAGATACACAGCAACACAACAGAGACACACAGCAACACAACAGAGACACACAGCAACACAACACAAGAGACACACAACAGAGACACACAGCAACACAACACAAGAGACACACAACAACACAACACAAGAGACACACAACAGAGACACACAGCAACACAACACAAGAGACGCACAGCAACACAACACAAGAGACGCACAGCAACACAACACAAGAGACGCACAGCAACACAACACAACAGAGACACACAACAGAGACACACAACAACACAACACAAGAGACACACAGCAACACAACCGAGACACACAACAACACAACAGAGACACACAACAGAGACACACGACAACACAACACAAGAGACACACAACAACACAACCGAGACACACAACAACACAACAGAGACACACAACAGAGACACACGACAACACAACACAACAGAGACACACAACAGAGACGCACAACAGAGACACACAGCAACACAACACAAGAGACACACAGCAACACAACAGAGACACACAGCAACACAACAGAGACACACAACAGAGACACACAACAACACAACAGAGACACACAACAGAGACACACAGCAACACAACACGAGACGCACAGCAACACAACACAAGAGACGCACAGCAACACAACACAACAGAGACACACAACAGAGACACACAACAACACAAGAGACACACAACAACACAACAGAGACACACAACAACACAACACAAGAGACACACAACAACACAACAGAGACACACAACAACACAACAGAGACACACAACAACACAAGAGACACACAACAACACAACAGAGACACACAGCAACACAACACAAGAGACACACAACAACACAACACAAGAGACACACAACAACACAACAGAGACACACAACAACACAACACAAGAGACACACAACAACACAACAGAGACACACGACAGAGACACACAACAACACAACAGAGACACACAACAGAGACACACAACAACACAACAGAGACACACAACAACACAACAGAGACACGCACACAGCAGCTCATCAGAGACCTGGATCCTCTGAGGATGAAGCTTCAGGGTTCAGGTCTAATCTGAGTCTTTGTCTCTAAATAAATCAGATGTTCTCATGTGAGAGTGTTTCCATCTGGTTCCTAAATGTGGATCATGTCTCCAAGTCACCAAGCAGCTGTTGATGGTTCTGATCCAGTGGTAGGTAGAGATCCATTAATATTCTACTGACCACATGATGGCGCTGCTGCTCATTTACAGACACACACACTGAGATCACATCTACAGAGCTGGCTGGGGACGCATGTGGAGACACATTTACATTAAGACCAGGTGGAGGGACAGGTGAGACCAGGTGAGACCAGGTGAGACCAGGTGAGAGCAGGTGGATGGACAGGTAAAGACAGGTGAGACCAGGTGAGAGCAGGTGTTGCTGTGACGTCTGATCATCTCCTCTCAGAGAGTTAGCCTTAGACTGATTGTTGTTGAATAAGCAGAGAAACCCGTCGTTTCTACATGAGCTGTTTAATGTGCTGCATCACAGACGTCATACATGTTGATGGAGTAACAGAGTTCTTCATACAGAATATATACAGACACGTTATATAAATTATCATTAAGTTTCTCTTCATATCTGAACATTAGTAGAAAAATAAACTGCCATGTTTCTTTGTGGCATCAACATTCATCATGTCTCTGTGGGGAAGGATCAGTACGTCTGATTATCAGTTGTGTTGATCATCACTGACGAGCTGCAGTCAGACGGACGGCTGACTCACCTCAGCCGGAGGTTCACGTCCTCAGGGCTGAGTGGAGGAGGTTCTCCTGCTCGCTGCGCAGCTTCCTGGCTCTCAGGACGTCCCGGATGCACTGGTGCAGGTACGAATACTGACCCTGATGGGAGAGGAAGACCGATAGAGACGGATACAGACTATTAGAGACTATTAGAGACCAAGACAGAGAGGAGGTAGATTAAGTTGATTAAATTCAGCTGTTGGTTCTGGATGATCTGAGACTAGACTAACCTGCAGTGTATTCTCAGTAAACTACAAACATGGCGGTGCAATCATCAGAGCTTCTGGTAACACACTCCCATGATGCATCAGTCCTACCTCTGTCTGCACCATGTGTGACCGGTGGAGTCTCAGGTCAAAAACGGCGCCATAGATGTCCACTGTGTCCTTGCTGTCCAGCTGCTGCAGGACTCGATCCAGAACAATGAAGGTCCCGGTACGGCCCACACCAGCACTGACACACACACAACAGCCTCCCGTCAAAAAACACTCAATTTAAGAACAAGGAAGGACTCTGCAGTCCCAGAGATCTACCTGCAGTGGACGACGGTGGGTCCAGCCCCAGGGGTCCTGTTGACGTAGTCCCGGACGGTTCGGACGAACTGGATGAGGGATTGAGTGGTCTCTGGGACGCCGTGGTCGGGCCACACCGTGTAGTGAAACTGTCGGACCAGGTGGCTGAAGCTCAGCTGCTCCTCCTGAAACACATGACCACCGATCAGCTGACTTTAGGTCAAACATCCTGACACCAGCTGATGAGTTCTGAGAAGCGTACGCTGCAGATGTTGAACTCTCTGATGGTCCACTCAGGTAGAACGGACTCTGACAGCATCTGGACGATCAGGTCTCCATAGTACAGAGGGTCCTGATCAAACGGCCAGTAGTGATCACACTTCACCTGGACGAGGTAGATGAGGATATGTCAGACAAAGCTTCCTGATGAGGTTCAGAGTATTTTCAGAGGTCTTCCACTCACCCGGCCTTTTTCCACACACTGTGTGACCATCACCACGTTGTGGACGTTTTGCTCCCAAACCATTTTCCAGAAATCATCTTTGGTTCCTGGCAGAGGACCCTGAGTGGCGATGTACTCCCGACGGAAGTTATTACCCTTAAAACACACAGTGAACAGCACCGATGAAGAATCAGAGAAACAGCTCTGATCAGTGTAAGTCTGGAAACATTTATGTTCCACATAGAACCCAAACTAGATCCAGATCAAATCCAGATATTGATCCAGAATCAGACCACTGAGGAGAACTGGTCAGTGTCGTCTTACTGGGATGTAGCTGGCGTTGATGTAGTCGGAGCAAGGATCATCGTCCACATAAGACAGCTTCACCCTTGTTGAGTCGTCTGAACACAGAAATAAAAACGCTGTGAGACATTAACACCACAAAGAGGCCAGTCATCTTCTTGTCTCCATGGTGATGTCACTCACAGGGCAGGATGTTGTTATATCGGTTCTTCCCACGGTTCTCAGGCAGCAGAGCCGAGTCCAGAGGCTGATTACGGCCGACATCCTTCAGGTCCTGATGGGAAGAAATCAAAAACTGTTCTGTCTTATGTTGAAGACGTTGACAATCTGAACCTGCTTCCCTCAGCAGCTTTAACAGTGTTAAATCAACTCAGACGTGATAAAGACATGTTCGTATTCTAGATACATCAACAACATTCAGTCAGTTTTCTCATGGTCAGGTTATCTTAAAGTAAAATCAAAACACTTGTGATGTCTGATAGCGAATCAATACTGTTTAACACTGTAAGTACCATGCTGTTGTTTAAACTGTGTCCTCGCTAATAATCAATGATCACTGACCTCATACTCCTCTGACAGCAGGTAGTTAGAGTCAGCCTGAAGTTTGTTGTAGTGACACTCAAAGTTCAAGATCTTGATGGGACTGAAAGATTAAAAAACTAAATGTTTAACACCAGAAAAAAATCAAACTGTAGACCTCTGGTTTCCAGGGTCTGATTCTAGGGTCTGGATCCTAGAGTCTGATTCTAGGGTCTGATTCTAGAGTCTGGTTTCTAGGGTCTGGATCCTAGAGTCTGATTCTAGGGTCAGGATTCTAGGGTCTGATTCTAGAGTCTGGTTCTAGAGTCTGGTTTTTAGGGTCTGGATTCTAGGGTCTGGATTCTAGAGTCTGATTGTAGAGTCTGGATTCTAGGGTCTGGATTCTAGAGTCTGATTGTAGAGTCTGGATTCTAGGGTCTGATTCTAGAGTCTGGTTCTAGAGTCTGGTTTCTAGGGTCTGGATTCTAGGGTCTGGATTCTAGAGTCTGATTGTAGAGTCTGGATTCTAGAGTCTGGTTTCTAGGGTCTGGATTCTAGGGTTTGGATTCTAGAGTCTGATTGTAGAGTCTGGATTCTAGGGTCTGGATTCTAGGGTCTGATTCTAGAGTCTGGTTCTAGAGTCTGGTTTCTAGGGTCTGGATTCTAGGGTCTGGATTCTAGGGTCTGGATTCTAGGGTCTGATTCTAGAGTCTGGTTCTAGAGTCTGGTTTCTAGGGTCTGGATTCTAGGGTCTGGATTCTAGAGTCTGATTTTAGAGTCTGGATTCTAGGGTCTGGATTCTAGGGTCTGATTCTAGAGTCTGGTTCTAGAGTCTGGTTTCTAGGGTCTGGATTCTAGAGTCTGATTGTAGAGTCTGGATTCTAGGGTCTGGATTCTAGGGTCTGATTCTAGAGTCTGGTTCTAGAGTCTGGTTTCTAGGGTCTGGATTCTAGGGTCTGGATTCTAGAGTCTGATTGTAGAGTCTGGATTCTAGGGTCTGGATTCTAGAGTCTGACTGTAGAGTCTGGATTCTAGGGTCTGGATTCTAGAGTCTGATTGTAGAGTCTGGATTCTAGAGTCTGACTGTAGAGTCTGGATTCTAGGGTCTGGATTCTAGAGTCTGATTGTAGAGTCTGGATTCTAGAGTCTGATTCTAGGGTCTGGATTCTAGAGTCTGATTGTAGAGTCTGGATTCTAGGGTCTGGATTCTAGAGTCTGATTGTAGAGTCTGGATTCTAGGGTCTGGATTCTAGAGTCTGATTGTAGAGTCTGAATTCTAGAGTCTGGATTCTAGGGTCTGATTCTAGAGTCTGGTTCTAGAGTCTGGTTTCTAGGGTCTGGATTCTAGGGTCTGGATTCTAGAGTCTGATTGTAGAGTCTGGATTCTAGGGTCTGGATTCTAGGGTCTGATTCTAGAGTCTGGTTCTAGAGTCTGGTTTCTAGGGTCTGGATTCTAGGGTCTGGATTCTAGGGTCTGGATTCTAGGGTCTGATTCTAGAGTCTGGTTCTAGAGTCTGGTTTCTAGGGTCTGGATTCTAGGGTCTGGATTCTAGAGTCTGATTTTAGAGTCTGGATTCTAGGGTCTGGATTCTAGGGTCTGATTCTAGAGTCTGGTTCTAGAGTCTGGTTTCTAGGGTCTGGATTCTAGAGTCTGATTGTAGAGTCTGGATTCTAGGGTCTGGATTCTAGGGTCTGATTCTAGAGTCTGGTTCTAGAGTCTGGTTTCTAGGGTCTGGATTCTAGGGTCTGGATTCTAGAGTCTGATTGTAGAGTCTGGATTCTAGGGTCTGGATTCTAGAGTCTGACTGTAGAGTCTGGATTCTAGGGTCTGGATTCTAGAGTCTGATTGTAGAGTCTGGATTCTAGAGTCTGACTGTAGAGTCTGGATTCTAGGGTCTGGATTCTAGAGTCTGATTGTAGAGTCTGGATTCTAGAGTCTGATTCTAGGGTCTGGATTCTAGAGTCTGATTGTAGAGTCTGGATTCTAGGGTCTGGATTCTAGAGTCTGATTGTAGAGTCTGGATTCTAGGGTCTGGATTCTAGAGTCTGATTGTAGAGTCTGAATTCTAGAGTCTGGATTCTAGGGTCTGATTCTAGAGTCTGGTTCTAGAGTCTGGTTTCTAGGGTCTGGATTCTAGGGTCTGGATTCTAGAGTCTGATTGTAGAGTCTGGATTCTAGGGTCTGGATTCTAGAGTCTGATTGTAGAGTCTGGATTCTAGGGTCTGGATTCTAGAGTCTGATTGTAGAGTCTGGATTCTAGGGTCTGGATTCTAGAGTCTGATTGTAGATTCTGGTTTCTAGGGTCTGGATTCTAGAGTCTGATTGTAGATTCTGGTTTCTAGGGTCTGGATTCTAGAGTCTGATTGTAGATTCTGGTTTCTAGGGTCTGGATTCTGGGGTCTGATTGTAGATTCTGGTTTCTAGGGTCTGGATTCTGGGGTCTGATTGTAGATTCTGGTTTCTAGGGTCTGGATTCTGGGGTCTGATTCCTACCTGGAAATTCGACGACCGCTGTGAACCAAAGCAAAGATAAAAGTTAGAGATTGATGCAGCTAATGAATTATTATTGATTCAGTGCTGAAACCATTGATCTTTCTAACAAGTATCACTGTTTACCTTATATGTGACATCACTGGTATAAATGTTTATAATATTCATAAATCACTCTTATTTCTGTCATAGGTTCTTACCCTCTGACTCCCAGCTGGACTCCTCCTGTTGATCTCTCTCTCCTCAAACTCATCCTGACCACCGGCCTCTCCTCCACCCTGCTGGAAACACGCAGCCACTGTTTGACACTGGCTAAGCTAAGCTAAGCTAAGATAAGCTAGGTGATGAGCAGGTGGTCTTACTCTTTGTGGGCTCTGTGCCTACAGACCAGCAGGGCAGCGATTCCTACGACCATGACTATAAGGAAGAGTCCAGCACTGACGCCTTCGATGACGCCGCTCAGAGGCTCTAGAGGAGGAAACACAACATCTTCATCTCGTCCTCATCACACTTTTATTCTCTCCACACTCAGCTGTTTGTGTTTGTCTCACCGGTCTCCGTGGTGATGGGCAGAGACATGAAGGTGTCCGTGAAGAGAGGAGACAAGATGCCAGACGAGTTCTCATCGTCAAACAGCTGAGTGAAAGCTCGGACACTAATCCTGAACGACACAAACACACAGAGGCCTTCACTGCTACACAACATATACACAACATATACACAACCTCTACCACCAAGCCCGGATCTATCATATGGGCAATCTGGGCACGTGCCTAGGGGCCCTCGGGCCGAAAAGGGCCCTTCACAATCTGAGGTTTTATTTTTTGTTTTTTGTTTTTTTCGTGACTTAAACGTGACTTGCCCCAATCAGGAGATAAAAATAGTTTGTAATAGTTTGTTAGTTTGTTTTGTTTTGTTTGTTGACTGGACAGTAACTTTAGCGGGGATGCGGAAAAAGAGAGAGATGGCGCTGGTCAGGGTAAAGTGACTTCCTCACATTCATTTACAGTGGCGGATACCATCATCTCAGAGGACCCTGC
>SRSE01001194.1:0-5000 GCA_005024645.1 Planiliza haematocheilus
TCTTATTAGGAAGTGAGGTTAGATTGTGCCCACACAGGGATCGTTTCACTTTCACAGTTTCATCACAGCGTCCGTCTGCTTGTTTTTGGCTCAGCAGTGGATTCACTTCGGTTCAAACATTTACACACGATTCCAGAAAAAGATTAGTTTGTTTGTCTTCATCAGAAAGGTAAATCGGTTGCCATGGCGCCGCAGGATGCTCAAGTGAAAGTGTGCAAACCACAAAACGATTGAGGCACGTTCACAGCAGTTTGGTTAAACTGTGAGGTGCACAGGCCCAGAGGCATTATGGGTAATGACCCCGCTTTCTCAGTCACAAGACGACCGTTTAAAGACATGAAAAATAATCCAAGTAAATCATTTAAGTCCTCATAAGTCATTTAAAATAAAGATGCACTATTACTGCATGTAATATTACTTTATAAGACTTTAACAATAAACGTATTAACATCAAAGTTTGTCTCTTTAAAGCTGCAGCTCAGCCTGATTTCAGTTTGTTTTTTAGCCTTCCCTCTGAGCTGCAGTCATACTCTGAAACCAAATCTGAACACATGAACATTTATTTAAATTCAAGCTGTTAAACCGGTTTATTAACTAATGAACTGAGCCATTGTTCTTCTTCTTGTGTTTGTTCTCAGTTTAGTTTTACAGTGAAATAAATGATGAAAGGATCTTAATGATTCATATATCGCTCTCTCTTTATTACAAAGCTCTAATGTGATTCATTACAGACTTATATTACAACACAACGTGTGACTGATGTGTGGAGCCGCCCCTGTCCTGCAGCGCTCTGGTCCATCATGGGCGTCCTAGGGCGGGGTCAGGTGGTGCTCCGCTCCTCCGTCACCCTGTTGGAGCAGTAGTCCAGGATACCTGTTGGAGCAGGGAGCACGTTAATGAACTCATGTCTGCTCTCTGTTGTTTTCCTTTCAAACGTGTGACACTAACCACATGTCCTTTAATCAATGCATTTCCATATCTAGCTCTTCTTCCCTTTTCAGCGCCTGCTTCCCATTCGACCAGTGACCACTTCTTCTTTCATTACATTTAATCAGGAATCAGGACGTCAAATAACAATCTAGTCATCAGAATTGGGGGCACTTCAGCGGAATAAGGAAAATAACTTCTCTACCCAGGAACCAAACTCAGTGACATGGTGATGTGAACACATGATGTCACAGTCGTCTTCAGGGTGACACACTCACTCTGCACGATCCTCTGGTAGACCTCCGCCGCTGGAGAGTCGGGGACTTCGCTCAGGAAGGACTTGCCCTCGTCACAGCTCCGAGCTATCCTGGGGTCCAGAGGCACCTTCCCTAACAGAGGCAGGTTTAGATCGGCACACATCTGCTCAGCGCCGCCGCTGGTGGGAGGGAAGATCTGAGATGTGTTCTACAAGAGAGACACGGAGAGAGAGAGATGAATGCATGATCAGATTTAGAAAACGTTTTAGGATACAAAGCACTAACTACTGACAGGAGCCACGTCTGAAAGGGTCACGTACACTGACGATGCTGATTGGAATCAGTTTCTGCTAAGAGGCTAAAAAATGACAAAGCTAAGAAGAGCTACTATTAGCTAGGAAGCTAGGATGAGCTACTTTTAGCTAGGAAGCTAGGATGAGCTGCTATTAGCTAGGAAGCTAGGATGAGCTGCTATTAGCTAGGAAGCTAGGATGAGCGACTATTAGCTAGAAAGCTAGGAAGCTAGGATGAGCGACTATTAGCTAGGAAGCTAGGATGAGCGACTATTAGCTAGGAAGCTAGGATGAGCGGCTATTAGCTAGGAAGCTAGAATGAGCGGCTATTAGCTAGGAAGCTAGGATGAGCTACTGTTAGCTAGGAGGCTATGAGGCTAGGATGAGCTACTGTTAGCTATGAAGCTAGGATGAGCAGCTATTAGCTATGAAGCTAGGATGAGCGACTATTAGCTAGGAAGCTAGGAGGAGCTACTATTAGCTAGGAAGCTAGGAGGAGCTACTATTAGCTAGGAAGCTAGGATGAGCGACTATTAGCTAGGAAGCTAGAATGAGCGGCTATTAGCTATGAAGCTAGGATGAGCTACTATTAGCTATGAAGCTAGGATGAGCGACTATTAGCTATGAAGCTAGGATGAGCTGCTATTAGCTAGGAAGCTAGGATGAGCTGCTATTAGCTATGAAGCTAGGATGAGCTGCTATTAGCTATGAAGCTAGGATGAGCTACTGTTGGCTGTGAGCTCAGGCCTGGTCTGATCTGATGAGGACTGATGCTCGTTGCTGTTTGACTCTGACGTTCCTCTAACCTGAAACCTTTTATTAAAATGTCCAACGTTACAGCAGAGACGGTCTCTTCGTCAGCTGATAGAGAATCACATGACCTCGGTATAAAGATGATGATCTTCAGGAGGCATGAACATTGGTACGGTTCAAACACGTAAAACAACAGGCGGCTAAGTCACATCAACAGCCACAAACAACAGAACTCACGCGTTTAAATCAGATGAAGGATTAAAGTTCTGCAGAATTAAAGGGACGTGGTCTATTTGATTGATCAGCTGGAGTTAGGAGTCAGAACCTCATCTGATCTGCTCCAGAGACGTGAAGATCATAAACTAATGTCTGAATGCTCCTTTAAGAGCAGAGCGTCATAAAAACATTCATTAAACAGAACCAAATGATGACAAAGTCAAAAGAATGAGAGATGTTGCAGAGCATATTTGTGAGAGCGGTTCCTCTTTTCTCTGCGTTTGTACACATGTGTACGACTGTCCTTTATCAGATCAGACAGTTCTCTATTTTCTCTGCTCGACTCTTTAAAGAGACAGAGACGATGCAGGTCCAGTCTGGTCTGCAGGGGCACCAGTCACCTTGCATTTGGGACAGACGAAGCCGCTCATGTTCTCCACCACTCCGATGATCGGCAGCTTCACCTTCTGGCAGAACCGGATCTCCTTCCGAACGTCCTGCAGCGACACCTCCTACACAGACACACACATATCTGGATGAGACTGACGCTCACAACCAGGGCTTAACATTAGCACTTCACCAATAAACCTCAGTATAAACCTCTAACAACCATGGAAACACTTGACCAGGTGGTTTCATCCTGAGCATCTTTGTTCCACATGGACACCAGCCTCCTCCTCCTCCTCCTCTATTTCCAGTAGAGTTGATGCTCCATAGCAGCAGAGCCTCTTTAAACCCCAGTAAAGTTCAACAACGATCGATGTTTTGGTGTAAACATGTGTCTGATGTAGCTGTGGATGCTAGCAGCTAGCCGTGCAGTTAAACTTGTCGTGATTGGAACACTCTGCTTTAACTCCAGCGTCCTGAGGCGTCTCCAGTCGTACACGGAGCGTCTTGAGTTTTCAAAGATTAGTCCTGAAACCGTGCCAACATATTTATCTGAACAGGAAGACCTTATTTTTAGTTTGTCTTTAAAAATGAAAACGAGATCACGTCAACAGAGCCAGAAAAGGCGATGCAGAGCCCAGGTGGAGGATGAGGAGGGAGGGAGGGGGGTGGAGGGTGTGAGTGCATTCTTTCTCTTTTCAAAGTGCCGTTGGTATCACCAACAAACATCAAACCGGAGCAGGCTAACACCAGACTGGTGCTGTGTTTGGGTAATTCCAGCGCTGGTTGTGGCTGGCTCTGGTTACGAGAGAGTCGGTGAATGAGGAAGTGACTCTGTCGTCGTCTGAACTCACTGATCCCAGCCCCCATTTAGGTTTAAGGAAATGTTTTATGAGAATCAACAACTTAAAGCAGCTCAGACTTAATGGACACAGACCTGGAGGAGACACGCTGCTTCATCAGACTGATGACATTCAGATATAAATATAAAGAGAGGCAGACATGTTCTGAGGAGAGGTTTGTTTTGGTGAATGTTTGGTGAACACACCTCCACCTGAAACCTAATGAAACTATGTGACCTGTCTGACGCCTTTCAGTGCCGTCAGACAGGTGTAAAGGAATGTGATGAATGACAGTACTGTGATGCTGTGATCGTTTTACTTCCTTTAGTGTCTTTTGTGTAAACATCCACTAAACATTTTATTGTGCAATAAGCCTCTTGATCAAAGCGGCTCAGAGTCCCATGGGTTCATGATTAAACAGCATCCTCTGTTGGCTGGTCAACGGTTAAAGCATCTTTCAGAATAAAAGTCCAAACCACAGCTCTGGGACTGTGACATGAATCAGTGGGACGTCATGTCTGAAGCTACAGGTCAGCTGAAGGTAAGATGTTCAGGACCATCCTGGGATTAGGAGCCAGGAGGTGATCACCTGCTTTGAAGTCAAAGAAGTACTGAAGGACAACTGGGACGTCAACTCCCCAGAAAACTGCACTTGAACACACCACAGGGATGTCAGCTAACGACCAGCTGGTGCATAATAAATAGATAACTCACTGTACCAACTACTGTTAGCTGGGAGGCTATGAAGCTATGAAGCTACTATTAGCTGGGAGGCTACTATTAGTTCGGAGGCTACAAGGTGATGACGCTACTGTTAGCTGAAAGGCTATAAGGCTATGGAGTGCTACTATTAGCTGGGAGGGCATGAAGTTAGGAAGAGCTACTGTTAGCTGGGAGGCTAAGATGAGCTGTCGTTAGCTGGTAGCCTGTAAGGCTATGAAGCTAAGATGAGCTGCTGTTAGCTGGAGGCTAAGATGAGCTGCTGTTAGCTGGAGGCTAAGATGAGCTGCTGTTAGCTGGAGGCTAAGATGAGCTGCTGTTAGCTAAGAGGCTAAGATGAGCTGCTGTTAGCTAAGAGGCTAAGATGAGCTGCTGTTAGCTAAGAGGCTAAGATGAGCTGCTGTTAGCTAAGAGGCTAAGATGAGCTGCTGTTAGCTGGTGGGCTAAGATGAGCTGCTGTTAGCTAAGAGGCTAAGATGAGCTGCTGTTAGCTGGTAAGCTAAGATGAGCTGTCTTTAGCTGGTAGCCTGTAAGGCTATGAAGAGCTACTGTTAACTGGGAGGCTATGAAGCTAAGATGAGCTGCTGTTAGCTGAGAGGCTATGA
>SRSE01001194.1:10000-282142 GCA_005024645.1 Planiliza haematocheilus
TAGGTTTTTACCTTTATTTTATTTGATTTTACTAGGTTTTAACTTTTATTTTATTTTAGGGGAGGAGGGGCTTTTTAACTTGACACATTAATAGTTTCAGAAGAGAGAAACAGGAAACACTCTGTGTCTGTGTTCAGCCGATAAAATCAGTCTCTGATATGACATCTACAGCCAACTGTTTCCCTCTGCAGGTCACATTCATTAATAAACCTTTTTCTTGTTGTGAATGATTAAAGTTGTAGATATGAACGTTATGTGAACCCTCAGTCTGATCCTGTCTGCAGCGACTTGTACAGGTCACGACACCATCAGAGGAAGTTTCACTTTGCTTCAGATTTAGTTTTAAACTTCTCTTAAACCATAAAAACACGATTTTATTTACCTCACAGAATAAAACTATAAGTTCTCCCGTGTAATGGTGAATGTGTACTGTCAGCTGGTGGCTCTGTCAAATATTATTACTGTTACCTCTCTTGTGGTGTCGCTCGCCAGCGCGTGGGCCAGGTGAGAACTGAAGGTGCTCTTGCCGACGCCTCCTTTTCCAGACAGAACGAGGATCTTGTGTTTGACCGTCGACAGTTTATCTCCTATTTCTGCGATAGCTGATCACAGATAAAGGATGAAGAGTCTTAGTTGTTTTATCTGAGCTGACCAGACGTTTAATCAGATGAATCTCAGAGGTGATACGAGGGAGGAGGAGTGTGGACGTACCCGGGTCGGGGGCCTTTGTGGCTCCAGAAGCGCAGATCTTCTGGTTGGGACAGCCCTGACATGACGATGACTTTCCTGCCTGCTCACTGGTTGTCCCGGGGCAGTCTAAAGCCATGACACCGTGATCAGGATCAACCATCAAACCAAAACGTTCTTTGTTTCAGTCAAGATACATCTTTTTTACTTAATGCAGGGATTTAAAACAGGATGTAAGATTTATTTAAAATATAAATAATTATACATATATGTTCAATGAGTTAGTTCTGTGATAAATAAATATATAAATATCATTTCTTTTCATTATTAATTATGATTATTTGGCATTTTAAGCAGAAGCAGATGGAACCAGTCACTGTGACTCAGCCATTTTAGATAGTAGTGTGTTATAATATGACATGAATATATTTTATTAGTATTTACTATAATAATTAATTACTGCATTAATTAATAATTACTACGCTCTCTAATTAAAATGAATCTGTACATTAAATCTAAATATTTATCAGAAAACAACTTAAATATCTGCGTCATTTAACTTCAACAGGCGGTTCTTTTTATTTGAATTTAAATATCTAAATTCTTCTTCTTATTCTAGTCTAATGATTTAATCTGGGCCTAAAACAAACGGCTTGAAGATAATCACAAATTCAACGTCAGTAATTAAGAGAACAAGGAAAAAAGTGAAAATGTCAACGTTTGTTTTAAACTCACCTCAAACCTTTAGACAATAATTAAAAGCGTCAAATAATGATTTAAATAAATTATTGTGGTGATAAAAGTCCTAAAAATATGAAGTTTAAACGCTTACGCTCTGGAGCATTATCTGGTACGTCTGCCATCTTTGAACACGGGTCCGTCTGTTAATGTCTTCCCCTTCGAAGGTTCCGGTCACACGAGATCGCGCTTTTAATTCTTCTACATCTAATAACACCACTAAATACAATTTGTAGAAATATCTATAAATGCAAAAATCAAAATCAATCGATGGTAGATGAATTTATATATTTGTTTTAAAAAGATTATATTTAAGAGAAAATTAAAAAAACAACAACTAACAAACAAGTGTAAGACTCAGACCCTGCTGCTGTCCCAGAACGAGTGACCAACTTCCCCTGTCCCATTCAAAAAATATCTATCTATCTATATATAATATAATATAATATAATATAATATAATATAATATAATATAATATAATATAATATAATATAATATAATCTATGTATCTAGAGCTGAGGGGGACGTTACTCTGTATAAACAGATAAATGTTTAATGTCTTCTGCAGCCTCATTGACCCACATTTAAAGATATTTGTAGGTATTTTAAAGTTTAATTTAATGGCAAACATGTACACGTACAAGCTGAAGAGCTTCTTGATGTCAGGTCCAGTTGTTTTAGTTTCAGCTTCTTTCTTAGACATATACTATGACCTGGATGACTGAGGACCTTCACAGATTTGGTTGTGTGTGCTTCTGTCTTGGTTGCATGTTGTTTTTACTCAGCGCGTTACTGGATAAACGTTTTTTTTGTGCTGGTTCAGCACTTTACGCCAAAACCACCCGGTACAAGGATAGTTTTTTCCTCAGGGCTGTTGCTCTGATGAACCCTGAGTTGTCACAGAGTGTGAGACCATTCACATGATCAATTAAACAATAATTCTGAACTATAGCCACGTACAAAACCCTGTTTTTTATGTGTACAGATTGAGATTTATTTTATTTTATTTTATTCTATTCTCTTTCACTTATTCAACTTGTTTCTGTACAAGAGTGCAACGTTGCTGGAGTCAAATTCCTTGTCTGTGCACCCATACTTGTCCTCCCTGTGGTGTAGTTCCCTGTCCGTCCACCAGGAGGCAGCAGCAGACAGCGTCTCACTGCTGGAGCTGAACGTAGAAACTCAAACTCAGCATAAATAACAGGTTGTCATTTTATTAACCTAAAACAATAACGAACTGAAACAAAGAAGAATTTATCAAAACTAACAAAAAAATAACTCATGCAATAAAATGAACAGTTTAATTTAAGTTCTGAACACATTGATAGAACAAAACTGAGCAACACGAGACACAATCAGTGAGGAATTAATACTTCATCAGGAATAAGAAATGTCTCAACTGCAATAAAAATAAAAATAAAATCCCCATAAATAAAGTTTTGGCTTCTATGACTTGAAATGATTTGAGAGTAATGGCCGTGGGATTAATCATGAATGTCTGCAGCATTTAAGATGTGACAAGAAGACTCAGATTCAAAGTTTGATACAGAGATTAACAGATTAACGTTCAGGGATTTGATGAAGGATGAAATCATGCTTTCTAACAGGAGGCGTGTTAGTCAGTGAGACACAAAACAACAAATGAATGAGTAACAAACGTGACAATCTTGGCCTCGAATGTGTTTTTGTTCATTTTCAAGTATCGACTTCAGATAACAGAGCAAAGACGCTTCACTTCTATTCGTTTTCCCTGATTCTTCATCACTGCAGAGCTCGGCTTTCAGGGCTCTAAGGGACCAAACTGAACCCAGTGCATCTCTGAAGGAGCCAACGAGTCCAAGATGAAATTCTTTCCATAAAATGTTTTCGGTCCCTGCAGCTTCATCCAACTCTAAAGCCCATAAGACCGGAGTTAGAAATAAATCAGGGGGAAGGTTTCTGCTGGAGAACAGAACCAGACCTATGGGTATTAAATGCAGTTTGTTCCATTAATGGACCAAAGAGGGAAACTACGTGAACACTTCATGACTTCCTACATGTCTACAGACACAACAGTGGCTCGAAACAATAAATAGCTTTAGTCTTTGTTTGGCTGAGGCCGTGAACAAAACAACACAGAAATGTTCATTAATTTTTCAAGTTTGCACGTTTCTGTTTCAGACGTTTTAAATCCCAGATATCACAGCAACGTCACTGGTTCAACATTAAAGCACAAGTCAGTAACATAAGAATATTAAAAGAAATGAAATTCTACTTTACTACACTTCCTGTACGCTACAGTTAACATGAGATTCTGTTTTAATATATAGACTTTTATTATCTGAGTTTTACCTCAACTATACAAACACAGCAAATATGTACAAAGTAAATTCAGTTGACTAAAGCTTCACGAAAAAATAAAAAGAAGTATGGACCCCGTGGGGACGTCCAGCTGATGTGTCCCAGGCAGACAGATGTCCACATGGGTCTTCTTGTTTTTTTTTTTTTAAATGGTCCAATCATTGGAGACGGTAGGAAGCAGGAGACAAGGAGACAAGAGGAGGAGACAAGTGAAGGTTATGTTCTTACTAAATGCAGCAGATCAGCTGTCGGCCTTCGTTCTGATTCTTTTACTGACGTCTTCCTCTCAGATCAAACACAGATGTCACTTTAGTTCCTATTAGTGACGTGCAGGCTGCACTTATAAACATCTGATCAAATGCATGAGGTGAAAAGATGAACTTTCTCATTCATGTGTAAAATATAAATGAATTAAATTCTCTAAGAGACACCAAACCACCATCAAACGACTACCAGCAGCGAAGGCCGACTGCATCGTTGCCACATTCAGTAAGAACCACAAAATGAAAATGTGTTTTCTGGATCTGAAGCTGTGACTCGAGGTTAGACCAAGATTGTGTGTTTGTCGAGGAAAATTAGTTCTTTTGCGTCCAACTTCCTATCTGCATGTTTGGGTTTCCCGAGTTTCCTCTATTTGCGCTTCCTGAGCACCAGGTACATGAGGCCGCTGATGAGGGTCATGGGGAAGCTGATCCAGGCCAGGATGTAAGAGGAGCCGTAGGAGCCTCTCTTTAGGCTGTCCGTGTGGAAGCTTTCATTCTGAGCCGTGTAGATGGACGCTGCAATCATGACGCATAGAGCTGGGAGGAGCAGAGGTGAGGAGGACGTTAGTCAGTGGAAACAGAGAAATGTTTCACCTGCTGACCTCCCTTTAGATTAGCCTTCCTCTATGTGACTGTAACTTTGCTCAGTAATGACAAAAAATGAAGCTGATGACTCATCCTGCACTCAGGGGCCTGTTCCAATGAAATGTTTTCTTAGACTTTAAATGATCTTCTACATTATCCAAAAACATGATGACAGCTGCACTGAGTAATGAAAGCATAGTCTGTATATAAACATGGACACCACGTCTCCTCTTCCTCTCATTGGTCAAACTGACTCTATGTTCCCGGGGATACGGGCGGCGCCATCTTGGAGTCTGATCAGTACGGTCTGAGGGGGCGGAGCCACGTGGAGCCGTGATGTTGATGCCCCGCCCACTCTTCCTCCAGACTCACTAATGTTTTAGTTTAATTAATACTACGCTCTGCTCTACCTCCACCTGCTACAAGGACATGATGATTAGATTGTCAAATGACTAAAATAAAACTTATCCAAAAAACGTAACTATTCATCAACATTATATTAACTACCTAAAATGACAGAAACCATCCTTGAAAAAAATGATTTGACGTGTATTTCAGTGTTTTAGTTTGCCCCAAGCCCCGCCCACTAACATGGAGGGGGTGGGGCTTATGACCTGTACTGCAGCCAGACACCAGGGGGAGCTCTACTTGATTTGGCTTCACTTTAAAGGAGCTGCTCCTCCCTCCATCTTTATCCTGTCTATGGTTTAAATACATGTTGTACGTACAGGCCAGGAGCTGGATGATGGCGGTGAAGACGAATCTCTCTCCTTGTTTGATCCTGAACAGCTGAAGGATGAAGACAAAGAAGCTGACGCAGCATAAGATGATAGCCAGGATCATGGTCGCCTGGACTGCCTGCAGATACGCTGAGGACAGAGACGAACGGAGACGTCAGCACATAAGCTCTAAGTCAGACTTGAGTTAAAGTCATCCACGCCGTTTTACCTGCGTCACCAGTGTGGCTGTTCTCCACGGGGATGCAGGTGGCGTTACAGGAGTACCACAGGTCAGTGTAGATGGGGTCCCGTCCAGGAGGTGACACCACCCACCACGCCTACACCAGGGAGGAATCAGGGCGGTTAAAGACGGGTTTTAGACCTGCTCCTCCGTGTCCAGGTGTGATCACCAGACACCGTACTCACGTTGTGAAGGGTGGCGACGAAGAGCAGGATGGCTGCAGCCAGGTGGAAGAGGATGATGAAGGCTAGGATGACCAACATGGCTGCTGTTCACGGCTCGGGACTGTGGGACAGGTGACTGACGGGTGATGTCAGGGTGAAGGACTCTCACGTGAAAAGGATCTGTCAGAAGAGACACAGGTTGATGCGTAAGACAACGAGACGCAGAAAGGAAGGCCCTGAAACAGAAAAGTAAAACAAACCATCATGTCTTTGTAACTGCTGGAGGTAGAGCAGGACGCAGTGTCAATTAAACCAGAGAGAGTCTGGAGGAAGTGTGGGCGGGGCCTAGATACAGATGGCGCCAGTGTAAGGAAGTGGAGACGTGTTGTCCATGTGTATATACAGACTATGGTTGATTGTTTAGTACGAGTGGAGAACAGACTCTGGTTTAATGAGAAGAAAAGCTCCTGGATGTCTGCTCTGACGCTCTCAGCTCTCATCCAATCAGCTTCGTTCATTTATACACACTGGGAGCACGGCACAGACACTTTGCTTTCTGATTGTTCTTCTCTCCACCTGAGAAGCTACCAGAGTCTTCATTCTGCAGGATTAGACTTCATGTCCAGAGGCAGACAGAACTTCTTGCTCCATATTGATCATTTAAAACAAATAAATAACTGTAGTGGCTTAAAGGAGTTCAGACTGCTGACAGTAATAACAGACGTGATCTTTTTATCTGGTCCTCCTTTATTTTTGTTCATCCATTAAATCGTTTCTTAGTTAATTCAGGGTAAAGCTGTGCTAAGCTAAGCTAAAAACCTTCGTCATCGTTCAGTTTCTCTGCACAAACACATCTACAGTCGATCTTTACAACCAGATTCTCTGAGGGCAGATTTACCGACGCTTTTACGAAATACTGTGAGAACGTCTGAAAGCTCTGTGATCAAAATGAGGACGTTAAACTCCACATATGAGTCTGATTTCTGCCTTTAGGAGCTGAGGAAGCACAAACGTGTTTAAAAGCACATATGAGCGCGCACACACACACACACACACACACACACACACACACACACACACACACACACACACACACACACACACACACACACAGCCAGACAGCAGAGGAATTAGCCTTCTCCGCTAAAATGGAGTCACAGTAAAAACAGCCTACGCCAACAGGAAGCAGACCACCGTTTTTTTGTGTGCAAGCATGTGGTGGTGGGGTCCTCCCTGTCTGAGGTGGGAGGGGGGTGAGGGGGGAGATGAGGGGGGAGATGAGGGGGGAGACGAGGGGGAGGGATGGGGGAGTGGAGAAACAACACTGCGTAACAGTTTGGTTTAAATGATCAGAGAATTCAAACGTCTGCAGGAATATTAACTTTTAAACAGGATCATGCTGATTTAGTTTAGTCGTTTTACTTTTTAGAGGAAGAGGAAACATCCCATAAACTGGCTCTGACGTGGAGTCAGTCCCCAGAGACCTCCATGGTAAAAGCTTTGAAGCAGAAATAAACATCGTTTCCAGCCTGGTATCAAAAACACTTTCAGCCTCTGGAGCAGATGTCGTTCAGTTTTTATATAAATCACTGTACATATATACATATATATACATATATATACATAACAGAGTGTTTGTTGAAGGATATGTGCGACAGTGACGGGTCTGATGATGCACAGAGGAGGAACAGGAGTTAAACCAGCTCTGATCTGAGTCTGAAGACGATCTGAGTCGACATGTACAGACACACAAACACACACACAGCTGCTGAAGGGAGGAGGAGGAGGAGGAGGAGGAAGAGGAGGAGGAGCGAGGGAAGGAGGGAGGGAGGAGCAGGAAGAACGCGATTGGAGGAAAATGGAGGGAAAAGAGAAAAACAAAAACATGAGTCTAAACCAACACACATGCAATGACCACATGAAACCAGAGTTAATTAAAACGAGTCAGACTGAGCGGCTCGGAATCATTTCTGCTCTTCTTCTTTCTTGTGTTTGCTTCATTAAAACATTTGTTCTTTAACTAATTATCATAAAAACGGTGTGAAGATTAACACGACAGAGCAAACACAAACGAATGAGACATAAATAAGGCTACAGGAGAAAAGCCAGAGGGGCCAGTCTAACGCACAACTTCCCTCAACACCTGAGGACATCTGATCACTGAGCTACTGGAAATAGAACAGAAGAAGAAGAAAGAAGGAGGAGGAATGAAAAACAGAGGAAAGAGGCAGAGGAGGAAGAAGAACCAAGAGAAGAACATCGACAAGAAGAAGAAGAAGAGGTGATACAAAAAGAAAGAGGAGAAGATAGAAGTGATGAGGAAAAGATGGAAATCTACTGGAAATAGAACAGAAGAAGAAGAAGGAGGAGAAGAAGAAGAGGTGGTACAAAAAGAAAGAGAAGATAGAAGAGGAAAAAGAGTAGGACCAGGAAATGAAGAAGGAGATGAAGAAGAACAAAATGGAGAAGTAGTATCATCTCCTCCAGTTAGGTTCTGAAAATCTACTGGAAATAGAACAGAAGAAGAAGAAGAGGTGGTACAAAAAGAAAGAAGATAGAAGAAGAAAAAGAGAACGACCAGGAAAAGATGGAGGAAAAGAAGAGAGAAGTAGCATGTCCTCCTCCATGTCCTCCTCCATGTCCTGAATGTGTCTTAGAAGACGACCATGATGTCTCCACGTCTCCATGGTCTCTGTCCACATAGATTCAGTCCTGGTCCATCTTGTTTGTTTCTGTCCCTCCTTTAACTCGTCCCCTAACGTTTACTCCTCATGTTTCAGATAGGATGGATGTATATCTTATATAATACCTAGAGTCCATGCAGACCCAGTAACCTGACTCCCTGTCACGCTCCAATAAAAAGACAAAGCTGTGATTCTCAGTCTGACACCAGGCAGCAGCTGCTACCGTTATCTGCAATAAAAGACATGTCTCTCAGCTGTGGACGGTCAATCACAGGACCTGTCTACAGGTGGCAGCGTGTCCGTCAGGGTAACGTCTCTAAAGTCGCTCAGAGACGAGTTAAATCTGGTTTATGATGAAACCCACTCGACCACAGTCGTAAAAAAGGCAGAGAAGCTGCGTGTTTTAATCTCATCTGCAGCTTTTTACCAGCGTACGTTTTATTAACGGGACGGGTTTTAACTTCTTGGCTGAAACCCTGAAACAGAGAGAGAGAGAGTCTGACAGACAGACAGACAGACAGACAGACAGACAGACAGACAGACAGACAGACAGACAGACAGACAGCCATTCCTGCTCTCCACTCAGCCTTATAATAGGAGGCTGGGGGACTGTGTGCTGATTCTTTTTGCCCCGGTGGAAAATGCTGACTTTTAATGTCCTTTTTTACTCTTTTCATAAAACACAAAGCCACAGACTTAACTGGGCCTCTGACTCTCTCTCTCTCTCTCGTTGTCCCATTCTGTCTCTCTGTCTCTCTAATCGTCTGTGTCTCTCTCTCTTTTTGGTCTTTGGCCATGGAAACTCTGATTGAGAAAGAGAAGAGGGACCAGCAGACTTCCAGTGGAGCCCTCTGGCCCTTCATCCACCTTCACTCTGGAAAACTTGTTCACATCCAGGCTCATGTTTTGTCTCGAGGGCTTCATTTTGTTTTCCACAATGTCTTCATATCACCAGCTGAAGCCGATGCAGCGTCTCGTTGTGTGTTTATCCCTGAAGAACAAACTAAACCTGAACCTTAAACTCAACATCACCATAAATGTGAGAGCTTCTCTGGGTCTGAGCTGAACGTTTAAAGACGTTTTCAGGGACACATGCAGGCGTCTGCTTTGCTGCTGGCTTTAAAGGCCTCCCTCTGACGCAGGAATTCTTTCATGTTGGAGCAGAACACGCTTTCTAGGCGTCTGAGTCTCTTTTCACACATTCCTGGAGGAACGGTGCTGAGTAATCACTCCATCATTTCAGCCACTGTCCCTTTTTCTTCTCGTTGTCACCCATTAAACACTCTACGTCTAATCCCACTCCTGCTGCTTTCAGCGTGACAGGAAATAGTTTGAGATGAATGCTGCACAGTGTCGCTAAACAACGAGCAGCCGACTCCAGACGGCTCCCTGCAGGAAGTCACACCTTTAAAGCATGCAGGTAACGAGGACCACGCTCAAAATATTCAACACATTTCTTCACATATTATAGAATAAGAGCTGTGTTTAATAAAAGTCTGAGGAGCTTTTAATTCCTCTTTACGTAAATATCCTCCTGCAGATCTGCAGGACGTCAGCGTGCACCAGTTCCCTTCATCATGTCGCTGCTTGAACCTGTTTATAAAAGACGTCTGCTGCTCATCTGACATTAAACCTGATTGCATCGTCCTTCAGACGGAGGCAGGTATCTCATCTAAAGCTTTAAACTCCTCTAACCTTCTAGTTCTCCACCACAAGAGGGCGCCGCCCGTGATAGAAAACTGCAGAAGTCATCAGATGTAGAATTTAGACTAAAACTGAGCTTTTTACAAAGTATGCAAAGACTGGAGCTGATTAAAAACATCAAAATATAATCTAATGTTCTCACTTTATGCTAATTTAGCAGTTAAATAAATGCAATTTATATTTATAAAGCTATTTGTTAAAGTTAACACATGTACAGTCTGTTCTGAAAATGAAATAAAAACAAAGCTTAGTGAGCGACAGAACACGTCTCCTGCGTCTGTCCCAAAAAAAAAAACTACTTAAACCTTTGTTTTCTTCAAATTACTCAGCATCCATTCACTGCATTTAAATGAACACATTTCACTCAGTCACTCACTCACTCTGGTGGCTGACAACGCCCCTTTCATTTCCGACGTCTGAGCCTGAGTTACGATCCGTGTAAAAATACCCCGAGGGGAAAACAAGCTGCGAGGGATCCTTTAAAAGTACAAATCATCAAACACAATTAGCCTAACCCAGCGCCTGAAAGCAGAGGTGCTGCTCCACAGTCCAGGATGGGACACGTCTCAGGAGTTTTTCTCACAGTTACACAAATAAAAAGGTTAAAAACTGACCTGACGTGAAGCTGAAGCAGACTCAGAGCAGGCTCCTCTACCAGCTACGTGCAAAACTTTAAACAAAATAAGAACAATGATAAAAGTAAAAGCTCACTCACCGTGTGAGGAGGAACGAGGGGCTCCAGATGTTTGGGGGGGAAGGAAAAGACAGAGGGAGAATGAGGGGAGAGTTAAAAGTTACTGCAGGAAAACAGTGACAGAGTGTGGCAGCTGGAGTTCAGAGCGTAGTCCCAAAAACAAACCAAAAAAATGCACGTTCCCTGGCCCGGCTGTGGAGTGTGGGAGGGCTCTGGGACCTGGGTGTGGTTTCTCTCTATGTGTGTGTGTGTGTCTATGTAAATACGTGTGTGTGTGTGTGTGTGTGTGTGTGCATGAAATAACTGGTGGCAAGAATTTGGGGCTCGGCGGGAAAAACGTCCACGGAGGAAAAAAAATCCTCCTGAAGAGGAAGTTTAAAAGTTTCCTCACATGCTAGACAGGGTGAGGAGGAGGGGGAGGGAGGGGGAGAGGAGGGGGAGGCAAAGGGGAAATGAAAAAGATAAAAGTGGATGAAAAGTCGAGGAGAGGAAGGCATGAAGAATGGGAGGAATACTGAAAAGGTGGCAGGGGCGCAGGGAGGGGGGGGGATTGGAGCTTTTTTCATTCATGGCCCAAGCGTTGGAGCTGAGCCACTTTCCTGACTGGAGGACGTTTTTATCCTCCTGCTTCAGCAGAGAATACCTCTTTACTTTTATCCTCCTCCTCCTCCTCCTCCCTCCACAGTGGGCACACAGCTGGATTTTCCGATCGTAACGTTTCTGGAGTCCGTTCTCCACCTGGCTGCCACCGCTCATTACCATCACGAGTCCGTCACTTCAGCTGGTGCCAGAAAACAGAAAAGTTCCTGCAGACATTCTCACAGACAGATTTGAGTTCTGTGTCTGATTCATGTGGTTTGTTAAACTCTTTAATTCCACATATTTACCTGTAAAAGATAAAAGACAATAGAGCTAGAGGACGGGCCCAGTCTGCTCTGATTGGTCAGCATCCATGGCCTGAGCTTTGACCACGCCCCCGAGTGCTGGATGAGTCATCAGCATCTTAAAACTCTAAAATATCAGACATAAAGACGTGAAGTCCAGGACATATCTGACACAAACACAAATAAATCAGGTTTAATTTTACAGCGGCTTAAAAAACTGAATAATAATAATAGTTAATATTTGTTTTCCTGTCGAGGCTCGAGGCTCAGATGAGAAAGCTGTCTCAGGTTTGTTAAGTAAACTTGAGTTTAAAGTGAGAAACAGGTTGGCTCATGTATGAATCTTATCTTATCTTATCTTATTGCTGTTCCAATCATCTTTAATTGACTCCAACATGGCAGGACAGTACACAGTACATTAATATAATGTTGATGAAAGTTCAAGTTTCATTTTAGTTATTTGACGCTACAGAAACAGGATGTGACATAATGGTTGCCATGCCAACCGCTCATAAAGCGATCCTGTTGTAAAAACATTTAAAACCTAGTCCAGAGTCTAATCCATCATGTCCTTGTATCAGGTGGAGGTAGAGCAGAGCGTAGTATTAAACATGAGTGAGTCTGGAGGAAGAGTGGGCGGGGCATCAATATCACGGCTCCACATGGCTCCGCCCCCTCAGACCGTACTGATCAGACTCTGGATCCAAACTCACAAGATGGCGTTGCCCGTATCCCCGGGATCATAGAGTCAGTTTGACCAATGAGAGGAAGAGGAGACGTGGTGTCCATGTTTATATACAGACTATGCTTTAAACAGTGATATTATTAGAACTGAGTAAATCTGCAGCTTAATAACTGAGAGTCAAACTAAAAAGCTAAAATGCAACTGACTGGGATTTTCTTTCCGTTCCAGTTTTTCCAGTTTTGCTGTTAAACGTTTGACACAAAGATCTCATGTGAGCCGGTACAGCTGCGTCCCCATTGGTCAGTTACTTCAGGACGGACAGGTCGAAGGACAACAATGAGTCACTGTAAATATTTAAACCTAACATGAGCTGCTTTTCCTGTCACATCTTCATCTTCTTGTCCTCCTCATCCGTCTCCCAGTGCCCCTGCCTACAGGTTCAGGTTCACCCAGCGCTGAGGGCGCAGTAGAAAGCCTGTGTTTATACAACACCACACCTATCTCTGAAGGCGTATCAGCTCTGGGGCCGAGTCGACAAACAACTTTCCCATCAAGACTCTCCATTTGCAAATAAGTGATAAATGAAAAATCAACAGTTTCATAGCGGACTAATGTCACGCCATGACGCGAGGACGCCAGAGTCTTTGTCCTCTGAGCCTCGTGGGTCGACCATTGTGACCAGATGGAATCCTGCTCCGTGGTCATAAGGAGACACTTAGTGAGGACAGGCACGAGGTGATGAACAGGCCATTGTCAGAGCTCATTGCACGGCCCATAATTCTTTGCATTTCGCTGGCGGACGTGACTGCTGCCACTGTGAGGGTGATGCTGAATGGGAGGTTTTAAAGTGGGAGTGGTGCAGACCGAGGGCAGCAGGCTTCCTGGTTCAGGAGGTGGAGAAAGACGGTGATGTCAAATAAAGTTTAAAGAACAGAAGACTTTAAAATGAGAGAACATGGCTGATATATCATCAGTCAGTCTGGGGCTGAGCTCCTGCTGAGGAAGAGCATCAGATCTACTGGAAATAGAACAGCAGAAGAAGAAGAAGTATGTCCTCCTCCATGTCCTCCTCCATGTCCTGAATGTGTAGAGTCTCAGAAGACGACCTAGATGTCTCCACGTCATTGACTCCATCTTGGTTCATCTTGTTTTTCTCCTCGTCTGACTTTGATTTATCAGGAGATGATTAGTGGAGGTTACCATGGTTACCACCAGCCCCTCCAGAGGCTTCATGAGGCCTAATCTCTGTAAATCTGTGTCTGTCGTTCTTCTTACATCCTCCTTGGAGGTTCTGGAGAGTTTCAAACCTTCACAGCTCCGTTTTTGTTCATATTGTGTTTTGTTCTATTGTTTTGTTTCTTCTCAAGTGTCTTGTTCTTGAACGTCACGCTGCTCACATGTGCCTTAAATGGCTCCCAGGATGTGGATGATTAGCTGAGGTCCTGGAGCTGCTGGGCTTGTGTTGGTGTCTCTGTGTGAGCAGCAGGTTACCATGGTCAAACATTCTCATTAGAGCACACACACACTCATGGATGTATGCACAGTCTGAGAGCGCACACTCATGTGAGGTGTTGTGTTGAGCGTCTGGGAATGGAAGGAATCTGTGTGTTGGTACGTTTAATACGATCTGGACTCAGTGGATTCCTCAGTGGCTGACGATGAGGAGGAGCATGAACACACACAAACATTACTGTTATTGTTCTGCAGATAAATTCATGCCATTCTCTGTCCAGCTGTACAACAACTCACCTTTCACCTTTTAACAGATAACTCCACGTGATTATTGCACCTTTAATCATTCCTGTGGATATAATATATATTTACTTCTACCTCTGTTTCTTGTACATTTGTTCATATGCACATTTTGGACATTTTTGCTTATACTATTTTATTTTATTTTAGTAGATATTTCTATTTTATTTTTATTTTAATTTACTAGACTTTTACTTATATTTTATTTTTATTTTATTCTCCTAGATTTTTACTTATAGTTTTTTAATTTTACTTTGCTAGATTTTTTACTTACATTTTATTTTATTTTGTTTTACCAGATTTTCCTAGATGCTTACTTAGATTTTATTTTCATATTATTCTACTAGGTTTATACTTATATTTTATTTTATTTTACCAGATTTTTACTTAGATTTTATTTTTAGTTTATTCTCCTAGAGTCTTACTTATATTTTATTTTTATTTCATTTTGCTAGATTTTTTTTACTTACATTTTATTTTGTTTTGTTTTACCAGATTTTTACTTATATTTTATTTTTATTTTATTTTACTAGATATTTTAACTTACATTTAATTTTACTTTAATTTAGAAGATTTTTATGTTTATTTCATTTTTATTTTATTTTACCAGATTTTTAGTTATTTTATTTTATTTTATTTAAATGTTTTTCTAAAGATTGTTTTTTAATGTTCCTCTGAGCTACTGTGACCAGCTAACGTGTCGTGTGGATGACTAAAGTCTAAATGTGACTGATGGAGGGTCACTCCTCACTGATCTGTCTGATATGTTGTCGGTCATCTGTGTGTACGCCTGCTGCACACTTGTTGTTCATTTCAACACCACCCTGCTGTGCATAATAACACAACACACACACACGTCCCCATGCAGAGCCTGTTTAAACAACACAGCCATCCCATGGTCCTCACCCGCCTCATCCCCCCTCCCTCCCTCCCCCCGGGCAGACGACCTCCCCAGCGCACACACACACAAACGTGAGGGAACTGGTTTAACCTCTCTGCCAGGTGTTAGGTGTCCATCAGGACATGTACACACACATCACATCAGCTCCTTCTATTGTTGGAGAAACAGACAATGAGGGGAACACATCTCCACCCTGAACTCTGAAACTAGACCTGGAGCAACGTTACGGCTCCTGATCTTTATATTCCTCTACTGTCACACACGTCCTCAACATAAAGTCATACTGTTATTTAAATGCATTCATTCTACACACACACACACACACACACACACACACACACACACACACACACAAAACAAAATGAAGTAAACATGTGAATGAAGCCGACTGAGGCGGCTGATTTCAGACATCAGTCGTGTGTGTGACCATTAAAGCTAAAAGCTAAAAACTCTGCTGCTCTAACTGGACTCATGCCAGGACAGGAAGTACCCCCGCCCCCATCCACCTCCCCCTGCCCCCCCTCCACCCCGTTCCTGTTTCTCACAGCGCGCATGAGCGTGTCCGTGCGTCCAGTGCAGGGCAATCAGCAGGAGGCAGCCCCAGCAGCACAGGAAGAAACTACACAAAGACAGAGATAGAAGATAGCGGAGGATGGAAGCAGCAGCATTACAGCAGAGGAAAAAATATGCAGAAGATTATACAGAAAGAAAGCCACTCAGAAAGATGTGATTGTGGAACAATGCTGGCAGCCGGAGTGTTTTTATTCTCCTCTCTCCTCCCTCCCTTCCTCTCAGACTCACGGATGGAGATAAATGAAGAGAAACAACTTTATTAAACTTCTGTTTTTCTACAAAGCAATAAATAAAACACATAAATCCTCATCAGCCGCTCGAGTGTTTGTCTTTCACGTGATGCAGGACGTTTGTAAGTCAGTGATGGCTCCATCAGGGTCAGCAAAGTGTAGCTTAGCATTAGCCCTTTTATCCAATCATATTTCATCATCATTCATGTTACTGGGTCCTTTAACCAATCACATTTCTAGTTCTAATTCTCAGTCCTTCTGTGATTGGACGCTCAGAGAGCCGCTCCGTTTAAGCTAAGCTAGCGGTTCATGTTCATCTGTTGCTAGCTGCTAACGTTTTGATAGCTATTAGCTTGAAGCCACCATGGAGGAAGGAGCAGAGGCTCCATGTGGCTGCAGATCTTCTTAGAAAGACATTTTCACTTTGGACTTTGAAGGAAAAGCTGGATATTGTGAGGAAAGGCCGCCCAACCCTGGAGCTAGCTAGCCTGAGCCAGGTCAGCAGCTATGAGCGCTAGCCTTGGTTGACAGGCTCTGAGGAGAACTCTGAATAGTTTCTAAAGCTCTGGTGATAAAATGAATTATATTTACATCTGTTATGTAGATTTATGTCATTTTATTGGGTCGACGTTGATGCTTCTGCTGGATTTGACGTTGACGTTGATGGTTTATAGTATTTAGTCTGGACCCAGCTAACGACATCTAAAGTCAGCTGGTTATCTTCAGATCAGGTCTTCATCTCTTTTCACCTCCTTTACCTCTAAACTCCACCCTGATCATCCATACAGTAAATGTGTAACCGGCTCAAACTACTAAAGACACACACACACACACTACTTTGCATTTACTTTGCATGCCCAGATTTTCATTCATTTGCGTAAACACCTGGCAACAGGAGGCAGAGATCTCTGGAGACGGAAGCAGCTACAGAGAGGATGAACGTGAAATGAGGAACTACTAAAGAAAATGGGAGCGACCTTTTAAGACTAATATCAGGGTTTATGCAAAATAAACACACACACAGAATCAAAGAGAGCCAACGAGAGCGTGATCAGAGGGGCTGCTCTAATTAGAGGGCCCACATTTACAGAATCATAATAGTTTATCAGCCGACGGACGGACACGCCCGAAAAACACACACATGCCAGAGAAGAGGCGTGTGCACAAGTTTTATCAGACAATTATTAGCAAACTAAATATCCTGTGATTGAGTTCGTATTGAGCACCGTGCATGTTAGCTTTAAAGCTATCAGACTTTATTTGAGAGGATCCTGGAGCTTTAAATGTGCTCTGGATCTGCTGCTGCTGCTGCTGCTGCTGGTGGTGTGTTTAATGTCAACCAGCCACCACTGCTGTGTCTACACCACAGCCGACGCCATCAGAGGCCTCTATACGTTCTGCACGGGCGCGTCAGCTTTGTTCTGTGTTTACTTTCTCTGAGCAAACGGAGCCAATAAAAGCTGAGCGACTGAAATCAGTGCAGGAGAAAAGAGAGAAGACGTCTGAGTAGATGGTGACGGAGGGAGGACTATCAGAGAGGAGCAGGAGCGGTGATGGAGACACATGAGAGTAAACAGGAGAGAGAGTTAGGAACGGAACCAGGGTTCTATCAAGTCACCAACTCTGACATGAAAGAAGAACCTCACAGACAGTTTGGGTTCTAATCCATCTAGCATCAATGCACGTTGGTGTTCTCCAGCTTTTCAAGATAAAACGTGTGTGTGTGTGTGTGTGTGTGTGTGTGTGTGTGTGTGTGTGTGTGTGTGTGAGCGTCAGCAGCGTGTGGACAGAAATAGGCTGCGAGTTCAGCTGATCTTCCTTCCTTTACATAAACACTATGACACACACACGCTCACACACACCAGGCTTCCCTCTGCTGGAACAAAGATATTTTCATTATCAGCACAAGGCCCCTCCACACACACACACACACACACACACACACACACACACACACACACACACACACACACACACACACACACACACACACACACACACACACACACACACACACACACACACACACACACACACACACACACACGGACACGTATGATAACAATGGTTATCCTGGTCGTTCTGTTCATGTCAGCTGAGAGGCAGCAGAGGACACGCCCATCATTCAGCTCTTCACTGACCTCTGTAGTGACCGTGACCCTGACACTGGACTGGTTTGGGTGAAGCAGGTCTGTTTGTCCCGGGGAGGAGGGGCTCCATGTGTTCTAGAGGTTCTAGCTGAGGGTCTGTGAGGTTCCTCTGACCAGAACATCTGCACAAAGGATCTACATTTCTCTTTTTGTTTTCCACAGATGGATGTTCCACCGTCCTGAATGGAGGCTGCAGCTTCTATAAGAGCTGATAAATGATAAATAATAATCATTAATCCCGTATTGATTCCTGCGTCCTGCAGCCTCTAAACAGTTCAGAGGTTAGATGTTTGCTCAAGGCACCGGGGACATATCTAGGACACGTAGTCAGATGTAAATTGTTCCAATATAAAAAAGATGAGACAAATTAGAAGTGAGTGGACGAACTAAGGCGATGCTGCCTAGAAATAAATCAGATCAGCTAACGAACACAAACAGATGACTAAATACTCCCTAAGTAAACAAACAGCAGAAGACTGGCTGTCCTCCTCCACTGCTCAACAAACCAGAAAAAGCTGTGACCAGCTGGAGAGGAGGAAGATGACGGAGATGAAGAACACCTGCTGCCAGCACCGGTCCACCATCTTGGCCTCTTATATACACAGGTGACGCTGTGCTGCAGCCAATCAGAAGCCAGGACCGGGCCCTTCCCACCAATCACCTCCTGAGCTTGGCACCAACTAAACAATGAAAACAGAGCAGCAACAGTCTGTAACAGCTCCACCCAAACTTTAGTCAGTGATGTTTCTACTTCCTGCTTCTCTTTCCTCCAAAGTATCACTGAAGACGAGTCGTACAAATGTTTGCATCTCCTCCTTTAACGTCTCCTCCGTGTCTTCCATCTTTATTGATCCAAAACAATCAGTTAGAAAATGACAAGAGATGGAGAAGAAGCAGCTGGAGGAGCTGAGGAGCGTCCAGTCTGCTGGAAATAGGACAGTAGAAAAAGAAGACGTCTCCACATGGATTCCAGCTTTGTTCATCTTACTGACGCTCGTCTCATCTAAGTGAAAGAACATTTTTACAGCATCCTCTTCTAAACGTTAGACGCTGATGTTGGACTAACTTGTTTGGGAGGTGGTTTATTTATTTGCATGTGTAACCCTCCACCCACACACACATGAATTATAATGCGTGCATCTACACAGTGATGCCCTTATGAAGGGGCGCGGTTCATTTACATGTCCCGTGTTTCATCCCTGCGTGGTCATCGGCGGCATTTTGCATTTTCGTTGGACGGAGTAACGAAGCTTCCTGCTCCTGAACTCTGAGACACACAGGACGAAGAGGTGCAGCTAAAATAGTCTCCGAGGGGACGACCCACCATGACCGGAGCAGCTGAGAATTTCATTAGTACGGGAGGAGGAGGAGGAGGAGGAGGAGGAGGAGGAGGAGGAGGAGGAGGAGGAGGAGGAGGAGGTTGACTCATTTATTCTCAGAGTCTCATAATATAATGTGATGGTTTTTACTCAGAAGTAAAGAGGCTGGACTAGAGACGCTACAAAAACTCTCCAGGCCTCTAGAGATACTTCCTCCGCTCACGACTGCAGAGGAGAAATTTTATAGAAACTAAAAGTTAAAGGTTGTGAGGAATGAAGGGGCGTGGCTGCTCTGATTGACAGGCAGCTAGCTGTCAATCTATTTCAGGATCGACCGGGTGTTAGATGGAGTCAAAGACAGAGACGCCACGCTGATGGAGGTCAGAGGTCATGGAGACGATCACTGAGAGTGACTCAGGATCTCAGGAAGCTGCCGTTGTTTCCGGGGCGCTGATATAAAAAGATTTGATTTTACTTCTTGCTAACCGCTCGTCCTCGCCTTTTTCCGTTCAGGCCTTACTTCCTCTTTGCTCTCCACTCATGTGACCTCTCTGTCCAATACGAGCTTAATGCTCTTGTACGTTTTTCCTTTATTTTCCAACAGTGTAAATGTAAAGAGTGCATATAGTCATAATGATATGGCTTGTTTTCTCAGCCAGTAGCTCCTGTTTATTTAAAGATCTACCTCAGCTTCCACTAAACTGTGAGCAGAGTCTGAGGAGGAGGAGGAGGAGGAGGAGGAGGAGGAGCAGGTTCATGACTCATTCTGTCTTCTCCATTTATTTTTTATTTCCTCCTCCGTTCATCTCTGATCAGTTTCTCCATTTTAAGCGTCAGCAGCGCTAAACGTTAAAGAGAATAAAGTTTATTAATGTTTGTGTGAATACGTCAGACGGGTTAACACAAAGACAGCATCATGTTACACAGCCTGAAAACAGGTGGAGGACGGGGTGGGACAGGAGGACGGGAGGACGGGACAGGAGGACACACCTCTTTACTGGATGATGAACTATAAGAGCTGCATTCTCTGAAGCTGCTTCCTTCTCTAGTTACAAACTAAAACACTGTGTGAACCAATCACCTTCTCCTGTAACGTCAGAGCGCCAATTCAGATTCAACAAAAACAAAGAGGCAGGATGTGTGAGTCCCACAGAGGGGTTAGAGACGAGGAGGAGGAGTAGACGAGGAGATGAGGGGTAGCACAGAGGCCAAGAGGAGGGGGACAGAGTCTCATCAGGGGACAGGGGACAGGGTCAAACAGCTGCTCCAAGTCCAGGAGAGACTGTCCATGATGGATAACATTTACATATTCCTGTCATTTCATTTTCCTCTTTTCTGTTTCCATCTTGCTCTTACTGCTCCTGGAAGAACATCTGGCTCTGGACAGGACGTCCTGTGAGAGACTCGTGCTCTGACCAGACTCATGATGCAGGTGATGCTGCCCCCTGCTGGTCACAGGATGTAATGCATTATTCCTACAGAGGTCAACTCACAGGTCACAGAATGTAATTAGATTATTACTAATACTAAAATACATAAAAAGACAAACGTCCTCAGATTAATAACCCCTGAGTGTCCTCAGCTGTAGTGTCTCTGGTGTCTCTGAGCGTCCACCTGAGGCCGTAGCTTGTTAATAAGATGATGTTAATGTTCCAGAGGTTTCACTACTGCTCATACAGTCGACATTAAACGACTCAAAGATAAAGTTTCTCACTCCTCTGAATATTCTTCACATCTTTTCTAGACGTCGTGACGTTTTCATCCAGGACATGAAAACATGTTTGAGACAGAAGAGGAACTAGTTGATCGTTTGACTGAAGCCATTAAAGCTGAATAAATATCTGGTCATAGTGATTTATCTCAACTAGAAGCTCATTAACCTTTTTAATCATTTCTTCTTCTTCTATATTAATTTGTTAAATATGTATTTAGCTCAACTTTAAACTGATTTAAACTGATTTAAACTGATTTAAACTGTCACTTTGCTAATACCTAGAGGACACATCACATAAAGGTCTTTTTCTTTTTATATCTAACAGCTCTGTGAGGACATTAATGTTTAGTTGTGTGATGGTTTCATTTCTCTTTCTGTTGCACAGCGCCACCTTGTGTCCAGTGTCTACAGCCTGGACCAGACTCCTCTCATTTATTCTGTGTTTTTAGACCAAACTAGTTCTTATTTCATTTACTTCTCTGATATTTATCACAATGAGATAAAACCTGATGATGATACTCTCTATTAACTGGAAGAAACTTTACGAATCAAACCAAAACTTTAATGAGAATAAATCATTCGTCACGTTCCTTGAGGCTCATGCTTGTTTTTCTTTGAATCTTTCCATGAGGACACTAAACTCCCAGCAGAGAGAAGAACCTTTGGTTTGTCAGGACTTTGTGTCTCATACATAAATAAAATATCTGCAGAGTCAAACGTCAGAATAACCTTCTAACAATCACACGGTCACCACTTTCTCTGATTTAATATGATTTGTTTTTGTCTTTGCCTTACATTTGAGGCCTCCACCTGCCTCAACCAATCTGAATGTGGAGGCTGGGATGGAGAGAGAGAGGAGAGAGAGAGAGAGAGAGAGAGAGAGAGAGAGAGAGAGAGAGAGAGAGAGAGAGAGAGAGAGAGAGAGAGAGACTTTGCGCGCTCGGGCAGGACGGAGGGCGCACGGGACATCAGCACACCGGCCGGGTCAAGGAGCTGCAAGGATGGAGATCCGACCAGACAGGTTTAAGGCGGTGGCTGGAAAAACTCTGGGAAAGATTCACAGGTACTGACTTCTGTTCTCCTGATTCCTCTGACCGGAGACGCTTTTTACGCGTTTTAGTTTCTGCGGGACACGGTCACGCCGCGTCGTGCTGCGGGTCCCCTTCCTCTCTGTCCTCTGTCCTCTGTCCTCCTACCAGAGACTTTGTTCTGGAGGAAAAGTTTCGTTGTTAGCTTTTTATCTGGGTGGTGCTGGCGCAGGTGGATGCTGTCGGAAACACCGTGAAGGGAGCGATGCAGAGGCAGCTTTACGCAGCGGCACAGATTGGTTTGAGATGGATGAAACATGATGGAGAAGATGTTTGTTAGTTTGGATTTAGGTGGAAAAGAAAAACAAGTGGAAACGATTTTAGTTCATGGATAGAAGGTTAAAGTGGAGAAGATGGTTACATAATGGCTCCGTGCGTTATTGGCACGACCTGGCTGAATGAGAGCACTCCATCCATTCATCCATCCATCCATCCATCCATCCATCCATCCATCCATCCATCCATCCATCCATCCATCATCCATCCATCCATCCATCCATCCATCCATCCATCCATCCATCCATCCATCCATCACCCATCCATCCATCCATCCATCCATCATCCATCCATGGAAGTTTAGTTCTGTTTGAGTAATATTTATAAAAGCTAATCTGATTTATTCTTTCTCTGCTGAGATTCAGGACATGATATTTAGTTTCTGTGACTTTACTCAAAGAGACTTGTTCAGTTTTATTCAGTTATAAATAAAACTGATTAACGGCCGGAAACTTTAAATCTGTGGTTGGTGATAGTTGTTGGGGTAAAAGCAGCAGCTTCCTGAGACGATGAGAAAAACCTGAGGCTCATTCTGTCTGAACTAAAAACTAAAATGTCTTTTAAATGTCTGAAATGAGAAAATAAAAGCAGGGAATGAACATAACTGTTAAAATAATCTGTGCAGCGGTTTGAAGAAGTCGTCCCTTATTCTCCATATTCTCAGTTTAACATCAGCATCTGTAGCCGTCGTCTTTAATCACATACGTGTGTGAATGAAGTGGAGCAGAAGAGCTGCAGCGCAGGCCGGTGTGCTGACAATATTTCAGTAAAAAGGGAGATTAAAGACACTGATAGAACTCATGCAATAACCGCGTTAAGCTTTGGCTCTCTCAGGATTTGAGGTAGCAACCAAACGTATAAATCCTGTCCTGAAATAGCCTGTTTTTCAGTCCAGCTGTCGAGCCATGCAAATCCCTAAACTCTCTCCTCCCACTCATCCCGTCCTGGACCATGTCACTTCCTCCCCCCCCCCTCCAGCCCCCCCTCCATTCAAACACCAGCACGGGCAACTTTCAGCCTATTGGGGTCTCCCAGATTAACAGTCATGCAAATCTCAGGCTCGTTCTGTTACTGGTGCTGAGCCACGCGTGCCCGCCCGCAGACACAGCTGATGCCGCGTTGGATTGGATTCAGATTGTTTCCACAGCTTAGCTCGTGACCTCTTGTTTTATGTCGCCCGTGTGAGCGACGGCTACCAAACCAGACCTCCGTGTCCAGACCTGTGTTTAAAGGTGTGCACGGACGTCGGGCTGCAGTCTCAGCACCTCCACACAAAAGCGTGAGCCCTCCTGGTGAAAGCAGCCGGGCCTTCATCTATTATTTAAACATCTTCTCCATCAGAATGCGTCTCCTGTTTCTATATTAAACTCTGTAAGCACAAACTTCAGCACGGTGAGGTCAAGAGCAGTCTGCAGCTTCACTTCTTCAGATCAAGGCCCTGAAATGAAAGTTCAGATGTGATCAGACTCCATCATCATGCTGATTGTAGAGGTTACTCATATAAGCAGACTTTTAGCTGGATTGGAAGCGGTTAGCATGAACAGAGGGCTGGGCTTCACGCGAGCGCTGCACAACACGACCGTAATCCATTTTTAATCTGTTTCACTTGCAGCAGAGTGCATTTCTCTGTGACCACCTTCCTTCCACTGTCATCTCAGGAGTGGTCCGGATAAAATATTCAAACAATGCAGACGAGACCTACAGCGATCGTTTGGTGTCGCACGAGGAGAATGAACCCAATGAGATGATGTCATCTGTACACATTTAGAAACCTGAGCAACAAGAACGAATGATTCTACTAATAATCTGAGTGAAGCCGTCTCTAGTAGCACTCTGGTCAGGACTAGATGAATAAATCCATCCTCTCTGAGCATGTCTGCTCCACATGAGGGACAGAAACATGGAATGCATGTGGACAGAGATGATGGAGACGTGGAGACGTCTTGGTTCATCATCTTCTTCTTCTGTTCTGTTTCCATCAGATCAGTCGTTAATGTTCTGCAGTGATTGATGTTTCAGGACGTATAAATGATAAATGCATGATGGGACACAGGCCGAGCATGGGGACGCTTTAGGAGACGCTGTAGGAGACGCTGTAGGAGACGTTTAGGAGACGCTTTAGGAGACGCTTTAGGAGACGCTTTAGGAGACGCTGTAGGAGACGCTTTAGGAGACGTTTAGGAGACGTTTATCCTCGATGCTACATCTGCTTGTGTCCTCTGTTCACGTTTTTTTGTCCGCCTGCAGTTTCTCGTCGGCGCTCTCACGTGCACAGCTTTGTCAAACAGTCCGCTGATGCACGGAGCAGTTTGGACACTCAGCTGCTCCCCCCTCAGCGCGTCGGGTTACTGGGCCGCGGCGCCGTCAGTGTCCACGACTTTAAAACACACAAACACACAAACAGCAGCAGCAGACTCAGGCTAATACGCTAACGTGTTCTTTAAAGAGCGTCATCAAACCGTCCAGATCTGATGAACGCATCATGATGGAGTTTGTTTAGATTAGATGAAGGTCACACTTTCAGCGTCGTGTGTGTGTGTCCACGGGAGAAAGAGGAAAACTGTGGTGTGACAGGATGGGGAGGACGATGTCTCCCTGGGTGACAGCGTCCCACCGAGACCCAATCTGTTCACTTCAGGGAGAGTGAGAGTGTCACGGAGGGATGGGCGGAATGGGGGGGGGGCACAATAACCACAAAATACAAACAAACCGTGGAACAAAATGGACGATCAATGCAGCTCTGAAACGTGGACGAATACTGAGCAGGTTGTCTGGCGTTATATAATAATTATCACCACCTCCCCCCTCCCTCCCCCCCTCCCTCATCCTCTACGAGAGGATTACTCTGTGAATTTAATACACAGTCTAACAAAGGTCCCGGGTCAGTGAGCAGCACGTGGGCGTCACATGTTACTTTATCAATGAATTATTGGAAAAACCTGGAAACTCACGACTCTGCAGCAAAAAACTCAAACTGAACTTTAACCTTCTGCAGGTTTGAGTCTGAGGCGTTAATCAAATGAAAGCAGATCACAAACACGTCGTCAGTGATCAGTGGAGGAAGCAGCGACTCCGGCCTGGAGCTGAGCGTTGGTCCGAGCTGCAGGTTGAACTTGTTCGTGCTCAGGTGAACACGTTGATCTGTTTCAGAGAGCTGGGGGTCACGGGACTCCTGCCTGCTCACGCTCCCTCGCTCATTAACGCTGCCAGCTGAGACCAATCAGATCCTCGCTCCGTCAGCTGGAAGCTCACAGCGCCGCGGTCTCACGTCAAAGCTCGTTCTCCTCTTAAACGCCGGCCTTTCATTTATTTATTTGTTTTCCACCAACCAGCAAAGTTCTGCAGAGTTTTAGTTTGGAAATGAAAACTACTCAGCTGTTTTAATTCTCTCTCTCTTTGCCCTTTGGTAAAAAGCTTCTGCTGTAATTAATAACAGCTCTCTGCTGAGGGCTAGCCTCGTTAGCTCGTAGCATATGTGGAGGTGTCAAGCTGCAATCTGTCTGGAGGTTTAATGAGGATCCTCCTGCAGCACTTCACCGACGCTGGAGCAGAGCTGCACTCAGGGCCGAGTCAGCTGATTAATCAGCTGTTTGACCAGATCAGAGACTGGCCTCGACTCCACGGGACGGGCCGAGGCCTCCGACGATTTATTTACAAATGTTAGAACTAAAAGTTTGACTTGAGACCTGAAACCTGCTGCATGAAGCCAGCGGAGAATAAAAGGGAGCCACTCTGTTCCTCCATATTCATTTCCGGAAGTAAATCATTTTTGTAATCCTAATCTGATGTTGTGACAGATTAAGACAGAGAGAGAGAGAGGATGCAGCCTCTCTAATCTCTGATAAATTCAGAGCGTTGCATCACAGAGTTTTCCTTTTCCTTTCCGTGCATTGTCTTTCACGGCGGACACGCGTTTCATTTCCACGTCCGTCGTCGTTCTGCCGTTTGTTTGTGCAGCGACTCGAATCCGCCGCCATGAGGAAGAGTCTGCAGGAGCCCGGACACCAGATAACAGATAGATAGTGACAGATTATGGTGTAAAAGCCAGAGTGAATTATTTATCTGAGTCAGAAACACATGAATAATTGAGCAGCAGCGTCAGAGTCTCTGCTCGAGTGTGAATCTTAGAGTTTCAGGGAGTTTCTTTGGGAAATCACCTTGTTTATTTTTAAAGCGTCCTGGTCCTGTCAGCCTCATCTCACTGATTCTCCAGCTCACTGACTATCTAGATCAGACACAACGACGCTTTGTTGTCTATTCAAACACGTGTTAAAACATATATGGAAGCTGTGTCTATGTCTCATTAAACAGGCCGTTATAGTTCACCTCAGCCTGCTGCCTGCATGCATGCATGGGTGTCTCTCTGAGAATACGGAGGCTGTACAACACAGATGGTCGCTCTTCTGACTTCTCTGCTGGACTCCTGTGGAAAAAAAAAGTGACGCAGTGAAGTGAGCAGTGATTTTACCTCTCAGAGCACAGAGAGCTGCTGATCCACTGCTGTCGGCTCGTTTGTTCATGTTAAAAACACAAAATGAGTCTGGTTTAAACGAAGCAGCAGCGTATCGTAGTGATGGAAAGCTTTGCTGCAGCTTTGTGCTCGTTCTCTCTGCTCCATCAAATCACTGAGTGTCTATAAAGATGGATCAGAGGATCAGAGGTTCTGAAGCTCAGCGTCACGTCTCCGTGCGTCTCCATCTTTGTTTGACTCCATAACTTCTAGCTAATTTAAAAATAATCAAAGAGGTGAGAGGATGAGCAGCCTGTGAGGATGCACACCTGCCAATCAAAGAGGCCACGCCCCCTAATTCTGCAGAATCAGAGCAGGGTTTGTACCAGTGAGTTTATCTCTGCAGTACCTGGAGGTACTTTTACATTGTCCACGTCTTACATCAAACCAGGGGCAGTACTGCAGATAAACACTGTGGAGAGGTCACTGGTGGACGGTGCTGGTGACAGCTGCCTCCACAGACTGGGACACAATGAGTCAGACACAACACGGTGCATGTTGGCAACAATCTATCTCACCTCAACTATAAATATTACTCATCTCTAAGAAGGAAAAAAGCCAGAAACATTGTGCTGTACTAAAGCATAGTCTGTATATAAACATGGACACCACGTCTCCTCCTCCTCTCATTGGTCAAACTGACTCTATGTTCCCGGGGATACCGGCGGCGCCATCTTGGATCCAGAGTCTGATCAGTACGGTCTGAGGGGGCGGAGCCACGTGGAGCCGTGTTGATGCCCCGCCCACACTTCCTCCAGACTCACTCATGTTTTAGTTTAATTAATACTACGCTCTGCTCTACCTCCACCTGATACAAGGACATGACGGATTTTACTTTGTACTTGTTTTTACAACTCTGTCTTTACGGAGCGGTTGGCATGGCAACTGGCAACTTATGTCTCGTCTTGTTTCTATAGCATCAAATAACTAACTTTTTCTGAAAAACTGACACTTGAAGAGAAACCATCCCTGAAAAAAAAATATTTGACGTATATTTTAGCGTTTAAGTTTGGCCCAAGCCCCGCCCACTAACATGGAGGGGGTGGAGCTTATGACCTATACCACAGCCAGACACCAGGGGGAGCTCTGCTTGATTTGGCTTCACTTTAGAGGAGCTGTTCCACCGTCCACCTTTATACAGTCTATGGTTTGAACCTAAAGAACTATATTTTAAATTTCAGGTTAAATCAAAGATTATATTTTTATGGTAGCACATTAAATCAGATTTAACGTCCAATGCTATGTTAATGCTTAGAGTGACAGCTACACTGTCATAGAGTTTCTAGCATCGTATCACCGGCCTCCACTGACTATGATCTGCTTTCTCAACAGTAGCGTGAACACAGCAAAGACTTGTGCTGTTAAACGTTTGGTTCCTCATCACTTCCTGTGTCTGCTCTCAGGCTGATTGAGAAACGGCAGCAGAATGGAGAAACCATTGAGCTGTCTGCAGAGGGCCGTCCTGAGCTGGTGGAGGAGAAGGAGATGCCCGTGGTGGACTGCACCTGCTTCGGCTTGCCCAGGCGCTACATCATCGCCATCCTGTCTGGCCTGGGCTTCTGCATCTCCTTCGGTATCCGGTGTAACCTCGGTGTGGCCATCGTCAGCATGGTCAACGACCACACCGTCTACAGAGGCAACAAGGAAGTCCTGGTGGTGAGCAGCCACGTGGAAATGAAGCAGAAACAAACTCAGGCGTCTTTAACTCACAGTTAAATCACATACTTTCGTCTCTCCAGGCTGCACAGTTCACCTGGGACCCTGAGACGGTGGGGATGATCCACGGCTCCTTCTTCTGGGGCTACATCGTCACACAGATCCCCGGTGGCTTTATATGTCAAAAGTTTGCAGCCAACAGGTGAACGTCTTCACATTTACAAACATCACGCAGAGTGTCACATCTTCTGAACGGTCTCCTGATGCTGGTTTTTGTCTTTGTGTGTCTAAGAGTGTTTGGCTTCGCCATAGTGGCCACGTCCACACTCAACATGCTGATCCCATCCGCCGCCCGCTGCCATTACAGCTGCGTCATACTCGTCAGGATATGCCAGGGCCTCGTGGAGGTACAGTAAGCGCCTGGACTCTCTGTTAAACATGTGTGAGTGTTTAGCTGACCATGCTCTGTCCATCAGGGTGTATCGTACCCGGCCTGCCACGGCATCTGGGCCAAGTGGGCGCCTCCTCTGGAGAGAAGTCGGTTAGCAACAACGGCCTTCTGCGGTAAAGTTTCATCACGGTTTAAAAAATATCTGCAGAAAGACGTCTCTGCTAGAGCTGTGTTATTTCTAAGGCCACTCACTAAACACTGTGTTAACATCATTATGTTTTTTTCTCAGGATCCTATGCAGGAGCCGTGGTGGCCATGCCTTTAGCTGGGATACTGGTGCAATACACTGGGTGGCCTTCAGTATTTTATGTCTATGGTTAGTAACTGGAGCTCATTCTGCAGAAGTGAAATCAAGATGAGTTGCACCTTTTCATTTCTCTCTTCCTCTTCCTCTTCCTCTCCCAGGCAGCTTTGGGATATTCTGGTATTTATTCTGGATTCTGGTGTCGTATGAGAGTCCTGCAGCTCATCCCACCATCACACCAGAGGAGAGGAAATACATCGAGGAAGCAATCGGAGAGTCTGCATCGTTCCTGGATCCTCTCCATGTACGTTCAAACATGCGTTGATATAAACTCAGCTCGTTCACATGCAGTGAGTCCACATGTGATTTCTTTCTGTGGCAGAAATTTAAAACGCCCTGGAGACACTTCTTCACCTCCATGCCGGTCTACGCCATCATCGTGGCCAACTTCTGCAGGAGCTGGACCTTCTACCTGCTGCTCATCAGTCAGCCGGCGTACTTTGAAGAAGTCTTCGGCTTTGAGATCAGCAAGGTCGGATCACAGCGTCTGTAAATCTGGTTGAGACTCACGGACCACCGTTGATCCGTCACTCATCCTCTTCCCTCTTCCAGGTGGGCATGGTCTCAGCTTTGCCCCATCTGGTGATGACGATCATCGTGCCTATCGGAGGCCAGCTGGCCGACTACCTGAGAACCCACAACCTGATGTCCACCACCAACGTCAGGAAGCTCATGAACTGTGGAGGTGAGGCGGTCAGACATGAGATGATTCTCTTCTGAGGACGAGCAAAATTAAGATTTAGCTCCTTTTCCAGTTTCTGTTTGTTGATGTTAATGCGACTGTGTGATGGTATTTATAATATTTAATCAGCACTCAGAGTAAATAAATGTTTTAACCATTAATAGATTTACCATTGACCATTCGCAGCACAGCAGCTGATGATGTTGTAGATGAGGTTGTTGCATGAAGTCACAGTTGATCGCGTTTCCGTGGGTTTGTTTCTATAAACGTGTTTCAGGTTTCGGGATGGAGGCCACTCTCCTGCTGGTGGTCGGTTACTCTCACACTAAAGGTATGGCCATCTCCTTCCTGGTCCTCGCTGTGGGTTTCAGTGGATTTGCTATCTCAGGTGAGTTATGTTCTACACCTGATTCAGGTTTATACTTTGAAGGAACAGACATTTAATAAAACTGTTTAGGAGCTTTAAGGCCGACTGAGACGTGTCCGATGTCTGGACAATAAAGATGCTCTCGAATGCACCACAAAGACAACAGCTAATAGCCAAATGGTACATTTGATCTACACCTGAAAGAGCTACTGTCTGTTAGCTGTGAAGCTAGGAAGAGCTACTGTTAGCTGTGAAGCTAGGAAGAGCTACTGTTAGCTGTGAAGCTAGGAAGAGCTACTGTTAGCTGTGAAGCTAGGAAGAGCTACTGTTAGCTGTGAAGCTAGGAAGAGCTACTGTTAGCTGTGAAGCTATGACGAGCTACTGTTAGCTGTGAAGCTATGACGAGCTACTGTTAGCTGTGAAGCTATGACGAGCTACTGTTAGCTGTGAAGCTAGGAGCTGAGAGCTACTGTTAGCTGTGAAGCTAGGAGGCTTGGAAGAGCTACTATTAGCTGAAAGGCTGGGAAACTAGCAAATCTACCATTAGCTTGGAGGCTAGAAATCTAGGAAGAGCTACCGTTAGCTGAAAGGTTATGATGCTAGAAGGAGCTAAAAACTGTGTTTGTGTAAAATCTGTTTCCAGTTTCCAGTTTTCTCTTCAACCCTCTTGTTTATTTCTCATCTCAATAATCCTCCAACCAATCAGAGACATTTAATTCTAAACGATCAGATCTTTGTTGGAGCAGAATCAGTTTAAAACCGAGAGACTCCAGATAAACGTTCCTACGCTAAAGCTTTGGTAGCCATTGGAGGTCCAGGCTAAACACTAACTCTTCTCCTCCGTCCTGTTCTTGCTTCCACTCAGGGTTTAACGTCAACCACCTGGACATCGCTCCTCGATACGCCAGCATCCTGATGGGCATCTCCAACGGCGTGGGGACGTTATCAGGAATGGTGTGTCCTCTCATAGTGGGCGCCATGACCAAACACAAGGTGACGCATTCACTTGTCTCAGTTCATTGTTCCATCGGGGGACGGGCTCGTTGCTGATCCCATCTGTGCTGACTGTTTCAGACTCGTGAGGAGTGGCAGTACGTCTTCCTCATAGCCTCCGTCGTTCACTATGGAGGAGTGATTTTCTACGGTAGGACTCTGTTTGATGGGTCCGTTCAGAAACAACGTCTCAGCGCTGATCAAAGTTTGTTTTTTCTGCAGGACTCTTTGCATCGGGTGAAAAACAGCCGTGGGCCGACATCGAGGACACGAGCGAGGAGAAGTGTGGTATCATCGATGAGGACGAACTGGCCAATGAGACGGAGGAGATGTACCGAGGGGGCGGGCAGTACGGGGCCATGAGCCAACCGGTGGTCGGCTCCAACGGGGGGGAGGAGGAGGAGGAGGAGGAGGAGGGGGAGGCTGGGTGACAGACTGGGATAAGTCTGAGGAGTATGTTCAGCCGCCAGGATACAACTCCTACATGTACGGAGGCGAGCAGGAGAAGAAGCTGACATAGAAGAGAGTCACTGAACGGACCTGCTGTGTGTTTAGTACCACATCTACAGAGTATGCATCGGATTCAGTCCAGTGTGTGTGTGTGTGTGTGTGTGTGTGTGTGTGTGTGTGTGTGTGTGTGTGTAGGCATGTGCATGAAACAAACATGAAAACACATCCAGCATTCATTTACAACAACAAGACTTCCTGGTCCTGAGCTCGCTGTGATTGGTCAGGAGTGTGTGTTCTGTTAGGGGCCAGGTAATGCATCACGTCAGTGTGTGGTCCTCATAAAGACACAAACACCGTGTGTGTGTGTGTGTGTGTGTGTGTGTGTGTTTAAATGTGTGCACCTCAAGTTCATTTAGTTTCTTCTTCTTTTTGTTGGAGCCTCAAACTTAAATCTGTCAAATCGATGAACAGCTCCACTCTTCTTCTACTGATTCGTCTGATAACTAAACGTGCATGTGGTCAGAGACGTCTTTAAACGTTTCAGTCACAGAGATTAAAGGTGCTTCGTCTGTGTAGATGTGTTTAAAGATGTTTGTTAGAACAACCCCCCCACGCCCCCCCACACATGTGTGCTTGACTCATAGACTGTAAGAAAAATGGACGCCATGACAGCTGCTCTAAAGTGAAACCAAAGCATGTGGAGCTCCCCCTGGTGGCTGGCTGCAGTATAGGTTATATAAGCCCCGCCCCCTCAATGTTAGTGAGTGGGACTTGGTAGTTAATGTTCAAGATTAAATGATGACTGACAGTTGCCAATGGCAACGTCCCATTGAGACACAAGAGAAGCTAAAGAGAGTAATATGATCCAACCAATGGGTGGGTCATCGATGAACTGAATCAAGATGGCGCCGCCCGTATCCCAGGGATACCAGAGTCAGCTGTGGAGACGAGTCGTCCATTTTTTCTCCTACAGTCTTGACTTTTGACACACAGACCTGAACCAGGTCACGTCCAGACCGGGTTTCAGAGAGGACAGTGTTGTCTTCTCTGCTGAATCTGTGTGGGACGGCAGGCGTCCTGTGGCGTTGGGGGCAGGTGCTGGAACGTTGTGCGCTGAGCGTAGTTTAATGAGAACCTCTTTACACCCAGTGAACCTGGAACACAGTGGCTACGTCTGCATGGACCGTAGATCATCAGTCTGATCATGGAGACGGGCCGTTTCCATGGAGACGAAAGAAAAAATGTTCACAACGAAACCTGGAGAATCACATCTACTGGAAATAGAACAGTAGAAGAAGAAGAAGACAGACGACCAAGACGTCTCCATCGTCTCTGTCCACATTGATTCCATCTTGGTTCATCTTGTCTTTCCACCTCCATGTCTCTGTCCCTCCTGGAGACTCCTCACCGTCTACTCCTCGTCCCCCTTTAGCATTTTATTCTGATTATTAGAGGAAGAACTGGTGTCCATGGAAACGTAGCCACTGTTTGGTTTTAACGGCGTCAGATCAGCAAGACAATGTTTGGTAGCAATCACATCAGTTCATTTAAAAGCAGCTCTGTCTGCCTCTCTACGCACTGGCTGCTGGGTAATGGAGTTCCTCTGATACGACTCTTTGCAGCTGCACATGCAACACACATGAACACACACACACACACACACACACACACACACACACACACACACACACACACACACACACACACACACACACACACACACACACACACACACACACACACACACACACACACACAGTCATTTATTCTCACGTTTCTTTTTCAGATCAACTCTGAGAGAACCTGCTGGAATGTTAAACCTGATGCATTTGGTCCAGGTGAGAGTTTAAACGGTGAAACGTGTCGTCAACAAATTGTTTTAAAGAGTGAAAATCACCACTTTGTTTGGAGTGAGGTGTCCTGAAGCCATGAATGAGTCTTCCCGTGAACAGTTTCATTTCTAAGTGTCGTATCGGTGTCTCTTTAATCTTCTTTGTCTCAGTTTATGGCTGTTCTGATGTTGTCCTCCTCCCTCTTTGATGCAACGTGTGGTTAAATGGTGGGTGTGCAATAAATAAAAAAAGAATAAAAACGAAGGAAACGAAAAGATTTCAAAATGTGGAAAATATTTTATGTATAAAAAATGTACATGTGAGATAACCTTGTGTATAATAAAATTTAAGACGATGTTACGATTTCAGCACGAGCGTGTCACCGGGATTTATCGTGTACATGTGATGACGCGTGAATGGAATGAGTGGTGAATTATTTTACATCATGAGCACAATGTCGGCTCTCTGTGTGATTCTGTGCGGACAGATGGATGCAGGATTATCTCTGTGATTTTAGGCAAAGATTAGATGGGAGAGCAGATGCACTCAGTGGGAGAGTGAGAGAGAAACATGGACGTCACAGACGAGGGAGGAGAGGCTGATGGAGGAGACGGGTGGAACATGTGTGTGTGTGTGTGCAGAGCAGCATCATGAAAGATTTATCATTTATTATTAAATGTTAACAAACGTCATCTATAAATCATTTATTGAAAATGTATTTATTGCAATATTTAGGTCCACTTGAGATTTCTAAAATCATTTGATTCTAATCATTTACAACAGTTTCTGCTTCTTTTTTATTGCATTCTGTCAATTTTATGTATATTATTTTGAAAGAATGACTAACCGGAAGTATTGTCTACATTGGCGCTACTTGACACATTTGGCGTACTGCAGTTCCAGACTCTGACCACAAGAGGGCGCCAATGACACGTGATTCTGAATACAGATCAACTAAACAGTGAAAGTTTATTTTTTTTCTAAAAAGAAGTAAAAGTTAAGGATTCCCGGCATTTTAAATGTTTAATCTAATAATCGAATAAAAGGAACAAAATACTTTAAACTACTGTGAAGTAGTACTGCGCTTACCGTCTAGAATCATTGGCTCATGTCAGATATCAGAATATGTAAAAATACTTGTTTTAAAAAAACTTTTACATATGATAACAGAAGAAGCCACAAAGAGTTGTGTCTTACCTGTCCAGCGTTGTGGCACAATTTGTCTTCGGTTTGGAGTCACTGGGTCACAGGACATGGAAGATAAAGAGGGGGAAAAGAAAGATTTTAAATAAATAAATCTTCATGAATAAGGATTTTCATCATAGATATAGCAAATAAATTAATTAGTTTAATAGTTATCTATAATCAAATATAACCCAAAACATCAAGTGTCCAGTTTAGTTGTAGTTCCACGATGTGGCCACAAGAGGGCAGTAATGGGACGAAGTTCACATCGCAGATCACGTCTATGGTAAAATAACAACAATTTTGATAAAAATAGGAATATAAAAAAGAACGGGCTAGAACGGAAAGTAGGGGAGTATTTTCCATTTTTTCCAGTGTTGTGACACAATTCGGCTTCAGTTTAGGGTCACTGGATCACATGACTTAGAAGTTGTTGGTTAAACATTTTAAGAACTTCAAAACAATTGAAGGGAAATGGGGACAATGAACAAGATGTTTAAGAGCATTGAAATGCATTTGTTTTTCAATATTTAGGTAAACGTGTGGTTTGTACAATCACAACATTATAATATTCTGTAATATTTTCTTCAGTTTGATTCTGTGTTCTTATATGAGATCTAAATATTATTTTGAAAGGTTTTAACCGGAAATACCACGGTATCGTAGTAACCACTAGGGGGCAGTGAAGACGTAGGTTACTGAATACAGACATACAGAAGTTTCACTACAGACACATTAAATACTTATATAAATACATAAATATTTTCAAAACAACTTTCTATCCAACTACCTTTCCAGTCATGTAGGTACATTCGGCTTTGGTTTGATGTCACTGGGCAACAAGACCCTGAGTCTATTGAAAAAAAACACAATTTAATCAAGATTAAAATGTTCTTATTAAATAAAATGAACACTAAAAAACAAGGAAAATAGCTGTATAGTATTTATACAGTGTAGTTACACAATTCGGCTTAGGTTTAGATAAAACAAAACATCAAAATAGAGACTTTTCAATAAGATGTATCCTAAAAAAAGATTTAAAAACGATATATCAAGTTTAACAACAAATAAATAATACGCAATTAATACACTACTGTTATTACTATTAACAACTGATGTATTTTTATGATATTTTTACAGGTAAACTAAATGAACGTAAACTAAGAGTTAATTTTAAATTTAAACTCTTTTTGAGTGAAGAGCTGCAATAGAAGGAAACTGTCTGAGAGGCCACGCCCAATTATGAACATAAAAGTTAATGATTGGACATATTCCCTGTCTATGGGCGGGGCTGATAACTAAAGCTCCATTGTGATTGGTCTATTAGCAGGTCTGTCACCCAGACGACTTCTCATTGGTTGTTGAAGGAGGGGATTAACGTGAAATCGGTCCGCTTCCAAACCACAATGGAGAATAAGTAGGAAGATATCCGGGCTCGTAATTTATTTATAACATAAAGTTAGATTTTAAACTTGTAGCTTCACAGTTTTAATCTTTATATCTTGACACGTTGTTTTCTATAAGAAGCGGAAGAAGCGCAAAGATCGTGAAGAGTCTGTAGAATAGTTTGAAACAAGGAAATGGTCCGAGGCTAACGTTATGTAGCATGCTAATCTCATTTATTCACTCGGAGCTCCGTTAACGTAAAGTCCACACACAGGTAAGAACTCTTTAAAGACCTTTAACACCTGGAATATTTAAAATCAAATCAGTTTAAGTGTTTTAACCGACAACTAAAACAAGTACCTGATAAATCTGGCTCGGTCTCATGACACCTGTTGGCTTCGTCCTCCTGTCCGCAGGTATGACCGAGTACAAGCTGGTGGTGGTCGGGGCTGGAGGTGTGGGCAAGAGCGCCCTCACCATCCAGCTCATCCAGAACCACTTTGTGGACGAATATGACCCGACCATCGAGGTGAGCAAAACGGAAAAGCTGCTGGAAAACGAATAAATGAAATGGTTTTCAAATGAAAAGGTTAAAGGATGGATTGTGCAGCAAGGTTTACATGTTCCAGCTGTGATCCAGGTGATGCAGTGAAGGAGGGGCCGTGCACACCTGGATGGAGAGGGGTTAATCATCAGCCAAACTAAAATGATGCAACAGCTTTAGAAGGAGACAAACTTGCGTCACTGTCTTGGTTTGTGTTGCAAACAGTTTCAGAAGCAGAGGATCAGCAGAAAAGGAGCTGAGGAGAAATTTAACGTGAAACAAGGCTTCATCCTGCTGCATTCACATCGATTAAAGGAGGAGATGGTTGAATGAGGTCAAACATAACTGTTCTTCCTCTAACAGTCGAACAGAAACACGTAGAACATGACTACTCAGGAATTTAGAGTCTGTGGCGGCTGCTTTACTGAAACGTGATCATGTCACAGTCAAGAAACTTAACAAGTTAAAGTTAAAAGTTTGGCTTTGTCTGATAATTGTGTAAAGAGAGAGACTGCATAGAAGCATGAGAACTGGTTAAAAAAGAGTGCACAGTATCCATCATCAACACTGTGTCTCTTAAATTAGTCGTAAATCTTTTCTCCAGACGATGTCACATTAGTCGATGCTGTGATGCATCATCTCTTAAAAATACTCGTGGCGTTCTTAGAGAACCTCGAGCCGTGGAGGACCTGCTGGGACACGCCGCAGCGTTGGAGTGACGAAACGTTTCTGTCTCTGCAGGACTCGTACAGGAAGCAGGTGGTGATCGACGGAGAGACGTGTCTGCTGGACATCCTGGACACTGCAGGTCAGGAGGAGTACAGCGCCATGAGGGACCAGTACATGAGGACCGGGGAGGGCTTCCTCTGCGTGTTCGCCATCAACAACAGCAAGTCGTTTGAGGACGTTCACGTGTACAGGTACAGAGGTTTGTCTATTTGTGGGACGCGTCTGTACGTTGGCAGAGACATGAGGACGCCTCATAAGCCATTTCCTGATTAGCAGGAACCGCTCTTAATTATCTGTGACCCTCATCTGCAGATAAGCTGTTGGTCACATGCTCTCAAACAAATACATAACACAAGAAAACTAGTGCTGCACAGATCTAGTGGCCAACGCACGTCTGAATGATTTATTCCAGGTATCCTCCAGTAATTGGATTAAAAACCTGCTGGTAACTATGGTAACCTAATCATCTCCTGATAAAGAAAGAAACATGGAGGTAGAAAAACAAGATGAAGAGACTCTAGACATTCAGGACATGGAGGAGGACTTCTTCTTGTCCTCCTTCTTCTTCTTCTTTTCTTATTCCAGTAGATTTGACGCTGCACAGTCGCACTAATAAAGTCAGAAAGAAACTCTCTCCTCCTCCTCTTCTTCATGGACCGCGTCTCTTCGGTCCGATCAGAGTCTGGCCCCGTTGAGGTTCTGATGTCCCTGATGTTTCCTCCTCAGGGAGCAGATCAACCGGGTGAAGGACAGCGACAGCGTTCCCATGGTGCTCGTCGGGAACAAGAGCGACCTGAGCTCCCGGACGGTGGAGAGCAAACAGGCGCAGGAGCTGGCCCGGAGCTACGGCGTCCCGTTTGTCGAGACGTCCGCCAAAACCCGACAGGTCAGGATTTGGTTTGTGTTGAAGCATAAAAAAATAAATAAAAAGTGTTTCTTCTTTTCTCTTGACTGAGAAACGTTTTGTCTCGCAGGGAGTGGAGGAAGCTTTCTACTCGCTAGTCAGAGAGATCAGAAAATACAAGGAGACCAACCGCAGCAACAAGAAGAGCAAGAAGAACACTCAGAGACGCTGCATCATACTATAGCAGCATCCGTCGCCGCGGAGACGTCCAATCAGAGGCAGACGAGTCCATTTGTGACAGTTTATTGTTCATTTCTAACTAAATTCAGCACAGTTCTTATTTTTAGTTTCGTCACGTTTTAAGATTTTTATTAAATGTATTTTGTTCAGTATTTCACTTCAACATTTCATCCCTGCTCGTATCCGTTGTCATGTCAGCAACATCTCCAGGATCACCACGGTAACAAAGCCTTCAGGTGCACTTTATTCCAGTATTCAGGATCAGTTCAGCGCTGCAGGAAACGGTCACGGTCGTGGCGTCAGACGCTGGATGCTCAACCCGTTTCACGTTAAAGGTGTCATGGATTTCTATTTTTGTACATTAACCAGTTCTGAAACGTCTGCATTAATAAACGCCGTCAGATACGTGTTGCAGCCTCTGTCGTCACCTGGACTGAATGTAGTAGCACTGTTCAACAATATTAAACATACACGTGTGTTAAAAGGCTGAAAGGCTGGGTTTGATTTGATCTGTCTGCTGTGAATGTTAAAAGAGGACGACGTGTCTTTAGAGTCAGAGAGGAAGACATGTGGTCGATGAGGTTTGACTGAACGTGATTGTAATCGAGTGTCAGACAGCTTTGATGTTAAATTAAGATGCGTGAAGAGACGAGCAGGCCCCAGTTACTGAATAATAACCAGACAGACACACGGCTTCTTGCTTTTATTCATTTATTTTATTAAAAAGACAGATTTTATCACTGTGAGAAAACATAGAAACGGTGACGTATATGCATTTTTACAAGAAAACATGGAGTGAGGATGGACGTCAGCACAAACGCCTTCACCATCCAAATCGAGACACCAGCTTGCTCTGATCGTCCAGGTCTTTCTGAACCTTCTTCCTCATGTAGAAGATGGGACAGTCCCGGCTGTGGAGGGGTGAGCAGAAGAAGTTCACTTTAACGTTTACATTCATCTTCATGTATAAGAAAAGAAAAAAGCCTGAACCAGGAGAATGGGAGTGTTTGAATTATTTAAATAAGACGCTGGACTAATCCTGCTGATGCTAATGCTAACAGCTAGCTTGTGTCCAGGTAGACTTCCAGTAACGTTCTGCTCTCAGTGCTAAGCGTTAGCATCCGTTAGCTGCTGAGTAACTGATGTCAGGATGAGTCTGAACTCCGTCAATCAGTTCAGCATTCGATGTTATCATGTAGGACGTACCTGGTACAGAGCACGTCTTCGTGCAGCGAGCCCTGACAGCGCTGACACTGAGTCCAGAGCCGAGAGAAACGCTCCTCCAGCGTGTTCAGGTGAAAGATCTGCAAACAACAACGAGCTGAGTCACTGCTCTGAGCTCTGAGGAGGGAAGCAACAGAACAAACAGGCTGCCTACCTCCTTCTGGTACAGCTCAGACTCCTTCTTCTTACAGTAATCACACACAGCAGCTGCACAGAAATGAAATGATGTTATTAGAAATAGAATCATCGTGTGCAGGAAACCAAACACCAGCGTCGGCCAGAAGGAGACACCCACCGTCCGTCTTGAGAACAGCTTTGCAGCCGATGCAGGTGCTTCTCCTCTGAGCGAACGCCATGAGGCCGCCGATCTTTGAGGTCAGCACGGTCTTACAGCGCGTGTGGTCGCCCTCTGAAACACACGAAGCACAGCGTTCAGATCTTAAATCATTTATCACAGAGACTGACTCCTGGCTGCACAAAGATAAGACGCTGATGGTCCTGATGAACAATCGTTAACGGCGTGACTCACTGAGCAGGACGCTCTCCGCCTTGCTCTCTCCCAGGATGGGCTCAAATATCCTCAGCAGGGGTTTGGACAGCTGCTGCTCCAGGTAGTACTGGGTGTCAATGGGAATGTTGTTCTCCAGCACAAAGATGGGGTCCTGGACAGAGGGAGAGTCAGGATTAAAAAGGTCCCTGAAGGGGCTGAACTCCACCTGGCAGGTGTTCTGCTCCTCATTCTAATCTAAACGTCTTTACAGCCTGATATGAACCAGTTTCTAGTGCCCATCCATTTATTTTATCACTGTGCAACTAATTAAAGTTTTTATTATTTAACAGCAGCGACATGAGACTCGTCATCGTCTTTTTACTGCAGTTTAATCAGCGTCTCTGTGATAAGACTGTCCGTCTTCCTAGAGGACACACGTCACGTCTCATTTTAAAGAAGCATGAATAATAAAGAGAATCAAACGCACCTCTGACTTCATGTACGCCGCCGCTCCTTTTGCAGCCTTGGTGATGACGTATGGGACGCGGTCTCCGAGGTTGGGGGCGCTGCCTGCGTCCCTCTTCCTCATCCTGTGAAGAAGCAGAAAAAGCACTTAATCTCTCAGCATATTTCCAAAAAATGATTTGTCATCGGAACAAGTACACAAGATATTTCTGTGACACCACACATCTCGGAAGCTTGAGGTCATTCATCGATCTATACAAGTTAAAGAAGCAGAAAAAGAAGATTCAGAAGAAGGAGAAGTAGAATCCTCCTCCTCCTCCTCCTCCTCCTCCTCCTCCTCCTCCTCCTCCTCCTCCTCCTCCTCCTCCTCCTCCTCCTCAGGTCACTGATTAACCCCACCTCTCTGCCAGCTCCACGTGCGCCTGTTTGCCGGCGTACTCCTGAGCCGTGCGCGTCAGCTCCTTGGTGATGACCAGCTGACTGATGTCGATGCGGTTGCACAGCAGGTCAGAGATGACCTCCTTGGCGTGATCCACAGCACCCTGAGGATCCCTGCAGACACTAGAGATTAGCTCCACAGAGGACCAGGACAAACAGGTGTGAGCATGCTCAGTGAGGAGCGTCTCTGTACCGGTCTATGAGGATCTTCTGCAGACACGTGTTGATGAGGTTGGCCACCAGGGGACAGTTGTCTCTGCGGACAGTCTCGATGCCTTTACAGTCCATCTTGTCGTGAGTGTCTGCGCTGGAGGAGAAGTAGAGTCCTGCATAGCGCTTCTTATTGATGAGCAGGTAAGGGAAGTACACCTGTGAGAAGAACAAACTCTGTGAGCTGCTGCGTCTTTTTGTTGCGTCTCCTGCAGATGTGACGATGCAAATCAAACCTTCTCAAACTCCAGCTTGATGGGTGGCGTGAAGTGAGAGGACACCCACTCGGCCGCCTCCCTCCCGATCACCATGGCCTCGCTCACCGCCGCCACGCCGAGCTTCACCATGACGGAGTCTGTGTCTCCATAAATGACCTGAAGACAAACACGTAGAACTCAAAGAGGAACAAGTATCTGACTCATTAGACGTCATGAGGACGGCGTGTCTGAGCGTCTGTGGAGGTGGAGGCGGGCGCTCCTCACCTTGGCGTCAGCTTGGAAGCCGTTAGCGATGGTGTACTTAGACTCCACCAGCTGTTTGGTTCGCTCAATCATCTGCCTCCCAAAACCAGTGACGCTCTGGAGGAGAGAAGAGAGTTCATCACTGAATTATCTTTAAAACAGACTGAACACATCTGTGCACAACAGCATGGGGACGTCCAGTGGAGACAACCCCCGTCCAGGCTGAGACGCTCACCTGTGAGATCTCCAGACAGGGCAGTTTGCCCACCTGAGCCCCCGTGAAGCCGTACACAGAGTTAGCGCTGATCTTTAGGGCCAGCTGTCGGCCGTCCAGCACCTGCTTCTTGAAAGGGTCCGTCTCCTTTTTCAGCTCGGCTTTGGCCCTGTGGACAGACGGAGGAGTCAGAGGACGAGGACGACACAGCCTGGCTTTATTTATTTGGGATTCATCTGATTCAAACCTCTTTCGTGCTGACAGCAGGTTCTCCAGGATCTCAGGGAGGAGACCTTTCCTCACAGAGCTCTTCACAAACTGATCGCCTGTCGGAGTCTTGATGAAGTCCTCTGGGGACAGACTGAGGACGCAGACACTTCAGTTATGTCTCAGTAACAGTGATTGATAAATCCTTAAATTAGCTGAAGTTAATGATGATCTGTTTGAACACAGACAAACTCACCCCAGTTTTTCCACGGAGCCTTTCTGCAGCAGCGTGGTGTAGCACAGATTGTGAGCCATCATGATGGACGGATACAGAGACGAGAAGTCCAGAGTGGTGATGGGAGTGCTGTAATATCTGCACAGAGAAGAAGAGACATGAGCCTCGTGTAGCTACCACACACACACAGAGTCAAACAACGCTCAGGTGAACTGACCCTTTCTCTGGCTCAATCACAGTAGCTCCGGTGTAGTCCTCTCCTCCCTGTGGCTTCATCACAGGCATCACCAGATCCTGCTTCATGGCCTAAACACGAGCACATGAGACGTCAGCGTCTAAATCTGAGCGAGTGAAATCAGTCGGTACCCGTGGATGCGTCCGGCGTCGTCACCTGTCGCAGCAGCTGAGACACGACTTTGATCTGCTGTCCTCTGGAGAGCAGGTAGGTGAGAGGGACGCCGGTCACTCTGGCCATCTCCATGTAGTTGATGACACACATCAGCTTCTGCAGCAGGCGCAGCGGCAGGTAGGCGTCCTTCAGGCAGTACACGGCCAGACGACGGCGGGTCTGCTCGTTACCGTTCTGACACGGACAAAAAAACAAAAACATGCATGAAAATACTTAGAAGACTTCAGTGAAAACAACTGGACACTAACATGGAGGAGAACGTAGTCCAGTAGATCAGACGGCGACAGTGATTAATGTTTCTGGATGTTAACACATTTTATTTAGCATCCACACACACGCAGCCTTAGATGAATAATCCTCATGTGTGTGTCTCACCTGCAGATCAGTGATGATGGAGTGCTGCACGTCCTCCTTCTGTTCTTGCAGAAAATGGAAACTGACAGCGTTCAGAGAGTACGAGCGAAGTTTATAATCTCTGAGGAGAACCTGAAAGAGAAACGCAGCGTTTTTACCTCCGTGTATTATTTATTATCTGTGCAGTAACGTGACGTTTAAGTGGAGGAGGCGCTGACCTGCAGCAGATCAAACTGGACTCGTCCCTCTATGTTGATGCTCTTGTTCTCTCTGCGTCCCATCTGCTTGCTCTGGAAATTTGTGTCTCGTAGAACTGATTTGATTCCTCGTACTCGACCCAGGTAAGGAAAGTAATTCACCTGAACACGCACAAAAACACCCTTCAGTATTTATGGAGGCTTCATCTATATAGAATAGTTTAATAAATAAAAGTGTGTAACCTTCAGAGCAGCCGCCCTGTTGAGTAAATAGGGGAAGTCAAAGTTCTGGATGTTGTATCCGGTGATGATGTCTGGGTCCACCGTCCTCAAGAACTCAGCCCAGCTCTGCAGCGGAGACACAACAACAGGACAGATTAAAACACAGCATCACGTGTGCGGAACAAGCAGAACATGTGTCCTATGAGCTGGTTTACCTGCAGCAGCTTCCTCTCCTGTGTGAAGCAGAATATCTGAGAACCCACGATGCTGGCACAGGACTGAAGAGTGAACACGGTGCGAATGAAGGGCTCCGTCTCACCCTGCCGCTGCACCATGGACGCTATCTGAATGACGGGATCTTTGTCCGCTTCTGGGAAGATTCCTGGAAAGAAAAAAACAACAGATAAATGTGCTTTTCATGCAGCGTGACGACGCCTTCGTCTTAAAGTTTAAATAATCTGCTGAAGTGACGCCAGAGAAGATGAAGACTCACCTTTTCTTCCTGCGCACTCGATGTCAAAGCTGAGGACGCGAAGCGGTGCGATCCTCTGCCAGTCCCCCTCTGCCGGGTGACTGATCAGATCTGTCCACGCCACGTCCACCTCGTACTGACACAGAGACTCCTGGAGGACGCACACAAGGTCTGAGAAAACTACAGTTATATATGAAGAGAAGTAAAGAGTTTAATGTTGCCTACCTTCCATGTGGACTGAGAGTTCATGTCCTCTGTGCTCTTCTCTTCACGTAATCGGTATTTGCCTTTGGGAAGTTCAATCCAGCAGCATCCCACCACGTCACAGTCAACCATAAACCTGACGGCATTAAAGGAAACTATTACAACAAGAAGCACTGAGCACATCCTCCAGACCAGAACTGGTGACGTTTAGATGAGTCGATGGCAACGTGACAATATATAATAAAGACAGAGTCAGTGCAAATGGAAAAACTCAGAAACTCTGAAGTAAATATGTAAATAAACTGAAGTATAAAACATAAGATGCATTACCTTCTACTTTGCTTTTTAGTTTAAATAAGCCACATAATTATCTGTGTGTGAAACCGATCAACTTTACTCACCTGATTTCAAAATCTATGTTGGCCTCGTAGGACTGGAAGTTTTGGGTGGGGAAGTGTCCGAACTTCAGGCCCTGCTCCAGGAGCCTCTTTGCCGGCGCGATGAGACGGGGCATCGCCATGGTGATCCGCAAAAAGTCCATACTTTGTTTCCCGTGGTAACCATACATGTCTGTGGAAGAATAAAAGAAGAAGAAGAAATGATTAACACAGACGCCAGCTTCAGATTTGGCTGCTGCCTTGTTCACCGTGTTGATGAGGACAGCGCCCTCTGGTGAGGTTCATGAGTCATGACACGTGGCTGATCTGTGGATTTTGTTTGTACTGTCAGCGTTTGAACGTCACTCGTACTCACTCTCTTTCCGGGTGATGTCCACAGCCAGCACCGTGACAGAGATGTTGTCCTTGTTGTTGCGCATGTCCTTCAGCACAGCGTTGTTCAGCTCCCTTTTAAACTCACCGAGGGAATCAGACGTGAAGCCTTTTCAAACGACACAACCAGATTGCGGGATTAATAAGAATTAGTTCAACTATTTTCCTCCCAAGCAACTAGAAATGTCCCAGCTCAGAGGATTTGAGACTGAGAATGATATCAGATAAAGACAAGTGTTAATAATGAGGATGAAAACTCACCATTTGGTGCAGGAACATAGAAGTAAGGAGCAAATCCGTGGATGTGACAGCACACACTGTTTCCACTGTCTGTCACTCCAAACATCCGGATGATTGGAACTTTTCCCTGTGACTGCCCAGGCATGCCAGACACCGTCGCCCCTGTAAAACACAACCTACATTCATCTCTTCTCACATAAGGAGTGTGAATGTGATCCAAGAAGCAAAGGAGCCGAGAAAACCCAGAGGAAACACTTAACGGTGCAGGGGGTCAAGAGGACAGCGCCCCCTGTAAAATCTATGCAAGAATAAAAAAATGTTTGATATTCACCCAAATAATAGTCCAGGTCAATCTGCTGGAACACCAGAGGATCAGATGATGGGTCCAGAGGAGGAGCATGAGGCCGTCGCCAGCGGGGGTTAAGGTCTGTTGAGAAAAGGTCACCTGACAGGAGACGGAGGAAAGACAGATTAAAACATGAATTATATTCTCAGGAGATCATTAACTAGCTTATTCTTATTATTTGAAGAAACAGCTGAACTTTGATGGCTCTTTTTCGGTGCATCACTCACCTACGGGAATAACATCATGTCCTGCCTGTCCCTCCATGTCCTCTGTGTCCATCTCTGCGTCGTCAAACATCGACAGCTCCTCTTCAAACTGTGACGGACTGTCGTCCCATTCGCCGACCGCTTTGCCCCGTTTGGCTTGTGGCGCGCCGCCCAAGGGAGGGCCACCATTACGTCGTTTAAACTCCATGCCTACAAGACCATTAAAGGAGGGAGATGGGAGGACACGTTTGAGATAAGATAAGTTTTATTTGTCAGACCCACAGTTACAGTTATACTACAATGCACAGTGACATGTGTTTTTGTACCTGCAACTAAGAAAGACATAAACATAAAGAGGGTAGCTCTTTAATTTAAAGCAGAAGCCAGCACTGACTCAAAACATGCACCACAGCTGCTGTAAACACTGAATCCTGAACATTTACAGTCTTTCTTTTCTTCCTTCTTTATTTTGCACCAGACGTTTCACATATAAAGTAAAACAAAAAGGGAAAGTACATTTTTATTATCCTGACACATGCACATACAGATATTCCTGTATTTTATTTAATAGCACTGAATCATGTTGTCTAAATGTGCCTTATATTTCCACCACTAGGGGATAAATAAAAGTACATCTAATATTATCTAATCTTATCTTCTCTTATGGGAAATTATCACAAAGAAATAAAGATTGTATTGATTTACTTAGTTATAGAAGCAAGGTGAAGATCATAGATATAAACCCTAAATATCCAGAATAAGTCAAGACAACGTAACTGCTGTGCAGGTGTGTCCTGCATGCAAACAACTCAACCCTACCCTCAGTGAATATGTAAATAAGTGAGATTTCTCTGCAGTAAACTAACTAACAGCACATACTGCTTATGATTAAGGGCCCGTGGTTTCTTCTGGTGCAATAAAGAACGAAAACAAAACATGACAACATAATAAACGAAACACACGCAGTCACATGTCAAAAGGGAAACCAAACAGGTTGAGATCAGAGCTGCTAGCTTCTCTGTTAGCTTCTGAACTCACTGCAGCTAGCTACTGTCGTCCCAAACGTATCAATGCTGTTCCGTTTAACTCACTTTAATGTTGTTCTCTCTACATTTATATGGAGGTTTTATAATATTTCATGCTCGTTTACAAAGTGGCCACGTTTTTAGACAGTCGAACTAGTGTGCAACGAGCTAAAGCTGTAAGCTAGCAACCTGTCATGTAAACACACGGCGGTCAATCGGCCAATCTCACCAGTGTGAAGTATTTATCTGTGATTCTCCGTCAGGTCCACAGATAATGGATGCTTTTATATAAAAACAACTTATCGATACCTGTAAAAGTTTCCTCTAGACGACGGCGGACCCCGGCTGACAACAGCTCCCGCCACTGGGCTTTTTAATTCGACGAAAGCGCGGAAAAGGTTTACGCTCTGCTAACCGGGTCCAATAGCGAAGGAGAAGACAGTGACGACACAGAAAAGTGCGGAAGTGCAGCGGCGATGAGGCGGAAGTGGAGCGAGAAACGACAACACCTTCTACAAGAAGAGAACCGTGCGCTCGCGGGAAAATGACGTCAAACAAAACCCCGCCAGAGAGAGGTTTTATGTTATTTTATTTTATTTATAACTAAAATCTGTTTTCGGTAATAAGGCTACCCATATATAGATAAATTAGATATTATATAATATGTACCATACTTTTTTATTGTTATTTAATTAAGATGCATTTATTTACTTTAGGTTCGTTTAGATGTATATTAAGATCTATTAATTTATTCACATTGCTAGTTCAAAATATTAGCAACACTTAATAATAATTGATATTTAACGATTACTATATTTAATGTAATGTCCTGTAATGTGAGGAGTTGCTTCTACATCAAACGTGATCGTAAATTGAAAATATAATTTGTATTTTGGTTGTTGATCAGGCAACATGTGATGAGCTGACTTGTTTACAGATTTAATCTCTTAGATCAGCTGTTTACTATTAACATCAGTCTTTATTGAACGTGACGTGTTTATTGGGTTCTCCCTGGTGAAATAAAGGACATTTATAATTAAAGCTGGTGCAGATCGGGGGCCCGGGTCACTGTGGGACAGATCAGAGACATGTGACAGTCTTAATGTCACTATATTTTCAGCCCTGCTCCAGGAATCATTATAAATAACTCCTGCTCTTCTCCCTCCTCATGTGAAGAAGGAGAGACCCCTCTTTTGTGTGGCTGATTTGAGATCTGACCAACCACTGACACCCGTCCACTCCTCCTCAGCCAATTGCGTCCCTGCGTGGAGGAAAACACCCTGTTCCCGTCACGTCATGTGAAGGAGGCGGAGACGGAGAGGAGGTCCCCCCGTTAACGGGGCTCATGAATAAAGCAACAGGAGACCACCCTTCTTTCTGTATGTCCCATCCCAGAGCGTGACAGTGAACGCACCACGCCAATGTGAATGGCTGACATTTAACCGAGGCCGCCGCCCCCCTCCTCTCTCTGTCTGTCTGCTCTCTCTCTCTCTTCCTTCTCTCATGGATTGACTGCGACAGCTGTTGATGTGCACTTCATCTTCGTGAAGTTGGGGCAAAGCCGAAGGGTGAGTGTTAAACCTTTATTTTACCAAACACACTTTAAAATCAAACCGCTGAATTCCTCTGGAGCCTCGCGCGCATCCGGCGCCGTGTCGCCTCCGTGCGCGTTTCCGCGGCCGTCGCTCTGCAGTAGGTGCTGGATGTCACGTTCACTCTGCAACTCACGAGAAACACTGACAGCGGCGTGAAACGGCGCCTGTGGCCGTGGAACAGGCTGCTCTGGAACATGATGTCCGTCCCGTCAGGGCCCGGCCTGCTGCACGGTGCTTATATCCAGGAAGAGGCGGACGTGATGAAGGTCACAGTCACGGTTTAAACCGGTTAACGTTCATGTTTCATTAGAAACCGTCTGTAACGTGACGCAGATGGAGAGCACACAGAGCCAGAAGGAGCCCCAGCAGGGTCCCAGAGGGTCCCACAGGGTCCCAGAGGGTCCCAGAGAAAGTTCAGTCTGTGTTTGTGTTTTGGTTCCCATCCAGCCTTAAAGATGTCCTGCAGAATATTCAGCTGCTCTGTTAGAGGATGCTTGATTTGTTGCTCCCTAACCAGGTTGTGTTTCTGTTCTCATCAGTTCATCACACAAACTAAACGATGAGCAGAAACATCAGAGCTGGAGGTTGTGGACCAGTGGGTTCCCACTCGTGATTACAACATGTGGATCAAGTTTATACATGAATCACTCTTCCTTTATCTCGCCATCCTTTCTCATGCCACTCCCCCGGTTTAGACGGGACGTTACAACATTTCTACAAGCAGGAACCCAGCACACACACACACTGAGGCCCTCAGCGCTGCACATGGTCGGTCTGACGTGTCAGAAATAAACCGATGAAGTTGGCACAGAGCTGAAGAAGAGAGGGTGGTGAAAGTGTTAAAAAAAGAAAAGTTGTGAAGGCAGGGAGTTGTGTAACGGGGCGTGTGTGTTCCATTGATAACATGCCGTTTTCTTACAGGTGTGTGTGGAAATATTGGTCAATAGGAAGATACTCCTTTTAAATGTGTCACTTATTAAGCGTCACCTCGTGCACAAAACCCAGGTTTTACTTGAAATGTAGAAATACTCCATTACTAGCACAGATCCAGCTAAAAACCATAAATTAAAGTGTTTATTATCAGGAAATATAATAAATATAATAACAGTACTTGTGCGTATAGTTTGTGGATGAAGATTACTGCAAAATGTTTAAAACTGAGCTAATTTAACAACTTTCTATATTTTATGAAGGTTTGTTTGTAGCGTTGCTGCGTTGTAAAACTAGGAATAGGAGAGAGACTCTAATCCTTCAGATTATTAGAAAACCTCAGATTTAAATGTAATCTGGAGCTGTAGAAAGTTGTACATATGGAAAAAACTAGTTCAGTTATTCTATTTATTTATATATTTCACTGCCTCTTAAGTTTCTTTGTGTAAACTGTGCAACTTCTTTCTAAATAAATCAAACCTGTGACCTGAGGGTTTAATATAGCATCACAGGTCAAAGCAAAAACATCTTTACAGCTTGAATCAGAGTTTCTCTAACAGGTTTTCAAACGTGCCTCTGTTCTCCCGCCACGTTTGTTTGTCTTCCAGGTTTGACGTCCTGCTGCACACATGTGCGCGTGAAGCCGTCCTCAAACCTTGAAACCTGAGCCGCCTACAGAGGGTATCACCTGAGCCCAGTGTGTTGTGTGTTTTCCCAGCATGCCGCTGGCTCGCAGCCTGTCCGTCACGTCCCTCTCGGGCCTGGATGAGTGGGACGAGGAGTTTGATTTAGAGGATGCTGTTCTTTTTGAAATAGCCTGGGAGGTGGCTAACAAAGGTGGGGCTTTATTTAAGTGATGCTAGACGTATAAATAGAAATCAAACATCTCTTCACACACTTGTCTCGTGTGGCTCACCCCTGCAGTCGGAGGCATCTACACCGTCATCCAGACCAAAGCCCGTCTGACCGCGGAGGAATGGGGGGAGAACTATTTCCTGGTGGGCCCCTACGTGGAGAGCAACGTGCGCACTCAGGTGGAGCTGATCGAGCCCACCAACCCCGTGCTGAAGAGGACCATTGACAAGATGAACGCCAGTGGGTGTAAGGTACTACCACACTGCTCCAAAGCCGGTGACATTTCCACGCAAAGGTTAGCGGCTGTATCAATGTCTCTCTGTCTCTTTCACACAGAGACGGTCCAGAAATAGACGAGGGAGTGCGATGCTTGTAATGCTTTGTGCTGCGTCACTCTCCCTGTGGAAAATATAGGTCAAGGATAGGAGTGATTTAAAGAGAAACTTTCTTTAAACACGTTCTGCTTCATTCTGCTCATGAACAGTTCATGCTGATATAAAATAAAAAGACCAGGAGCTGTACCTCCTCCCACAGAATCTAAGTTTAAAGAAGATGTTTTCTCTCAGGTCTACTTCGGCCGCTGGCTCATTGAGGGCAGCCCCTACGTGGTTCTGATCGATGTCGCCTTCACCGCCTGGTCTCTGGACCGCTGGAAGAGCGAGCTGTGGGACCTGTGCGCCATCGGCGTGCCTTGGTTCGACCGCGAGGCCAACGATGCCGTGCTGTTCGGCTTCCTGACGGCCTGGCTCCTGGGGGAGGTCAGTGGCTCAGACTGGGATTTGATTTGCATGTGCAGGAAGGAGAGCGGCCGTGATGCTGCTAGGACGGAGCAGAAACCCACCCAGTGTTCTGTGTTTCATTCACGTTGCAGTACGCAGCCCAGAGCGAGGAGCCGCCGCACATCGTGGCCCATTTCCACGAGTGGCTGGCCGGCCTGGGACTGGTGCTGTGCAGACATAGACAGCTACCCGTCGCCACAATCTTCACCACTCACGCTACGCTGCTGGGACGCTACCTGTGCGCTGGAAATGTGGACTTCTACAACAACCTGGCAGAGGTGAATAGATGAGATATCAGGTGGTTTTTATTTTTAGACTCTGCTGTAAACTGATCCTGTTTGTCTAGTTCAACGTGGATAAAGAAGCCGGCGACCGTCAGATCTACCACCGCTACTGTCTGGAGCGGGCGGCGTGCCACTGCGCCCACGTCTTCACCACCGTGTCACAGATCACAGCCATCGAGGCCGAGCACCTGCTGAAGAGGAAGCCAGGTACGAGGAGGAGGCGAACGCATGCATGGACGCCTCAGGGCTCAGACAGAACCTCTCACCTTTCTCTCTCCTCTCACAGACGTCGTCACGCCCAACGGGCTCAACGTGAAGAAGTTCTCAGCCGTGCACGAGTTCCAGAACCTCCACGCTCAGAGCAAGAACCGGATCCAGGAGTTCGTCAGGGGTCACTTCTACGGGTCAGAGCAGGAAACGCAGCGCGGCGGCCGTCAGGTCCGGTAGAGTAGAATGAAACGTGAGCTCATCTCTGCTTGTCTCCACCTTCAGACACCTCGACTTCGACCTGGACAAGTGTCTGTTCCTCTTTATCGCTGGGAGGTATGAGTTCTCCAACAAAGGAGCCGACATCTTCCTGGAGGCTTTGGCCAGACTCAACTATCTGCTCAGAGTAAGTGGAGGAGGAGGGAGGAGGGGGAGGAGGGAGGGGGAGGAGGAGGAGGGAGGAGGGAGGAGGGAGGAGGGAGGAGGAGAATAACTGGTGTGTCCGTCACAGGTCAACCACAGCGACGTGACGGTCATCACGTTCTTCATCATGCCCGCTAGGACAAACAACTTCAACGTGGAGACGCTGAAGGGCCAGGCGGTCAGGAAGCAGCTGTGGTGAGTTCTCATAAGATGGAGACGTGAAACGTTTATTCTGACTCTGAGACGTCTTCATTTTAACTTTTTGCTCCTGACAGGGACACGGCTCAGACTGTGAAGGAACGCTTCGGGAAGAAACTCTACGAGTCTCTTCTGGTGTAAGTTCAACAGTCATGTGTCTGATAACAAAAAGGCGTCTCTGTACACGTTTGACATCAACTCTTTTCCTCAGAGGGCAGCTCCCAGACGTGTCCAAGATGCTGGACAAAGAGGATTTCACCATCATGAAGAGAGCCATCTTTGCCACTCAGAGACAGTGTCAGCCTCCCATCTGCACCCACAACATGCTGGAGGACAGCAGCGACCCCATCCTCAACTGCGTCCGTCGCATCGGCCTCTTCAACAGCTCTGCAGACCGGGTCAAGGTGGGTCTGAAGCTCTGTTGATCTGTCGGGGGGGTAGAGGAGATGCAGGATGATCTGCATCAGGCTCACGTCTCTGGCTTCTCCCTCCATCAGATCATCTTCCATCCAGAGTTCCTCTCCTCCACCTCTCCTCTGCTTCCTATGGATTATGAGGAGTTTGTCAGAGGCTGCCATCTCGGCGTCTTCCCTTCTTACTACGAGCCCTGGGGCTACACACCAGGTATGACTCCTGCAGGGTGAGTTTACCAAACAGAGAAATGTTAATTCATCTGCTTATCTGTGCTTCTATCATCCGTCAGCCGAGTGCACCGTCATGGGGATTCCCTCCATCTCCACTAACCTGTCGGGCTTTGGCTGCTTCATGGAGGAGCACATAGCGGACCCCTCAGCATACGGTGCTCATCTTCACCTCTTTTAAATTCTCTAAATATGAACAGATGAGCCAGAATAACTGTCCTCCTTCCTCTCTCTGCAGGTATTTACATCCTGGACCGGAGGTTCAGGGGCGTCGACGAGTCCTGCAACCAGCTCACCTCGTTCCTGTTCCAGTTCTGCAAGCAGAGCCGCCGTCAGCGGATCATCCAGAGGAACCGCACCGAGCGTCTGAGCGACCTGCTGGACTGGAGATACCTGGGCCGGGTGAGACGACGAGTCCCAGGGGTCTGCTTTGATTGGTCGGCGTCTCTGCAGCGTCTTCATGCTCTCTTTATTTCTCTTTGTTCAGTATTATATATCCGCCCGTCACATGGCCCTGGCTAAAGCCTTCCCTGACTCCTACATGTATGAGCCCAATGAGCCCGGCTCGGTGAGTCAGCTTCAGCTTTGTTTCTCTCTGATCCCTTTAGAGGAACCTGTTCTTCCTCTGACTGACATTCAGATCTTTGGTTCTTCTCAGACTGCAGGTTTCCGTTACCCCCGGCCGGCGTCTGTGCCGCCGTCTCCGGCCCTGTCCCGCCACTCCTCCCCACACCACAGCGAGGGTGAAGACAACGAAGAAGACGAGCGCTACGACGAGGATCTGGAGGCGGAGAAGGACCGGGTGAACATCCGCCAGCCGTACACCCTGCCTTCAAAGAACAAGTCCCCCGCCGTCCTCGGGGCCAACGGGAACAGTGACGGCGGCGCCAGCGAGAAAAACTGAGACGTGTTAAAACGCCACTAGTGAAACTTTATGTGTGTCGCCAGCGTACTCCAAACCTTTCAGATGAGCCTTGCAGTTGTGTGAAAGATTTCAGTATCACTGTCAGTGTCTTCCCAACCTGTGCGTACCTCAGACTTTTTAAACGTAGATCTGTTTGGTTTCAGTCGCTCCAGCAGAGCAGCAGCTAGATCGAGTCAAATAAATCAGGGTTGCTGGATTTTCTAGGGTACTAACACTGAATTAGACACAGCGTAGAGAAGACAGCAGGTTTTTGTTTTTTACTTGATTCAAAGGTGGGAGAACAACACGATCCTGCTTTTCACCAGCTTTTCCTGTCAGACTTTCAGACGTAGCATCCTTTCTACTCGCCGCCACCGCCGCCTTCTTCTTCTTCTTGTAGCGTTCTCTTGCTTTTTAAAACGCCTTGTTCACCACGAAACGTCCCAGAACGGAGACCAGCTGCAGAGCACACACACACACACACACATGTGCACACACACACATGAAAAGCAGCGTCCTGAGTGGCTGACAGGTGTGTTTCAGTTTCCAGGCCTCACTGTGTCTCTCCCTGTGTGTGTGCATCACTCACTGTTGGTTTACAGCAGCATGGATTTATTAGTCAGGACAGTGTTAGTGTGTTTTCAGATGGACGACTGCTCCCAGTGTTTAAACAGGCGCATTCACTCCCTGTAAGAGTTATATCATTTGTTATAATCTTGCACCAGATGAACTTATAATAAAGGTGATATATATATATAAGTATATATATATAACTTGAAGTGTTTTACAGATGAACCCTGGCTCTTGTTTCTTTGTGCTCTTTATTGAACCTCTGTAACATACTGACGCAGGGATCCAGCTCCATCCACCACAAAGCGTCTCATTTATGAGGAATGCTGCAGCAGGAGCCTCTTCTTACGTCGACCGTAATCCTCCCTCAGCACAGGTAAACTCTGCCTCCGTGACCTTCACATACTGAGGAGAACAAAGAGGTTTAAATGAGCATCACCGTGTAAAGACCAAGCAGCAGAGTACAGAGTCAGACGTGTTACAGGACGTTTAGTTTAAAGCTGCGTTATCACAGTTAGAGTTCACATTACTCTGATAACTGAGCAGTGGTATCATGTTTGGCAAAGGTGTGTCCTTTTTAGCTAATTCTGGTATTTGTTTTTTAAATCTGAACATAGAAACTTAAATGCATTAAAACCAGTGCTGCTACTTATCACTGACATATCCACCCTTAGTAAAAAAAACAGTAAACCTGAAGTTAATTTTATCAAGTGTGCTTGAGTATAAGTACAAGTACAGTAACTACAGACCATGTACTTGTAGTGTACTAGAAAGTATACTAATTTAATACTTCTTCCGGCTAAATTGGAACATTTTAAGTTTACTTTTATAAACTAAAATGTGGACTAGAAGTATATCCTAGTACACTGGTAATATATAGATGAGTGTACTTGTGGTATACTTGAAAGTGTACTTTTGTAAACTTAAAATGAGTTTAAATAAAATATATTTAAAGTATACGTGCATAAACTTAAAAATATTCCAATTTAGTCAGAAGAAGTACTAAACACTACAAGTACATGGTCTGTAATATACGTATACTGAAGTATACTACCTCAATTATAGTATAAAATAAGTATACTTGTAGTACACTTGAATAAACTTTGCTACGGGCAAGGCTCTGATGATGCTCCTGTTTTACAAAGAATGTGAAAACACTGGCATTAAAGGGCTGAAACTTTAAAATGAATCAAACATTATGTATTTATAATTAAGTTTATAAGATTCCTGCAAAAAAAAGTAAAAAAAAAACATCAACACACTATTTCTATGGTAACCTTTTTCCCCTTTTATCCCTTGAAACTATTTTAAAGAAGTTCAAACTAAAACCAGTGAAATGTCACATCTTATACTTTTACATCTAAATTAAATGTATTTTTATTTCACTGTTTTGTTCAGAAATGATTCTAGAAGCATCTGAACATAAACTAAAAGGAGTCTGGTCTTGAGTTTCATCCAGTTGTTCTCTTCAGCTCTAATGAGGCTTTATAGGATCACCTGTAGATGGTGTCACATGACCATCGACCGACAGTCACCTGATCTAGAGCTCAGATTAAACCAGGTGGTCTCTGGTTACTACAGTTTATATGAATGGCTGTCTAACGTTAAAGACTCTGGTGATGTGATTCTCCAGCATCATTTAGAGCTGAATCATCTAGAGCCACAGCAGGTCTCTGTTTTATGTCTGTAATGAATACTAGAGTCGCCTCCTGCAGCTTCAGTGTCTGGACTCACCGAGTAAACTGTTCCAGAAAGAGTTGTAGGTGGCGCTGCCGGTCACAGCCCCGAGTCTGGCTGGGTTCCTCCTCACTGTGTGCACTGAGAACCCATCCGGCCCGGTCACCTCCACCTCCACCACGTGGTAGTCCCTCAGCCTGCAGCAGGGACATGAGCCTGTCAGGTCCAGGCCGCTGTGAAGGTGTGAAGTGATGTTTTTGTGGAGACTCACGCCGTGTCCGACACGATCTCCCCCTGGACGCCGGAGAAGCCGAGCGTTCCCGCTGCCACGGCTGCTGCTGCCATGGTGTTAACGTTGTTAGGAGCGAGGGGGCACAGGTCTGCCACCGAGCCTCTGAAAAGAACCCGCCTGCCCTCCCCCTCCGTCCAGCCGTCCAGGACGTCTCCCGTCAGCCGGAAGCAGGACGGATGTTTAGACATTCTTATGAACAAAGCCTGAGAGGAGAGAAGAGCTGAATGAGACCAGAGAGGACGGATGGACTCAGTCTGTGGCTCTGCCTCAGCGTTACCTTCAATGAGCCGCTGTCACTCAGCCTCTGGATGTCCTGGCCTCCCCATAACGCACCGCTGGGGACGTAGAGGGTCGTCCCATGCTGCTGGGACGCCTGGCGCAGCTGCTGGTTCAGATCTGGATCAGACAGCGCAGACGGAGAGCCCACCTGAGAGGAGGCGCAGGTTATCACTTCAACATTAAAGACCTGCAGAACATCCAGCCGCATCCTGTGGAAGGTCACTTAAAGATCTACTTAAATATATGGAGACGTCATCTGGAAATGGAGTAAGAGAGCTTTTTATGACTGGGGTGCTTCTCTTCAGGGATGCTCCTCTTGACAGGCTCATTTCTGACGTACACCATGAAAAGGGGAATGGCTTGAATCGATAATCTGTGGTGTATATGTTAATATAATCTATGAAACTGGAAATGAATCTGACCTGAGGGAAGAGTCAAATCAAGATCTTTATCCTCCAATAAAACATTTCTATCGTCTCCTTCCTGTTTTCACCCGTCTCAACATCAAGTCTGCAAACGTTTGCTTTAAATCACAGATTAATCCAAATTAAAACACAAAGACAGCCTCACCATGAAATGAGAATGAGAAAGGAACCGGAGCCCAAATTCTTTCACTATGTGAGGATGACACACCTCAACAATCACATCACATCTCCTGTAATAACACAAACACACACGTTAAAGGATTTCTGAGGTGAGGGATCATGACGGTGACGGCGTGCTGTGGGTTAATGATGCACCTCTCTGCAAAGGACGACAGCTCCGTCAGCACGAGCTCAGCAGGAACCGAACCTCTGAGTTTGTCAGGATTTCTGTTCCAGACGAAAGCAAGAGTCAAACCATGAGCAGGTCCGTGTTTGAGGATCCTCTCCACCAGGTACTGGCCTGAGTCACACACACACACGCTGTCAGTACATAATACGTTTAAAGAGTGTGTTTATTTGGAAGAGGAGAGCTCAGACCTAGATGTCCGTATCCTACGATGCCGATCCTCCGTGAGGAAGAGCTGCTTGCCATGTCCTGTTCTTATTGCTCTTCCTCACCCGGTTTCCCTCCGTCCCTGCGTCTCCCACACTCAACAGCAGCAGCCAAGCCGACGGCCCCGGGGATTGTGGGAAAGCAGAGTACAAAGTGTGACTCAGAGAGGTTAATCATTGCTGAAGATCCGCCTGCATCAACTTGACCTCAGATGTCTGACCCATTATCTAGAACTCAAACCATAAATGAATTATTTCTTTCATTCGTCCTCTCTGTGACGACGTGTCCCTTTAAACAGCTGATCTTCTGAGGCTGCTTTAAAGCGTAGGTGCTGTTTGTTTTTGGAAGTGTTTCCTTTACCATCCGGTAAATAGATATACATTATATATTAACTGATAAATAATGAAATAATTAAATGATGGAGACATTAATGCAGATAAATTAACACTGTCTCAGTTATAAGGTTTAGATGTTTAAAAGTATTAAATTATTTTCTAAACCTCCAGCCGTGCTCGTCTTAAATACTCATTTAAGTCGACTATTTATTACACTTGCCTCAACTTTGCTCCTCAGGTGCTGATGTCACCCATTACTTTCACCGGAGAGGTCAAAGGTCAGCCGTTTGTCCGTGTCGACTAAAAACAGGAAGGGCATTGATTATCAGGTCGGTCCAAAGTTCTCTGCCGTGGAAGACAGGCGGACTGAAAGACGAGGCAGAGCGCTGAGGTGAGGGGTTCTGGAGAACATCTGAGGATTATATGTGAGGGGAACCTTCTAGGAACGGGACGAGGAAAAACAGAGATGGACATCCTGGACACACACGCCTACGACAGGCGGCAGAGGAGGAACATGGTACAGATAATCTGTTATTCACTGTCAGGTTTTCAGTTTGATCCCTCTCTAAACTGTCCCCCTTCCATCCCTCCCTGTGTCTCTATGTCTGTCTCTCAGTCCTGCGCTCTCTTTGTCTCTCTCCTGCCGTTCTTTCTGTCCACAGCTCTGTACTTCTACCTGTGGACTCCTGACTCCCCGCCGTCCATCGTGGCTGCAGGCGTGAAGTCAGCACCGACCCTCCTGCTGGCGGCGGTGGTGCTGAGCTGGAACGGAGGTCAGAGTGTCCTGGGTGTGGTGGGAGGGCTGCTTTTCTCTGCTGTAGGTGACTGCTGCTTGATCTGGACCGAGCTTTTTCTGCACGGTAAGACCTGTGATAGTTCTGAAATGAAGGCCTCAGGCGACACGTTGGATTTAAGGTTTTATTTGATTTGATTTTTAAGGAATGGGTGCTTTCGCTGTGGCCCATGTGCTCTACTCCATCTCCTTCCTGTCCAGCCGATACGCAGCTGATTCCTCTGCCTCCTGGCTCCGGTTCCTCTATCTGATCCTGATTGTTGCAGGAGGAGGTTTCTACATCTATCTCTATCCGTTCCTGCAGCAGCAACCCAAACCTGACATCCTGACCCCGGCTGTGGGCGTCTACTTCTGCCTAATTGTTCTCATGGTTGCTCTGGCGATTAGAACCCGTCACATAGCAACAACACTGGGAGGTCTGAGTTTCGCGGCGTCCGACGCGACGCTGGCTCTGCAGGTTTTCAGCGTGATTCCACAGTGGGACCACGGCCACCTGGTTGTCATGGTGACGTATTATCTGGCACAGCTTCTAATTGCCGTGGGCGACGTGAAGGCGGTGGAGAGCAAGGACGACTTTTCAAAATGGAAGAAGTCCTAACCAGCCCAACCTGAGGCGTCTGTAAAGTGATGACGGGATCCTCTGTCTCCATCTGTTGGTGAAACGTCCTCTGAATACGTCCTGTGAGTCCTGGACGTAAAGATCCCGTCAGATAAAGGACCAGAGGCAGAGACACTCATCAGCTGAGCTCAGTTAAACTTCACGGCTGGAAGAGATGGAGCGTCTTATCATCACTAAAGTTTCCAATTGATACGTTTCTGTGATCATGAGATTTTAAAATACCACAAATCAATGAACATCAGTTTATGATATTTATATGATTAAAATATTTAAAGAGACATGTGTGTGTGCGTGTGGTGACAGGATGTGATCTGACCTGTGTCTGGACATGAACACTAAATAAAAATAACTGAGTCCTGTTTAAAGTGGGAATGAAACACGTCAGACTTTAGAACAATTAAAAATGAGATGTATATATATTTAAAACAGCAAACACGACTTAGAAACATATTTACACAGAACATGTAATCACATATTAAAGTTCAGCTGCTGCTTTACATTAAACATTTGAAGGCAACAGAAACATACAGACATGTTGTCTGGTAGCTGCAGCGTCAACAGTACTTTTTAAAAGACGTTAATAAGTTAGATTAAAAGGACATTGGCACCTCAGCAGTGAGTATATCTCAGGTGGATCCTTTCTCGTCAGACAGCTGCTCTTTGTTAATGTCGCTCTCTGAGGCTTTAAAGTCTGACGGCTGTCTTTGTGCTTGCATGCTGTAGGCCCACGCTCTGTCCACGCCGTGTCCTTCAACCCTGAAAGGTTTCCAGTCAGGGAGGGGAAAGCGACCGGCCACCACTAAGGCGTCATCCGGGAGCTCGGCCTCCAGCTTCTTCTGCAGTAATGAAAGCTGAGAGAGCGAGATTAATGAGTGGAGGAACATTAAAATCTGTAAAATCAGATAAATCCATGGCTCTTTATTTACTAATGACTCACCACACTGGGAGCCAGGAACACCGTGATGTTCTTGCACTTTGTCAAGTTGACCTGCGACAGAATTAAGCTTTAATTACTATGAATAGGAGCGTTACTGATGCTGCAGCACTAGTGACAAACGTCCAACCTTCCAGAGGTCTTCTCGTCTGTAGGACACTTGTCCTCCATGACCTGATCTCCACGCGTGAAAGCGAGCCAAACGAACGAGCCAGGGGTTGAGCTCATAGCCAACAGCCGGTCTGAAACCCTGCTGATGAGCCACCAGCACCTTCAGGATTTAAAGCAACCACAGCCTGTTGTTAATCAGGGCGAGGGAATAAAGAAAGAGAACCATAAACGTCTCACTTATATTTACAATACGACCGTCACCAGATCCCAAATCCACCAGGCGTCCCGTCCGACCTCTCAGCAGTGTCATCACGTTCTTTACTTGGGCTTTGCTGGCGGGAATGTAGGGAACCTGGGAGACATGTTAAATGACCACTGAGTCCTTTCAGAGATAAGATGAGCAATGACACGAGGAGTTAATCTAAGATCACACCTGGAGCCTCAAGGGGACTTTACGGAAGCCCGGCTGCAGGATTCCCACCCACATGGCGTAGACAGCGAGCCCAGTGCCAGCAGCGATCTGAGCCACCCCCCAGACTCCGATGGGCCGGGTCTGGAGCTCAGCTAAGATCTTATCAGGCGTGTCGTCATCCATTCCTGCATGAAATGAGATGGAAATAAACACGTCCTGTCTTTGATGCACCAAAGAGTTTAACCTTGGAGGATTTTATTTTATTTTATTTGTATTTAACAGCCATGCTTTGAAGACTGTGTAATTTATTTCTCAGTGAATTCTAAATGTCATTTTCTTCTAAATAATCTGGACCTCCAGGATGCAGTTAATCAGCTGACAACATTAAATATTAAAAAGTTCGTCAAAAAAATGATCAGACTTCAGCCAAATTTATTAATAATATTAATCAAATATATATATATATATATCAATATATAAAACACTGGAGGATTTATTTAGATGTAGATCACAGTTTTTCTTTTGTCTGGACTGCAGCTGCTGTTCGAGGGTCACGTGAAGTGATTTCTGACTTTATATCAGAATGAATGTAATAATATAATCGATATAATAAAAACAAAGCGCGACTTCTTAATTGTTAGATATTTTCTTAAAGTGATGATGGAGAAGCAGCGGAATTAAAGAAATCGACAACAGTACCTTATTGACCTGCAGCGGTGCGGGGCGGACACATTAAAGTGAGGGACCGGTCCGTCAGCGAAACATTCCGTCGTCAGCGTAGTTTCCATTTCCTTCCGGAATATAGACGCCGACCGGTTATAGTGGAATTTAAACATTTTAAATGTGATTTTATTTCTCTGTGGTGCAAGAAATTTTCAGATTCTTTAAAGTAAAAGAAAATATATCATTATAAGAAATAATTAGTCACAAGTAAAGACCTACCTTCTATAGAATTTAGTGTATTTGAGATCTATTTTATAAATTCTATTATTGTGACTTATATGTAAGCTTTTACACACTTCATAAACTAGACTTTCCTTTTGTATACAATTGCCATTTGTCATCTTGGAATATGATCCATTGATGGAATAAGCTGCTCATTCAGTATATTCAGGTAGTCAGCTAATGAACCTAGACCCAGATCATAGCACTGCCCCATAGCACAGGCTTGTACAGTAGACACTAGGCATGATGGCTGCATCACTTCATCTGCCTCTCTTCTTACCCTGATGCTTCTCCACTCTCCTTCCAGTTTCTAATAATGCCTTGGACAGTTCTTAACCCAGTTTTCGTAGTTTCTACAATCTCCTTAGATGTTTTCTCTGCTTGATGCCAATGATTTGACCCTTCTCACACAGACGACCACAGGATCAGGTGTCTAGTCATACATCGTTCTTAGCAGCTCATCAGCCATTTCTGAATAATTTGGTATCTACAATCTGCAAAGTTGGTCATCCCCAGGAATGACATGGCATTAGTCACATCTATGCTAAAACAGATGCGGGTGCGCACATCCAAATGCAGTGGTTCAGGTGCTAGACAAAAAGGAATAGATATAATGAAAAAAGGTCTGCACACTGAATATGCTCCAAGTGAAATTTATTTATAAACGCTTCAGAGAAAGGGACTACGCAGAGCCCTGGATCCAATCGGCATCATCCCGTTTTAAAGATATGGATCAAGAGGAATGTCTGGGAAGAAAAAAACAGGCCAAAACTGACAACAGATTAACATGTGTTTCACAATATTCTCCACTAAGCAGAGAATTTGAAAATATTTTACGAAAACATTGGCCCATCCTAAGCTCCGATCCTACTCTTAAGGATGCGTCATTCAGACAGCCCCCTCGTTTTGCTTACAAGCGCTCACCCAACATCTCCAATATAGTAGTCAGAGCTGACCATTTACCTGATAAGCCCCCTCAGTTTTTTCCACCACTTCCCGATGGGAACTACAGGTGCGCACAGTGCGCGCAATGTAACTTCACTCATAAGTGTAAAACCTACTGCCATCCACATACAGGGAAAACATTAAAAATAAAAGGGGTTATCTCATGTAACACTAAGAACGTGATCTATATGTCTAACACTAAGAACGTGATCTATATGATAAAATGCCTTTCTTATGTAGGCAAGACTACACGCTGCCTTAAAACACGGATCTCCGAACACAGAAGTAGCATAAGATCTAATGACCAAAAGAACCCAGTGGCTGTTCATTTTAATGCCTTTAAACACAATTTATCCACTTTAAGATACATTGGTATCGAACATGTTTCCATCCCCAGACGTGGAGGAGACATTGACAATCTTCTCCTTAGGAGGGAGGCTTTCTATATATATATACACTATATTAAATACACTGTCGCCTAAGGGTCTTAACATGGAGTTTGACCTCAAGCCGTTTGTTTGACTGCTCACTTTCATTTAAAATATATGTACTTGTTTGTCATGTACTTGTGTATATATGTATATATGAATAAGTCTTTGGACTGCTTTTTTAACTGCTGTTATTTGTGATACACATGGTATGCCAACTATCACCCCATGCGGCGCACTCTTCTCTTTTCTGGACAGGTGCCGCGTGGGGGATCACGTGTTATAAGCCATCCCAACTATTTCCCTTATTGCCTGATGAAGATCCCATGGGATCGAAACGTCGTCTGTCTTTATAAATAAATTTCACTTGGAGCATATTCAGTGTGCAGACCTTTTTTCATTATATTAGTCACATCTATCACACAAGTCACAATTCATTTAATAATGTATATGGGTCTGGAAGACACACCTGTGGCATCATACCCTGGGCACCACACCTTGTTAACTGCCAGTAAGTCTTGGACCATCTCCATTCTGTTGAAGGTGGAGTCTTTTTAACAGGAAACAGTAGTATATTGCACAATGGCATTAGAAGGCGAGTCCTCACAAGGAACTTCCACTTTTGTTTGCAGTCGTGCGTCTAAGACTTGTACTGGCAGCGCTCCTTTCATGTGGACCCTTTGACCACAACGTCTCTGGTATGTTTGCTAACTCTTTCTCCTGCTCCTCGCTCATAAACACATCGGTCATTTCTGTTGGTCAGAGTCTAAGATGTGCACCATGAAGTGTGTTACCCAGTTCAGCCATTGTCCTTATGAGTGAGTTGTTGAGCTATGCTTCTCCCAGTCAGTAGCTTGTGTCACCTTTTTGAATGAATCACCTACTCCCTGCCACGTTCTCTACTTGGGCTTCGACAGAGATACGTGTACAGGCGAGTGATTCTGGTGTAATTTCCATACCTCAGCTGAATTACAGTCAAAATACAGAACTTCCTTATCTGAGGTTTGATCTGTCTGTGGTGAGTTAGAAAAGTGCTCTTTAGCTGCAGCTCCGGTTTCTAGTCATGCATGGCTTCCTCCTTCTTGGTCATGTCGTGGTTTTCGATCTCATGAGTCCAGACTCTTTTAAAAGTCCTGCTCTTCCTCACCTATGGTGTCGTCTGTCTTTTTCTCTGCTTCCCTGTTTGGATCGCGTCCACCCAGCAGGAGTCAGTTTCTGTCCCGACGTCCCAGCCTTCAGGTGGAGGTCTTTGTTGAGGTCCCAGACCACTGTGCACAGTTTTCAGGTGTCACTGGGGTTTGCTTCTGGCTCCTGCTGGTGTCTTGGGATCCGACTTGAAGAAACAAGTTTGTCAGATAAATCTTCAAGATAACACTTTAGAGAAGAGACCAGGTTACCTTAAGGATCTTTTTACTTGCAGCCAGTAACAGTGAGCGCTGTCTATCTGTCAGTGACCTTCTGTGCACATGACTTATAAGTGCGTGTAGATGTCTCTGTGTTTAAGTGAATATCGTCATATATGTTTGAGAATCAGAGAACATGTTAACTTTTCCATCATAAAGGTCAGTTTGTCTGTGTCGACTGAAAACAGGAAGATTATCAGGTCGGTCCAAAGTTCTCTGGAAGAGGCAGAGGGTTTCAGGAGAACATCTGAGGATTATATGTGAGGAGAACCTTCTGAGAATGGGACGAAGAAAAACAGAGACGAACATCCAGGAGAAAGACGTCAAAGACAGGCAGCAGAGGAGGAACATGGTACAGATAATCTGTTATTCACAGTCAGGTTTTCAGTTGGATCCCTCTCTAAACTCTCCCCCTTCCATCCCTCTCTCTGTCTCTATGTCTGTCTCTCAGTCCTGCGCTCTCTTTGTCTCTCTCCTGCCGTTCTTTCTGTCCACAGCTCTGTACTTCTACCTGTGGACTCCTGACTCCCCGCCGTCCATCGTGGCTGCAGGTGTGAAGTCAGCACCGTCCCTCCTGCTGGCAGCGGTGGTGCTGAGCTGGAACGGAGGTCAGAGCCTCCTGATGGCTGCAGGGCTGCTCTTCTCTGCTGTAGGTGACTGCTGCTTGATCTGGGACAAGCTTTTTGCATACGGTAAGACCTGTGATAGTTCTGAAATGAAGGCCTCAGGCGACACGTTGGATTTAAGGTTTTATTTGATTTGATTTTTAAGGAATGGGTGCTTTCGCCGTGGCCCATGTGCTCTACTCCATCTCCTTCCTGTCCAGCCGATATGGAACTCATTCCTCTGCCTCCTGGCTCCGGTTTGTCAATCTGATCCTGATCTTCGCAGGAGGATGTTTCTACATCTATCTCTATCCGTTCCTGAAGCAGCAAGCCAAATCTGACATCCTGATTCCGGGTGTGGGCGTCTACTGCTGCAAAATTGTTCTAATGGCTTCTCTGGCGATTAGAACCCGCCACATAGCAACAGCGCTGGGAGGTTTGAGTTTTGTCGCGTCCGACGCAACGCTCTCTGTGCAGGTTTTCAATGTGATACCACAGTCTGTGCACGGCCACCTGGTTGTCATGGTGACGTATTATCTGGCACAGCTTCTAATTGCCGTGGGCGACGTGACGGCGGTGGAGAACAAGGCCGACTTTTCAAAAAAATCGAAGAGGTCCTAACCAGCCCAACCTGAGGCATCTGTAAAGTGATGACGGGATCCTCTGTCTCCGTCTGTTGGTGAAACGTCCTCTGAATACGTCCTGATCATGAACATCCAATCCAACCGCTGTGAAACCCTGCTGATGAGCCTCAATTAAGCCTCAGTTAATCTGTTGTCAAAGAAAATCTGTTTATGATGATGACTGCATGTCGAAAGAAATTAGTTTGATTGTGCAGCTGATGGATGAGTTTAATACTAAATATAATTTAAATTGCTTTGTACACATATAGATGAGTATGGTTTACTATAGACCCCTGTTTACTTCCCTTTTATTTTAATTCCCAGTATTTTTATCTTACTAAATAGTTATTTTTGTACTATTGGCTGGATAAATGTGAACAGTTAACATGTTCTTGATCTGTAAAACAGAATGTCGTTGTATGTCTGTTATTGTCAATGAAAAACATCATTTGTCAGAAGTAAATACCTCCCTGATATAAATATGATAGGAGTGGGTGTATTTGAGATCTATTTTATGTTTTATTTTATTGTGAAGTAGCGTTTTAGGTGTTTAAATCAACTGTGTCCATTATATATTTGTTTTTAACTGATAAATGTAGAGGAATAAAAATAGTGTCAGTATACCAAAGTACATGTACTGTAGAATCTTAACTGAACACAGTATTTAATTACATTTAGTTTACACCACTATTTGATAGTACGCTTTCATATGACGTTCATTAATATGTTGTTGGGTCACAGTGATGTCTTTGTCCATTTTATTTAGAGCATTTAATGAAATAAATCAACACTCCATGTGTCTATCGTTAGAAAACTGTTTTTTTATTCAAAATATAACAAACATCAGTCTGAATTCATCTGAACTTGGGTATTTTTTGTGCAATTTATTTTACAAATCTTTAACAATATGAACACATCCAGGTGACTGTCGGTGCGTCAGTCACTGTCTGCATCATCACTGATGATCCCACGCAGGTTTGCCCACTGTGAAGCTTTAGTGTGTCGTCCTTGTGCCTTGTTCTCCTGATCGCTGTCAGAGTTCACGGTGCGCTGGTACGGAGAGGACGAGGAGTCATGCTGCTGCCACCCTGAGGCTCTGCGTTTGGGTCGACCTGAGATGATGATCACATCAGGCTACAGTTACAGATGGAGCTCACACTACACTGTCTGGTCTAAATAAAAAGGGCACATGCTCTGATATTTGGTTTGCTTCTCCACTCTCCTTCCAGTTTCTAATAATGCCTTGGACAGTTCTTAACCCAGTTTTAGTAGTTTCTACAATCTCCTTAGATGTTTTCTCTGCTTGATGCCAATGATTTGACCCTTCTCAAACAGACCACCACAGGATCAGGTGTCGTTAGACATGGTTGTTGAAGAAATGACAAGCTACTCGTTGCATCAGTTGGCCTTAAATAACTGGTTGTCAGCCATGCAGTCATTATCCAGTAGGAGGTGAACACCTGTTTGATTAGCTGTGTAGAACTTTATAATCTGCACATACTTTTACTTTCCAAACATGTTTCCACGTGCTGGGACAGAAGCAATAGAAGAATTCTGCAATGCAATCAAAACACCTGCTGGAACACGGTATCATGACTGACAGCTTCCAGGTCTTTGGGGAGTGGCTCATTAGCAGTGATGGCTGACACCTGGGCTGATGTGACTGCTGACATGATTGATTTACTGACTGCACATTTGATTTAAATCAATATAATAAGTTGGCTTTATTTAAAAGATTCATGTGGGCTCCTCCTGACATGACCAAGAGTGTAGGCTGCACTTGAACGCACCACGAAGACGTCTTATTTCACGTCTTTATCTGAACCTGAACCTCTTTGTCTTCTCCTGCTCTTTCAGTGCATATCTTTCCCTCTTAATTAAAAAAATAAACCGATTAAACAGAAACCAGCAGTTACCTTTTGTGGTGATGATGTTGTTGACATCAAGTGCAGCCAGTTCCTGAGCTTCTTCTCTTTTCATTTTGGCTTTTTTGCATTTCTCAATAGACGGGTTACCTGCGTGAGAACAGAGCCACCGTATTTATTAACTGATCAGGAGTTAAAAAGGCGACTGCACTCACGCCCCGCTCACCGTGGACGCCCAGATCTTCCAGCTCCTTCTTCAGAGCAGCCACCTGGGCGCGAATGGAGCGGCAGCCGCTGAGGAGCTTCTTGAAATTCCTCCTGACGCCACAGAGACAAATGTAACGCTTGAGCCTGGCGACGGCTTTGTGGTCGCCCTGCGAGACGGAGGACAGACAAAGTTTGTGAGGAGAAGACGCATCAACTGTTCTACGTTTAGCTGAGATCACATGACGTTCTTCTGACGGCAGCTCACCTTCCTGGAGCTCTCTTCTTTCTTCACTGGTTTCTTCTTCTTCTCCTTCTTCTTCTTCTCCTTCTTCTCCTCTTGTGCCGTTTCATCTTCTAGAGAAGGGAGCGACGACGAATCAGAGTCTGGATCCTCATTTTTTTTTTCCTCTTTTTCTTCTGTGTGACAACATCAGAACAGATTGATCCATATAAAGAGTCACAGCAGCATCAGTGAACAGTTATGTGTGTGACGTGTAAGAATGAAGCTTGTCACCTTTCTCACTCTTCTCAGACGACTCGTTGTCTTGGATTTTCTCTGCTTCACTTTCATCCTCTTCGTCACTCTGTGGTCTTTTCTCTTCATCACTTGTATCATCACCTTTTCTCTCTCCCCTCTTTTCTTTGTCTGTCACAGTTTTCTTTGGACTCTCCTTCTCTTTCTTTCCTGTCTCAGTCTCTTCCTCGTCTGAGGAGTCGTCGTCGCTCACCTGCCGTTTACCGTTTTTCTTTTTCTCTCGCCGAGGCTTTTCCACCTCTTGCTCAGATTCATCAGATTTAATTTGTTCGTCATCTCCACTTCCTGTTTTGGTGTCCTCCTTAGCCTCTGATTCTGTTATTAGCCACACAATGAAAGAGACGACAAACCTTGAGGAGGGACATCAATGTGAGTTATGTACGTTACAAAGAACTGAGGGAAACATGAGCAGGTGTAGGATTACTTAGTGGAATAACTTCCACTGCAACAGACGTAATAATGTGTTTGTATCTTCAGGACGTCTCCAAACCTCTGAACACATTTAACGTAACATCCATAACCAACCTGAGGACGAGCCTGAATGCTTGGATCTGAATTTCTTTGCCTTGGATTCATCTTCTCCGTCACTTATCGCTTCGTCCTCTTCCCGTTCTCTCTTCCTTTTCTTCTGTGTCTTCGTGGTCTCCACCTCACCTCCATTAGAGTCACTGTCCTGGTAGGAAAATCAGAAATACCTACAGCACTAAGCACTGTACATACACGGTGTATAATAAACGATATGCAAATACAAACCTGCATTTTCATTAGCTCTTCTGCAACCACCTGTTTCATGAACTTTTTGGCCTCCGGACGTAATGACTCACATCTCACATGTGCCAGATAACGCTTCTTCAAAATGCCTAATGTCAGCGTGCTGAAACAGAGATTACAGCAATAACAATAAGACATGATCCACCTTTGTAGCATCCGGGGTTAACACATAGTGCTAAACTGCTTCCAATGTGGTTAAGACTGAAAAGAGTTACTGTCAAATTTTACTTCTGGGATATCATGGGATGTCAAGTATCAAATAATACAGTCTATGCAGAAACTAAGCCCCCTGTTTCATGCACCTCTAACTCCACTAGAAAAAGCAGAAACTATTTTGTGGGAGTTTTTATAACTTAGCAAATATTATATTTATATTCATTATCAATCCCCCATGTATTACGTACTCTTGTAGTAGTAGAACTAAAGTTTTGACTATCATGTAGACTCAGACTATCCAGTGCAGTTTATTTCACAGATAAATGTTATATTTGTGCAGATAACTATTCAAACAATGAGAAAACTATTGAATATAAAGTGAAATTGTTTACACTTAACTCAATAATCAACTTGCTACTAATGTTCAGCTGTCACTGTCATTAATATTCACATTTAAATAGTCAGCTCATGTATTAAAAGTTAAAAATAAATTAGCTAAACCAAACTGACAGCGTCGCAGAGTGATGACGTTTCTAATTTGCGTCAGGTGCATTATTTTTAATTTTAGTAATAAAAAGCACATTAAAGACACGAAACTAGCAGTGTGACCTTTCAACAGGCTCAAGTATTTTAATATTTAATGAATATGTAGTAAATCTGATCGCAATAGCAGTATCTGATCTACTATTATTGCTACTAATTCCGTTCCACATGTAGCTTAGCAATAACAACACTGTTTACACACACAAACAAATATGAACCCGTATTCTGATTCTCAACACAAACAACATTTGGTTAAATAAGTCCAGACTGTTGTAAACTCTACCTCAGGTCCGGCTTATCGCGGAGCTGCCTGCGCACAAACCTGCGGATTCCTTCTGCGTCTTTATCTGAAACCATCATTTTAACTCTGCGATTTTTCTGTTTGCGGTGGCGGGCTTCCGCAATCACCCGGAAGTGACGACACACGAGTGCCACGCCCCCTCCCCGCTGCACAAGGCTTCCTAAACCTGTGAACTGGATAAATGGTCAATAATTATAACCACATACTTATAACCAGTTATATAAAAAGGGATGTATTAATGAGATGACCTATTAGCCAAAACATTATGACCACGAAATGACCATTTTGGCTTAAAAGTTGAGAATTGACAAAGTGGAAGGATTTAAGTGACTTATACCAGGACTAAGCTGTGATGGCTAGACGTCTGGGTGTTCCTGGTTCCTGGTCCTGGTTCCTGGTCAGTGTTTATCAGACAGGGTCATGACTCACTGATGCACATGGGTGGAAAAGCCTGACCCAGATACTGCATCAACATATCAACAGATGAGCCACTGTAGCTCAAACATTTCAGGAATCAGAACAGACAGATTAACTTGGGAACACGTGGTACCAGGATGCACAGGGAGTGTGATGCTTTGAGTGATGTTCTGCTGGTAGAGTCTGGGTCCTGTCATTCACGTGGATGTTACTTTACCTACTTTTCCAAGCACTGCTGCAGACTATATGCACCTGTTCATGGAAACTATAAATCTCTCAGCAGGAGAACAAAACAATACCTTCTCCATGTTTCTATGCCCAGTGTGTGTGACTATGTGTTTTGCCATGTTTTAGAGACAAATGAGACCAAGAAGAGACAGCTGGATTTCTTAGGTAATTTATTCAAAACATCTCCATGACCACTACTGGACGGAAGTTACATTAGTGCATATTATTTTGCAAAGGGTCCCAAATACATATTGCTCTCATTCTATGTCTTTTCATTATTCAGAGTGATTAGGTTGATATTAGAAAGAAAACACGTTTCCTCTCCCTGAGGGAAATAGAAAATACAACCCAGCATAAACTGTCCTCATCCTCACTGTGCGGCCAAGTCATTCGAGCAAAGGTTTGGTGTAAGACAAAGAAAGACGATCATGGCTCAGAATAAAACTCTACATCAAAGAAATGGTCACAGGTCCTCTTGAAATTGAAAGTGAAATGTAAATTAAGGATTTATTCATTTACACTCTGGTCCGTGCTGCAGGGAGCACCACATCCTTCCAGAGATGAAAACTCACTTGAGCACTGGTTAACACAAAGGCTGCATTCAGTACAAAAGTTAAATACCAAACAATAAATTAGGTTCATAAATTAATCAATAAAAAACATCTTGAAGCAACAGCTGTAATAACTTAACTCAACAATCTCATTCACAGACAACCTCACTAAAAATGGCTCTTCTGTTTAATTCCAGTGTTCAACTGCACCGTCCCCTGTCCGTCACTGCTGCAGCATCTCAGTCCAAACGCTACGAGATGTCTGACAACCTGAATAAACTGACAGTCAAACACAGAGGAGGCTGCCAGTGCATATCATTCCCACCCGCATTAACAGCAGGTCGTCTGCTCTGGGAAAAAGAAAAACATCTATGGAGTGGTGGGACCATTCAATAACATGCGGGAGGTGTCTTCACATATGAAAAGTTATTCATGCCAGTTTCACTCCCAGGTAAGTGTACACATGTCCTATTTAAAATGTACACAACTTGATTTCTTGTAAACAGAAGCCATTTTTTTTCTTATCTCCAAACAGCTCATTTACAAATCAGTCATCAACCCCAACACCTCTGCCACAACTTCTATATCTACATCAAAGCTATTGCTGCGATCAAGGACGTCTCTCATTCTGTCACACTGCTTGCATTCAACACAAAACAGACCGTACATTACCCTCCCGTGTCTCCTCTTTTCACATTATTAGTCTTTGTACACAGTTTGCTGACCGTGCCCTCTTTCATCGTGCATTATATGCCTCCTGACGTGGATCCGTCTCACCCGTCTGTCCCCTCCCGTGGCGCCCTCTTCCTCCGAGTGGCCGGCGCCCAGCGACGAACCCGAGGCCCTCGAGTCTAAAAGGTGCACGCCTCCCGGACCAGATCCTCTGCTGTTCTCGTAGATGAGGATGTTGAGGGTTTCTTCAAATATCCGTGCCTCAGGAAACTCGACCTAAAACACAGACGTTTAATATCGTTTAATGGACCCTCATTTATTTGCATCCTTCATCTCTAACACATTTCGGCTGAGAGGCTTACTTTGGTCTGCTTCTTCTCCGTAGCGTAGACGATGGAAGTGCAGCATACTTCAGCGATCTTGCGGCCTTCACCGTAGAAGGACCAACAGCAGATCTCATCCCCCAGCACGTCTTTGACAAACAGCACCCGGCCGTTAAATCGCAGCACGAGTTTGTCGAACAGTTCAATGTTCTTCAGCAGGTTGTCGTCAGAGTTGCTGCTCAAAGGAAAACAAAGAATGAATAAGTATTAGGGATAAAAATATTTAGTCTGTATTTATCACATGATTTCCTGTTTTAGATGCATCTAGAGGCATTTCTCAAGCTTTTATTACTCTGATCAACATCTCAGCTCTCAGCCTCGTGCTTAACCTATTGGTAACTCAGCTCACCATAAATGCAGATAACTTTAGAGATGCCCATCTGACAGGACTCTGATGATCAACTGTTCATTTGTTTCTGCTTTCTTCTCTTTCTTTTGGGATCTTTGAGGTCACAGGCCGTATTACTGCCCTCTGCAGGGTCAAATTATTTCCTACGGACGCTCTTCAGATCGTATTTCTAATCCACAGCGTTTCTGCTGCTTTGATCACTTCCTGGTTTCCCAAACTACGCTCGGGCAAAGGTCATAACAACAGGACGTGTGTGTGTGTGTGTTTATCACATGACAAAGAAATGAGTCCCTGGGAATATAAAACTGCATGTAAAGCTAAAACTGAACACTCTGTGGGAGCGGGTAGCTGATAACATCTGTAACACACATGCACAGTCAGCCTTTTACCTGGTGTAAGAGTACTTGTTGTTCCCTCTGTTGTTCTGCAATTTCACTACCGGCTGTAGAGACGAGAAACAGGAACAAGTTCAGAAGGCTTTTTTTTTTAGGTTCCCATCCAGGATTCAACATGAATCAACATGAATCAACATGAATCAACATTCAGTTAAAGGCTCCATTTCACTTAGATTAAATTCAGTTGTTACCTTTCTACAGGTAGCAATCATCCTCTGTTCTTCTTTGGGGGAGGTGATCATGGGGATACGACACACAGTCTCAAAGACATCTTTTTGTTTCTGAAAGTAAAGACAGTACGTTCAAACACATCCACGATCATTTAACTGAGCAATAAGTTAATCAAATATATGATTAAAACCAGAAAATTAGTTTAGCTGTCTCTCATGTTCCAGCTAATTTGAGTTAATTTAAGTTTGTGGTCATTGACTTAGTGTGTTGCTGAGTTATTTTTGACTTTTTACTGCACAGAATAAATGAAAATACATCTCATCTTTCATAAACAGACAACGAGGAAACATGTCTGTGTGTCTCAGAGACAATGATGAAGCAAAATAACAAAGATTAGAAAATATGAGAAATCTCAGTTAAGTGCCCACTAGTGTTTGTTTATTTCTACAGCAGGCTCCACAGTTTATCTGACCAGTACTGAAAACTGGAAATATTGAATAAGATAGAGACTTGTGGACGTGTAACAAGCACATGTGTTTTATGTCGATTAAGATAAGATAATCCTTTAGTTCATCCCACACTGGATGCTAAATTAGTTTGAGAGAATAAAACTAAACTAAATGGACGTGAAACACAGAAAGCAAGCATCATCTATAATCACCTGCATGGCGCTGAGGCAGTGCTGGATGAGTCCCTGGACCTGATAGTACTGGGCCTCCTTCAGAACCTCGTCTAGTTCTCTCTGTTCCTCTGGCAGCGGTACGGAGCCATCGCGAAGAAAGTTCAAAACCAAACTAAAATGCCGGCCGCTCCTGTCTAAAACCACCCAACCTGGAACGTAGACAAGACAAGGCATTAGTCATTTGCTCTCTTCTGTAATCATTCTTATTTTTAGAGGATGAGCCAGTTCAATATTCACAGACATTACTTTGGTGTAACAGTACTCTCTGACCTCTAGCTCTATGTAGCCCTATGGTTACAGATGTGTTATTTAAAGCAAGATGACAGTCAGCTCAGCCCCAATGCTCCAGTCAATATGTTGATCCATGATTACTGAACTCTTTGACTCTTGCCCGTCATGTTGTGATACTACTTCCACTAGTGCTGCTCTCCTGACAGACACGTCCACTCACCTTCTGAGTCGATGGTAACATCTGTGCCTCCGTTGCATATGCTCCGCAGCAGGCTGTCTTCTTTACTCAAAGTCTGGACGGTCGTGTAATGCAGAGAGCCACCCACGTTCAGCTTGACATACTTGCTCCCCAGCAGACCCTGGTTCCTGTGCTCGTCTGTGTTGTGCAGGACAGGCTGGGAAACAGCGGACTGGGCATGACTGCCAACTGAAGCCTCAGCAGACATGGGGCTGAAGAGTCACTTCCTGGCTGTAAAGCAGAAGAATACGACGGCTTGTTGATCAGTACAGGCTGGACTGGAGGGAGAGATGAATGATAGGTAGCGCCAGTGCTTGTTATGTAAATGAGGACGTGATGATGAGTGTCAACAGAAGCCACACATCATGAAACTGTAAGGAAACTGTAAACAGCACGGGGGCGCCACAGGGTACTGTGCTCTCTCCTTTCCTCTTCACCCTGTATACATCGGACTTTCGACACAACACGGACAGCTGCCACCTCCAGAAGTTCTCTGATGATACAGCCATTGTCGGGCGTGTATCTCAGGGAAACGATCTGGAGTACCTGGAGGTCATCACCGACTTTGTGGACTGGTGTGCTCTGAACCACCTGCACATCAACGCCAGCAAGACAAAGGAGGTGGTGATCGACTTCAGTAGAAAACCACATCTGACTGCACCGGTGAACATCCAGGGCTTGGACATCGAGGTCGTGGAGTATTACAAGTACCTGGGTGTTCACCTTAACAATAAACTGGACTGGACACACAACACGAACGCCCTGTACAAGAAGGGCCAAAGTCGTCTCCACCTGCTCAGACGACTGAGGTCCTTTGGAGTGTGCAGGACACTGCTAAGGACTTTTTATGACTCTGTGGTGGCTTCTGCCATCCTGTATGCAGTGGTCTGCTGGAGCAGTGGAAGCTCAGAGAGGGACAGGAAGAGACTGAACAAGCTGGTCAGACGGGCCGGCTCTGTCCTGGACTGCCCTCTGGACTCCATCGAGGAGGTGGGTGAGAGGAGGATGTTAGCCAAGCTGACATCAATCATGGACAACCCCTCTCACCCACTGCATCAGACTGTCTCAGACCTCAGCAGCTCCTTCAGTGACAGACTCCTGCATCCACGCTGCAGGAAGGAACGTTACCGCAGGTCCTTCATTCCAGCTGCCATCAGGCTATACAACACCAGCCTGAGTCAATAATAACTGTACCTATGCACAAATATATCTGCTCTTTGCACTGATTTTTTTTGCACAAACCACTACCTCTCCAGCTCAGTTTTTTTCTTCAAAAATTTTTTAAGCAACTATTTATTTGTAAAGTCACTCCACCACCATGCTGTATTTACAGAATGTCTTTATATTTCTAGTGCCTTCCTTATATATTTTTTCAGAGTATTGTATATCTGTATATTTCTTTTTTGGCATATATTTTTCAAAAAATTCTGTATATTGTGTTTTTTAGGTAACTATTTCCCTGTCTAAGCTGTCACTGTCTTTCTGTACATATATTTTTTGCCAAACTCAACGCTACTGTGACAAGGAAATTTCTCATATGTGGGATTAATAAACACATCTTATCTTATCTTATCTTAAACAGAGCACTCTGTGGAGTACAGTTACTTTACACTGTTTGGACCCTGATCAGACTAAATTACATACATTCAACTTAGATGATTTGAGCATTTTTATAGCCACAGTAGATTCCTCTAGACCAGTTAACCAAAGAAGGAACTAATAAAAACATCTTCACCCACACCCATAGGATAATTTTATTTCCAAACTAGCCTCTATCATTTAATTCAACACAAAAAGTCATGGTTGATTAACAGCATACACGTAGACTGTAGGCTCCTCAGTCAGCTTTAGCATTCATTAAAATAACCTGAGCCAACATAAACACATTTAATCCGGTGGCTTGTACACCGATAGCTGATGCTAACATATCATCTAATCATATGAAGCTAGCTCATGATAAACTGTACTCACCACAGTGAACATCCAAGGGTGTTGATGGCGTGAACCCAGCGAAGCTCAGACAGCTAAATACGAGCCAGCAATGTAGAATCAACTGGCCGACGGCACCACAGAGCAATAAAACAGAAATTAGTTTAGAAAGCTGCTAACAACTGACACCTCATTTTAACCGCAGCCAGCCAAGCTAAATCAAAGTGGCTAACAACAGCTTTGCTACGCTTTAAGCTAGCGACGCTAATTCTCTTTGTAGTTTCTTCTCGGGTGAAAACTCAGGCAGTTGTCATCGAAACGTGCGAACACCCAACTACAATAACAACGGACGATCCCATTGTTAGGCGTAAAGATTAATAACTGATGCTAATATGAGAAGCTAAATAGGTCACTCGGAAACGAAACTAGAGCATCCTCTTCCGGTGTTTTCTTCTTCTACTGTCAATAAGGGACGTGAGCTACTGCCGCCTGCTGGAGAGTGTTGACAACTACAGCAGGCGGCCGAACATGGAATGAAAAACATTTTCATTGTTTTTCTGAATTGTCTCACGTTTTTTGTGGTTTTATATATGTTGTAATTTGAAGCTGATTTAACACCAGTGTTTAGACTTTTTCAATCCACAATATATCTTCATGTGGTATTGTAATAAGTTAATAAAACTGAATGTTTTGTTTGCCCTTTTTTGTTGCTTAGTCAGAAAATGTGCATTTTAGTTTGACTCAGCTTTATTGTTGTTAGTAAAAACAAAAAGAATACTAATACTAAAGATGACAAGTGCTTTGTCTAGTAGAAATGAATTAATAAATGCGTAAACAATCATTTAATGTCTTTAAATTCAAATGTAAAAATATTAAAACATTTCTGTGTGCTAGTCTAATATGAGCTTCAGGTCTGTACCTGTGAGCAGAAGTTATTAAACAGCAGGTAGTTAAAGGTGATTTCTTATTTCAAAATCAGCTGTATCGTTTAAAATGTGTACAGGTGTGATTTGGAAAATGAAAAGCACATTTCTACAAGCTGTACACCATTCAACAGAGAGTTTATTTCCACTTCAGCAAATAATTCACTGCCTTCAAAAGAGTGTTTTCATATATGAAGCAAAGAAATGCTACTGATGATAAGAGAAGAATTAAGTCTACAAAGCAACAGTCTCCAAGATCCATCAGCGGGCAGAGGGAACGACAACTCATTCTCCGCCCGGACCATCGGGTTGGAAATAAATACATAATGCATCACAACGAGCAGCCAGGTCGGTAGGTTTTCATCAACATAGTGCATACAACATCACATCTGATAACAATGATAACGGCCAGTAACTAGGATGACGATGGAGGGATTGAGCAGAAGCAATATAATTTACAATCAGTGCATGCTCTAAGCATAATGACATTCATGTCCTCACCTCTTCTTCTTCTACACGCGGCGATGGACTCGAGAAACAGCAAAGAAGAAAATAAACACTGCCTTTGGAAACACTAGTTCAACAGCTGATGAAACACTTATGGACATTAAATTATTTAACATTATATTTTGGCACTGAATTTTCATTATATGTATATAATGAAAATATATAACCTCCCGCCACCACGTATAAGTGTGTATATATACTGTATATGAGGCTGATATACATATATAAATATATATAATTAAGCATATATACATATCAGCCTCAGTCAATATTAAGTCAGATATTTACATTCAGTTTGTGTGTGCGTGTTACACACAGAAAGAAAAAGTTAAAAAAATGACGAAATTATTTTCAAGACTTTCAAAATAAGAGCAACTCATTCAGCGTGTGTTAAACAGACAGGACTGTGACGTGTGATTGATTGACGTATTGCCAGGTTCTCTAATGTTTTGGCCTCATAATGATTTAACTCATTAAATAAATCCAGTTCTCTTCATCTTCTCCTTCTCTCAACAATTATTTCTGCCAATTATTTCCCCTTCATAAGGCACCAGTCCTAACCACGCAGAGAGTTGGACTCACATTTGGCAAACCACCGCATCAGTGCAACAAATCAAAGTAAAGCACTTCAAAGACTCAGAAACAAGAAAAAAAGAGTGATGGCAAAACAGAAAGACAATCAAAAATCAGAAATAAATAAGGAGACGGGTGCGGCCTCACGATTCTCAGTGACGTTTCTTCACAGAGAAATTTCTGTTTCTCACCAAGACTCTTTAAATAGACACTTCATACTCCCGTGTATCCTGTGAAGAAAAGTATGGAATCAGCTGATTAACAGTTACAGTGACAAATATGAACGACTCAGACGACAAAGACTGGAATTAAAACTTACCCCTGCTTCATAAAGAGGGTTGTTGAAGTCGGACTCGACTGTGATGGGACTGTAGGAGTGTGTGTGGGACAGAGACTTCCAGAAGAGAGGCTTCCACTCTAGTCTGCATATGCTGATGAATAAACATTTACTATTGATTATTGCAAACAGTGATACAACATCTGCACTGCAAACATGGACGAGTTGGAACCATAGACTGTAAATAAACATGGTTTAAAGCATGGTTTCTGTCATTTTAGGTCGTTAATATAATGTTGAAACATGTTTAAGTGTTGAAGTTTCGTTATTTGACGCAACAGAAACAGGATGTGACACAATGCCGACCACCAGTTGCCACGCCAACCGCTCCATAAAGTGGTGAGAGTTGTAAAAACTAAGTCCAGTGTATGATCCAACATCTCCTTGTAACTGGTGGAGGTAGAGCAGAGTGTAAATAGAGACAGTCTGACCAATGAGAGGAGGAGGAGACGTGGTGTCCATATTTATATACAGACTATGCTTTTAAACAGCCGTGCAAACATTATTAAATGAGCACTTACTTTGTGTAGTACATGTAAATTCCTCCAATCAGGAGGATGACCAGGATGATCGGGAGGATTATGGCCAAAGCGATGTTCTCACTCAGGATCTGATGGGAGGCCTCGAACGGCTGGGACACTGGAGACCATCAGAAACAAAAGGATGAGAGAGTCAAACACGGTGACGAGCTGACACAAGCTCAAACATGTGAAAATAGGTGAAGAGAGAAGAAATCACCTTCTAGTTTGTGATCATCCAGAAGCTCCTCGTATGCAACTGAAGATGAGAGAAAAAGAAATGAAGGAGATAAATCTGTAGGTTAATAATCAGTCACAGGCTCCTAATCTAAAAATGACCTCACCTGGTTTATTCACACCTGGACACAGTGAATAATGGATGATACGTGGTTTATTTTCTATCATTACATTCCTCTTTTACTTTGACAGAATTCATTCATTTCACTTCCTGATATTTCTGACTGACTGCGTTTGTTCTCAGCTACAGTACTTTTATTAAACCCACACTTTGTTTCTCATCCTGCCTCGTGTCCTCTGTGTGCTACATAAAACACCGCTCCGTAACCTTTACCTTTGCAGAACGGCGGCGGGTTGTTCCACTGAGACGGATGGCCGGGGACGCAGCTGATGATGACCTCTCCGATGAGTTCATAGCCCTCGTAGCAGAAGAACCGCAGCGTCTCTCCAGCCTGGTAGCTGTGCTTGTATAAGGTCTGGTAGCCGTTGTCAGGGACGCCCGGGTTTGGGCAGGGGTCGTATTTTACTGTTCACACAGACACACAGAGAACAGTCACGCATCTAGAACTCATCGTAGAAGTTTCTGGAAGCAGCAGACGTCAGGAGAGGACTCACAGACACATTTAGGGCTGCGGTCGCTCCACTTCGGTTTTCCGGTGTCCCGTCCGTGGCAGGAGATCAGGCTGGGACCTTCCTGCTGGTAACCCTGGTTACAGGAGAAACGGACCACCGTCCCGACTGCGAAACCGGCTTCAGGACGAACTGAGCGCGCTCCGTTCACCACCTCCCCTGGATCAGGACACTGCTGGACTGTGGTGGGGGAGGAGGGGGGCACGTTCATGTGAATATAAGCCAGTACAGAAAAATCTCTAGTCTCTAGAGTCAGGTTCTTCACAGTGCCGGCTCACCTTTAACGCAGGTGGGGGGACTGCTGCTCCAGGACAGGTCCCACTGGCAGGTGATGATGTCCGTGCCTCTGATGTAATATCCTGGCTGGCACTGATAGGTCAACACGCTGCCTCTCACGGGGGACGAGTGGGAGGAGCTGACCCAGCCAAACTCGATTTGAGGGAGGGTCGGGCAGGTGTTAGGCTCCACCTCTGCAAGACACGAAGACGCCAAGTCAGCGCCTGGTCAGACCCCCTGCTTTACATCTAGAACGTGATTCTGATTAATGAGTGAACGTACCGCGGTAGTGGATGAGGAATCCCTGACTCAGCATGAAACTGGAATCATCTGGATCGCTCTGAAACTGGATGGTGACCTCTGACCCCCCTGACACCACCTGGAAACGCTCTCTGGACCCCAGGTACTGGCCGATCACGTGGGACATGAGATCACGGCCGTCAAAGATGGTCAGCACATCGGTGTGGCGGATATTTAAGCTACGAGAAGGAGAGAGAGGTAGCGGTGCTTAGTGTTACAGCAGAGGTTAGTATTATTATTATTATTATGAAGATAAATTCTTTCTGGGTCCAACATTTTCAGAAACATTTTAACGTCTTCAGACCCTGCGTCCTCATATGGGGACATTAAGTTTTAGGTTTGCAGCAGCTCACTCTGCATTTTGCTTCATTTAAACATGTTGTCTTCATAAGTAGACACTTTAGTCACTAGTCACTGTAAAAACACGATAGCGGTCTTTTCAGCGGATTCATTCTTCAGTCGATCATGGGACAAAAGTGGATGAGGTACAAAACCTCAGCAAATTCTATGGTTGAAACTTGTTTATTTATGCTTAACAACCTTTCTAGTTTGCAATGACACACAAGTTTAACAAATTATATTAACAGTAACAAGCTAACTAGCAAGTACCCGTGTTTGTTTTTAATTGTTTGCAGGTCTCAGGAGGTTGAAACTTGAACGGGTAAAACTCACATCTGGACGTCCAGCTCGATGCGCTTCTCCTCGTTTCCATGGATCTGCCACACACAGTCCAGCCCCTTGGAGTAGCTCTGGGGCCAATCAGGAGTCAGGATAGTACCGGAGGGCTCGGTCAGCTCCCCCCCACACAGAGCTAAGAGAGGAGAGACACTGAGGTCAAAACCAGGAGGAGACCACATAATGACAGGAACAAGAAAAGGAGCAGGAGGAGAAAACTATAAATGAAACCACAAACTTATGCATCAGTTCATTTATCTAATGTGCTGTTGTGTCTGTCATCCCTGACCCTGCGTTAATAATCTCAAATGCAAAGTGAAGCCTGAACACTGGAGAACTGTTCATGTGTCCCTGTCAGTCCTCACCTCTGCACACCGGCTCGCTGTCATTCCAGTGGGGGTTGCTGGGGTCGACACACTCGATGGTTGCTGAACCTTGCTCCATGACGAAGCCCGGTGAACAGGTGAAGGTGACGGTGGTGCCCAGCTGGTAGGAGATGTCACTGCTGCTGAAGTTCCCATGAGGCAGGTAGGGCTCCCAGCAGTGCTCATCATCGAAAGCTAGAGGCAGGCCCAGCAAAAAGAAAGCGCACAATGTTAAACGCAGCTGGAGACAAAAAGCTTTGGCCAAAGTCTAAAATACAGACTATAGCTTCCTTCAATAAAGAGATAAAGGATAAATCCTAGTGAGGAACACAGAGACTGGATGCATTATGGTTTTATAGCAGGAAGAGAGGCGCTGATAGACCCGGAGCCTGCTGTGTCTCTGGCTGACAGACGTCCTCAGCTGTACTCACAGGTTCATCTAAACAGGATGAAGGCCGAGGTTCAACAGAGAGCTGTTTATCACTAGAGATGGTTACTGCTCATTAATCAAGTCAGTCCTGACAGTTATACTCAGCTAGAAGAGAATACACAGGACGTATGAGATTATATAGATTATTACAACAGCTCCATGTCGACTGCAAGCGCTTAAAGGCTTTAAACTAATTTAATAAGTTTTTATGATTTCCCAGAGAAGTTAAGCTTAAATATAAAATCTCATCATTTCCTTGTTTCATCTTATTACGAACCATAGACTGTAAATAAAGATGGACGCCATGACAGCTCCTCTACAGTGACGCCAAAGCAACTAGAGCTCCCCCTGGTGGCTGGCTGCAGTATAGACCATAGGCTCCACCCACTCCATGTTAGTGGGCGGGGCTTGGACCAAACTAAAACACCAAAATACACATCTAATGAAAACTTTTAAAGCATGTCATTTTATGTAGTTAATATAATGTTGATGAATGTTCAAGAGTTCTGTTTGGATAAGTTACTTATTTGACGCTATAGCAACAGAATGATCACTACCAGTTGCCACGGCAACAGCTCAGTCTCCTGGGATCATGACAGTGTTGTCCATATTTATATACAGTCTGAGCTGTTGTTATAATAAACCGGTTTGTGACATCACAGTGACCTTTGATCAAAGAACCTCCCAAACACATGCTCACGGCTGCTGCTGCTTCTCCAGACCTGGAGTCAATGAAATAACCGGTAACACCTCCAAGACTTGTACATTCAGAAACCTAATGCTTTGTAATTCAGCTATGAATCATAACTAAGTGTTTCCAGACAGGATGCTGAGCCAGGTGTTGAATGATTCAGAGTAACGAGGTCAGTGGGATGCGCCGCTCTGCCGCTGCCGCTCTCCGTTTAGCTGAATGTGGAGAAGCCTTCAGGCCGAGCATCCTAGCACTCACCCTCGTATCGCAGCGCCAGCAGCAGAGGGATGGAGGAGGAGTCAGCCGTGAGCTCCAGGTACAGCGTGGAGCCCTCGCTCAGCAGCCCGCGTTCAGGGACGTCGTCCAGGTCTGAGTCGAAGAGCGTTGGAGACAGGGAGCTGTTCCCGCTGCGCACAACTAACCTGAGAGGGACAAAATGCCTGACGGTAAGCATAAAGACATAAAGGTGTGAGTTAGTAGTTAAATGTGGGGGTTCTGCTCTAGATTTAGATCATGCTGATGCTGTGAATCCAGCCTGTGGGGAGGAGAGAGGTGCTGCATTTGAAGTCAAGGCTTCCTGCTCGGTAACTTAGAGAAGTCGACTCAAACCTGATTTTTATTTTACGCTGCTGCAGCTTCAGTTAATTCGATTTGACTGATGCATCAGTTTATTCACTTTTCACTCAGGCATCTAAAGTCAGCACTGCCTTTAACCGATGCGTCTGCTTTGCACATGAAACACTTCAGCTAAATTAGCTACAGCTCGTTTGTTGTTTGTGGAAAAGCAGCAAATAAAAGGAGGCTGCCTGGTTTTAAGATCTAACCTCCCGCCTGCAAAGCTGCAGAACACTACGCATTTGCATTATGGGTGGTGTAGTCTAGTACGATTCAATAAAAAGACGCCTGTGGAGAATGAAAGGGAGAAAACTTTTGAATCTGAACACGCATGCAGAGATCCTCCTCCAGCAGAGACACAGACGTACTTATCGTCGTCTTCGTCCAGTGCGATCCTCTCAAAGTGCAGGTGGAGCCTGTGTCCCTCTTTGGCTTCGATCAACCAGTGGCAGCTCAGGTTGTTCCCACTGCTGTGGTTGCTTACAGACGGAGACAGGATCCGGCCCACGGTGGCGTTACGGATCCACCGTCCACAGGACACAGCTGAGGAGAGACAAGAGACACCGTGAGCACTCGGTACGGCGCCAGAGAAGCAGCCAGCGTTGAACAGGACGAGCTCACGGACCGACACACTGAGGCTCCGGCGTGCTCCAGTGGGGCTGAGTGGTGTTGACACACGTCGCCACCTCATGGCCACGGATCTGGAAACCTGGGTTACAGTGGAAGTGAGCCTGACCTCCAGGATGGATGTCCATCACCGTGACGCCGCCGCCCTCCGGAGACAGAGGGAACGGGCAGGACAGCAGGAAGGCTACAGGTGGAGAGAGAACAGGTCTGGTTATTCATCTCCTTAACGCGGCTACGCCTTCAGTCCATCACGTGACAGGATGGATTCATGTACCTTGATAGTGGAGGCTGAACACGCCGTGGTTGGTCTGTCGGAGGCTGCGGTAGTGAATGTACACCTGGTTGGTTGTGCTGCGGATCACCTGGCCCTCCTTCATCAGCGTCTCATTGGCTAACAGCTCCGGCCCTGAGCCTCCGTAGCCCATGATCATCAGGGACTCGTCCTTAGAGAGGTTAGCCTTCCTCACCTTCAGGGGGACAAGAGGACATGTGGAGTCTATCTTTAATAAATACGCAGCCATGAGGACACACGGTCAGGTATGAGATGATCCTCATCAGGCTGCAGTGCACCGAGCCAGGCGGATTCCTAATCACCTCAATTTCCACACCGTAGCCTGAATACACGGTGATGCTGTAGGTGCACTCCAGAGGAGAGAAAGACGGTGACGCCGCAGGATCTGGTGACTCGACAACATCCTCCATCGCTGAAAAAGTGGCGTTGCACTGGACTGTAAAAAGAGAAGAAGAAGAAGAAGTAGAAGAAGAAGTGAGAGATGAGCTCCAGCTAACTCAGCAGCAGCAGCAGTGTGCTCAAAGGATTCCTGACGGTGTCTGATCTTTCCTGGTTTTTATCTACAACTTAAATTTGCACAGATACGTCATAATGCCAGCATGGAGGTTATTATAAACCTTTTGCACTAAAATAAATTATAATGAAGGCTTGCAGGAGACTCTGCGTTCATTTAAATGCAGAGTCTCCTCACATTCAGCATCATTCCTGGAGCTGCTGCATGTTTCAGTTAAGATTTAATTTACTAACCAGGTTAATCAGTGATCTGATAATTAACCAGTGAAGTCATGTTACCACTGAGGAGCGTCTGAGGTGAGACACCAGTATAACAGACTGTACTGAATCAGCCTTTATGGTCCAAAAGCTGCTGAAGTGGAAACCAGCGTTAAGCTCCATTAGGTTAACAGTGAAGACAAATAAAGCTGGAAGCAACAATAAAAACCATTCTATATGACAGCATATGTCTTTTCCTCTTCACTGGTTAATAACTTGTGCATCATGCAACCTCTGCAGGACTGGAGCGTCTATAACGGAGCGTCATCGTTTCACTTTTATTTCATCAAAGCCTCAAAGTGTTTCTCTCTGACACTGAATCACAGATGGAAACTGGAATGTGCTCGTTGCCATCTTGGTTTTTTTCCGTAACCAGTAGCGACAATATTTGATTGAAAGGGAGGAGATTGAGGAAGAGTGAGGGGTGGATCTAACTGAGAACCAACAGCAGGACGTCTCTTTAAGGCCTCACATCTACTTAATGATGGAAATACAAAGACCTTCAGGGAGTACTGATCAGTAGACGCTGACGGCATCAGAATCCATGCATTCATTTTGTGTAGAGCCAATCTAGAATCACCAATGAACCTAAGCAGCATGTCTTCGGACGGTGGGAGGAAGCTGGAGAAACGGATTCAAACCCAGAACCTTCTTCCTGTGAAGCATCAGTGCTAACCATCTATTTATCTATTAGTCCTGGATCTAAGCTTTAATCCATCTGAAAGGCTCAGTCTTCCTCATCCAGACTGGAAAACGCAAAAAAAACAATTCTCTTTGTTGTGGTGTATCGTCCAGCTGCTCCTTACTCTGAGTCTTCATGTGATTTAGTTCTTAGAGCAGATCAAGTCATGACTTTAACATCCATGTTCTCAGAGTGTAACCTCAGCTTCTAGCATCAGCTTCTTTACTAATAAAATAGTTGGTTTTAGAGAAAACATTCAAGGCGTCCTTCCTCCAGCTGTCAGATGTCGCCTTCAGGCTGCTCTGAGGGTTTCAGGCTGGGTTTAGTTCACGCTACATAAACATCAGAACAACTTGGCCATGAGAGAAGTTGACCAGCATCTAGTGGCCGTCAGCGGTATTACACCTCAACGTTAGCTTTGACTATGTTCGTCCTTTGTGTTCCTTCGTCTTTCTCTTCACGTTTCTCTCAGAAGGCTAAGCTGTCAAGACTCGTCCACGTATAAAGACGCTCTCTGGTGGACGCTCCTGGCTCTGGTTGCCTTGGTAACCCTCTTTCAGAATACTGTGGAAGGAGAACTTATGGATGGAGCTAGCTCTGCTTTCCGCCATGTTTGTCTGTTTAGGACGAAAACACGACTCAGTTCACCCACTTCACGTCTCCAGTGGTTTTTTTCTCTGATCTTCACAACGATCCTCTAAACGTCGTTAACGTTCATGGTCCCTGTGCTGCCACGACCGATAAACTGGGAGATTTCTTTTTCTTTTCTTTTTTTCTTTTCTCGCCGTAAAGACACGACGACAACTCGCCTCTGCGGTTGGGTCCTGTTTTCTTACTTGTCTCTAATCTGAACCAGAAGCTGTGATGGTGTCATCTCTGATCCACCCTTCACCACCTGCTTTCATTACTCTGGTCACGAGGCTGACAAGGATCACGCTGGTGTCACTTCTGACTCTCTCACCTCTGTCGTGTCTGTCGTGATTAGAACTGAAGGTATTTTAATATATTTAGTCTCTATTGTTCAGATTTTACCTGATACATGTGACTCTTCCAGACATGAGCCTGAGCTCCTTCTGCTTCAGAGCCTCATTAGTCCTGTGCTGGATTTATTTATAGGAACAACCAAAGGATAAGCATCATATAGATTCTGTATTCTCCAGATTTAATAGCAGAAGATGCATCATCTGTTTATCATCGTCCAGACTATCTCCTCAGAGTCAGATGAACCCGTGCATCCCGCTGAACTCATCTCTGAACAATTCAAACTAATGTGATTCTTAGCTTCAGGTTATTGAGGAGAGGAATGGGGGAATATGTGGTTTCCCTGACTACACCATCGCTCTCATTCCTTCTGCGTCTCTCTGAAGGTTTAGAGCATGAATCCTGAAATGCAAAATAAGAGAAGCATGTTATTCCTGCAGGAAGCAAACACAACACGTGCAGATATATTATTACCAGACTGATATTAACCACACATGCAGTATTATTTAAGGTAAGCGTCTGTATGTGAGGAGCAAGCTGCACTGACTAGCTTATGTAACAGCAGTGAACTTTTCTAAAATATTCAAAGAACATGCTGCATATGTCTTTAACCTGCTGCTGTTTGATCATGAATATTTTAGGATGGTTTGCTGTTACCTTCTCTGTCAGCTTCTCCTCGTTATTCTTCCTTCAAAGCGCCGTGGCTTTGGTTGTGATCAGGAGCAACGTGATTCCCTAAAATCTGAGCTCGAAGCGTTTGTGAATGGGACCAACGTGACTCAGTGAGCGAGGCTCGTGGACGGGAGGCGGTGGGTGGATGTACCTGGCATGTGCATGGTGGTGATGGTGGTGGTGGTTATCAGAGTGGTGGTTGTCTCCTCCTCTATGGGCGCTGAAGACATCGTGTTCCTTGATCCTGTCTGGCCAGCGGCGGGCGAGGGGTTCAGGGCCGTGGTGAGGAGGCCTGGTGATATGGCCGTCGCCGTCGGCTCAGTCTGCCCGAGCCCCGGCACGGCCTGGGTCGGGTTGGTGGTGGTACCTGTGGAGCCACAAGTTTCAGCTCATGTGTCAATCCCCCCCCAAAATAAATCTATCCTCTGTGTCATAAGGGGCAGAGCGTACCTGTGGCTGCAGCAGCACGTCCTAAATACTCCTTACTCTGCAGGGCGGCGTGGATCAGGTCACCCAGTGGGTACGAGTCTGGGGTGGAGGTTGGTGGTGTCTCAGGCTCAGGAGTCATAAAGCTCATACCTGGAAGAGGCACGGATAATCAAGAAGAAGATAAAAGCAGGAGGAGAGAAGCATGTCTGAGCATCTGCAGGTGAGACAAACCTGAAACCAGCTGGAGCGCCATGACAGACAGCATCACAGCACGCCGTGTGAACCCCATGGCTCTGGATGAATGACCTGAGAAGGTTAAAGAGAGCGGATCACAAACACATGATGATGATTGTTCTCAGCTCATCATCACTGCAAGAGGCACAGGAATGATCCGTGATGGCAGCACTGGTGATGGAGAGCAAATTAACAGGCACATGTTTACATCACACAGGCCACAGAGACTGGGATTAAAAGCTCAGGCCAATCAGTCTGAGGATGATCAGTTTAAATGAGACTCAGATTAAATGATGCTTTAATGGAGGGATCAGGTCTGGCAGGAAGGAGCAGGTGCGCACACGGGCTTTGCTTTAATATTCAAGCTTCCTCCTGCGTTTTCTCAACCAAATCTGCAACACACAGAAAATGCGCTATTCCTAAAAAAACACTGAGCCGCGGATCGTTCCTCAGAACCGGGACGCGTTCTCAGCCCGTTAACGGGGCGTCACTAAACACCTCCGCGGTTATTCGAGACGTTTCATCGGTGAAAATGCCCCGGTGTGTGACAAAATGATGGGGCCATACGAGGCAGATCACTCGCACCTCCCCCGGCCCTCTTTGTGCGGAGGATGATTTTTTAGCAGCAGTCACCACCGCTGTGACACCGAGCACCGTCCGAACCGCTCACAGGCACCTGCCGCTTACCTTCCAGGGGGCGTCCGGTCTCCTTTCTCTGGCTGGGTATCCTGTTGCTGTAGGCCGAGTGCACGGCGGGGTTGGTGCTGGTGAGATGCCCCTAGCTGGTTACCGTGTGGTTGACGCATTCGGCTATGATGTGAGGGCATTTGTGTTGGAGCTTCAGGTGCGCTCTAGCGGCGCCACGCTGCAACTGCAGCCTCACGCGCCAGCTCTCCACATTCAGAGTGAGCGCTGGAGGAGCTGTCCACGAGCACTGCGTGGAAGCGCGTCCGACACAACGCCGCACGGCTGATCAAGGTAACCTGGCAGAGCCGCAGCACGCCCGGGGCGAGCCGTGCCGAGCCGTGCCGAGCCGTGCCTGCTGCATGTGTCCCGGTATGCATGGCGAACGTTTTGTTTTCTGGAATGACTGGATGATTGCGCCAACAACACGGGCAGTGGAGGAGCCAGCGGAGCTGCGGGGCTGCTGCAGAGCAGGAAAACAAAATGTATGCTGAAGAGACAGAGAGATGATGAGTGTGAGGCTGCAGCCCAGCGTCTCCTCAGGGGACCATCATCCATGTTAGTGCAGCTACGAAACATTCAGCTCGAATAAGAATGTTAGGGGAATCCTTCCACCCTAAACACACAGGCACGCGCGTCGTGCATGCGCAAACGTGCATGCAAATGGTTCCTTATTGTGGGAATGATGATAAGAATAAAAATAATCCAGGTTGATGGATTAGATTGTGTCTGTTTCAGACCAAATGCAGCAGTTCAGACTCCAGCTGCTCTCTCTTCATTTAATGTTATTATTTAGTCCAGTAACTGGTTTAATATGATCATCTTAAATGTCTTATTTCTGTCAGCAGCACAAGCTAAATGATCAGAGCTCAAAGTTGTTGATGAATCCAGATTAGGAGCTCTGCTGTGACATGAGATCAGGACTTAAACAACCCAGAGTCAGAGCCTTAGAGGTGGACAACAACAACCTGTCCTGAATGTTTCACTCATTTCCTCCAAGTGCATGCTGGGATATTCCTCAATACCCCTGTGACCCTGAAAGAGATTAAAAGTAAAAGAAAAGAAATTAATGAGCTGCCCAAATGAAACCAGGACACTTTATGACTGACTCCAGAGCCGCTCCTCCCTCAACATGATCTCTAAGTCTGGGGCCAAAGAACGTGATCCAGTGAAGTTATTGTTTGGATTCTGTTCTTGTTTCAGCGTTACAGGATGCACTGGTCCATGAACACGCTGCCCCAGTCTCCATACGTTGAGCTGGGGGTCCAGTCGCTGAGCGGCCTCCTCTGGACTCTCCTGCTCCTGTTCCTGTGGCACTGCTATCGGATCGGCTCCGACCTGCCGATGCTGGGACACGGTCACGCCGGGAAGTCCAGCTCCAGGCGGTCCATGATGTCCCGCGGCGGGAGCTGCGCCGGAGCAAAGTGTAGTGCACGGTCCAAGCTGTCACGGAGCGATCAGGTGGCCCCGTTCATCTCCATGGAGACAGTGGAGGACGAGGAGCAGGGACAGGGCTACCTCACCCCAGTGCTGAGTCATGCCTTGTTCCCCCCGCAGGCGTCTGCAGAGGCCAAGAGGCTGTACACAGCTCTGCAGGAGTACGCCAAACGCTACAGCTGGGTGGGCATGGGCCGCATCCACAAAGGCCTGCGTGACCAGGTATGTTGGCTCCACGTGGCCTCACGCTGCAGGAGAGACCTGAACTCATAATGTCAGAGTTAAGAGCAGAGGAAGGAAACTGACTCTGGTCGTTCTCTCTTCAGGTCAGACTCAACGATCACTCCACCATCCAGAAGCCTCACCTCTTCTTCCTGCCGGACGTCCCAAGTGTTCCTTTCTTCCCACGAGACGCTCATCGACACGACATCGAGGTCTTGGAAGCCAACTACCCTGTGATCCTGGCTGAGTTCCAGGCTGTTTACCAGCGAGGCATCGACTCCAAATTAGGCTGGACCTGTCTGGGACCAAAGGTACACGGGACGTTACACTAACAGAATGAAACCTCCAGACTCAGATGTAGAGAGCTGGTGTGAACATCTGAGCGGGTCTGCTCCACGTGGGGTACACACCAGGATTAGAAGTTCCCCATGGTTCCTCTGGGACCTCTCAGACATTGATGGAGACACTTCTGAACACATCTAATTACTTTTGTGACTCTCAGATGAGTAATATAAGCTAATGCTCCTAAATTCACAAATGCAAAAGTCTAATCTAGAGTCATTTTTATGAAGAAATGGATGCAAACACTTTAAAGTAGCTCCTAAAGTATGTCTATAGTGATGGATGTTGGATCAGATCCTTCTCGTTCGTATCGACTATGAGGAAGAGCCGCAAATAAAAATGATGATCTCTTGTGCAAAGTAAACCTGGATCTCTGCAGCACCATCCCTCAGCTCTCTCTCAGTGGACAGACAGTGTTTAATGCTGCTGTGTCTCATGAGTCACCGTGTTAAAGTCAGTCTGCTGTCGTCTCTTTCAGGGTCAGGCCGTGTTTCCCTTGTACAGCGCCGGTGTCAGCGTCGCAGGGAACTGTCGCTCCTGTCCCCGTACCTACCGGACCCTCTTCTCCCTACGGACTTTTATAAACAGCAACTCTCTGGGCTCTGCAGGATTTTGGCTGCTGGGGCCCGGGGCCACGCTGGGGAGCTCCTACGGGCCGACCAACGCGCGCCTGCGCTGTCATCTCGGTACGTCAGAGAATCACTCTGCATGTGGTTTGTCTGCAGGATGTGGCACGGCACAGGGGCTGAGCAGCTGGAGCTGGAGCTGGAGATGATAAACGCTGCAACAGGAAAGAGGGAGGACGTCTGAGTGGGTGGTTCATTTTATTTTAGAGCAGTCACTGTGACGTGGAGGAAGACACCACAGGCAGCTGTGTGTCTCTCCTCTAGCTCAGCATCTTAAAACATTATAGAAACTGTGAGACTTTAGCTCAGAGCTGGAGCAAAGCCTCAGTTATCTGAATGATTGTAAGCAGCCTCTTAAACGCTGCAGCATTGCGTAACGTGAACGAGGCTCATATCCGTTTTGCCCATTTGGTCTTCCTGTAATCCGCTCAGTTTTAAACACAGACGGGGCTGGAGTCCGTGCCCTTCTTAGCGGAGGCAAAACATCCGATTTTAGAAGTTTAATAATAACCCAGTCACTCTTGTAGGTCTGCAGACGCCCCCTTTGTGTGAGCTGGTGGTGGGGGGGGAGCCTCAGTGCTGGTCAGAGGGACACTGCCTGTTGGTTGATGACTCCTTCCTTCACACCGTCTCCCACAAAGGTCAGTGAATCACACACGGCTCACCGTCTAAACCCGTGTCCTCTCTGAAGCTGACTGTCCTCCGTCGTCTCCAGGCCCCCCAGACTCCGGACCCCGAGTCATCCTGAGTGTCGACCTCTGGCATCCGAACGTGGCGGCGGCCGAGAGACAAGCCTTGGACTTCATCTTCAGCCCCGACCTCTGAGTCGTTCAGCTCCGTCGGCAGCAGGGAGGCCTTACACGAGCCCTGCTTCATTCCAGTCGGTCAATCACTGTGTGACTCCGTCCTAACAGAGACGCAGGCGTCAGCCCGGCCTTCAGGTGGCGTCTGGTTTAACCGTCTGATCCAGGAAGTGAAACGCTGGAAAACGACAAACAGACGTCACCTGAAGGCACAAGGAGCTGATCTGGTGTTAGGAGATGTAAATAGTGACTGCATGCTCACTGCTGCTGCTGCTGCATGCGCTACCGACTCTTCAGGAAGCTTTATCTTTAAACGCCTCTAATTCAACCAAGAAACTGTGACAACATGAAAAACATTTAAATTTATTTGTTCAAAGAGAATACCAGACACGTATGAACTCAGTGATACTGTGACTCTGCTTCGGTGTTTGGTCCTGAACAGAAATCTATTTTTCTTCCTTTTATTTAAGTTTATACAACGTGTGTATTAAATCTGTTGCCTTGTTTCTTTTAATTCAAATAAGTCATAAATCAGCCGGTATCATCCTGGTGTGTGTGTTTTTAATCAGGCTGGATGTCAGAGACAGAGACGGACCCACGATGATCACAGCAAAACAAAACACAACTCATTCAAACAGAAAACTTTTTGTGTTTGCAGCCTAAACCCTCGTCCTACTTTCAGGGCTCATTGTGCTTCATTAACCTCGCGTCACTCTTTTTATTTTTAGTTGTTAGTTAGTTTTTCCGTCAGAATTAGTGGTCGGTCTGATTTTGTCTTATCTGCCATCTGCTCATCTGAGGGTCCCATGATGAGGATTACAGAGACCGGACTAATCCAGGCCACAGAGGCAGATTAGTTCTGAGATGGTTTCTATCTGGTCCTATGTATGTATATGTATGTATGTATGATGTGGGATTCATCCTGGACATGTGATGGGAAGCTAGAAATAAAATATAGAGAGAAAAACAAACTGTGGAACGACTCAGTTCAACGTTGAGGTTTCATTCCAGATCTTTATCATGAACACTTTCATCCGTTTAACCTGACTGCTGCTCGTCTATAGATTAATCTGTATTCCTCTTCCACCACATCTGTGTTTTCCACAGGCAGCGCCGGCTTCAGACTCTGAACGTCACATTTAGTCTGAAACGACTCCACGACGCTAACGGCTCTAAGCACGGCTACAGGACAGGTTCTAGAAACGAAAAGTGGCTGGAAAACGAGTGGACTATGGCTCAGGAGAGTTAACGTGCATCAGTATAAACCCACGTTAATTAAGTTAACTGCTTAGTTTTGACTCTTTAGAGCTGAAACTGAGGGTTTGAATAAACGTTGACCATCCAGAGTCACTGTGGAACTAAATGATGACCAGACGGACACATGGACACATGGACACATGGACACATGGAAACATGGACAGCATGGACAGATGGACAGACTTTATTTTAAAGAGCTTATTCTGTTTATTATTCTATTCTTTTGGGAAACACACAATCTGATAGTTGTTGGCAAATCACTGCCTCTGCATTAATACTCACATTAGTCACCATTCATCCACTGTAGTAGCGTTTATTCTAATTAGTGAAAGATATGCAAAGAATACACAACACAAATATCTGAGAAATACTTTTAATGGTTTAAACACTAAGAATCTAGACGACAGATATTAAAACATCCTCAGCTGCTCAGTGAAGTGTCTCATTAAAGATGAACTACGAGACGAATCCACGTGGGACTGAAAGAGTCGACATCCAAACTCTCTCTGGGTCAAAGCTCTGAAGCATGTTCAGTACGTAGAAAAGTGGGAGAAATAAAACTTTACGTTAATAAAAACATCAATAAAGCAGATTAGAAATACGACGTTTGAAGAGAAAGGAAATATTCTACTGTAATAATTAATAATCAGAGTAAAAGTGTCTCAGAGGAAACTGAGGTTAGAATAAATCCATCCTCTCTGATCATGTCTGCTCCATGGGGGTAAACATCAGGTGAGGGACAGAAACATGGAGGTAGAAAGACAAGAAGAACTAAGATGGAGTCAATGTGGACAGAGACGACGGAGACGTGGAGACATCTTGGTCCTCTTCTAAGACGCTACACATTCCAGTAGATCTGAGGCTCCAGTACGTTTCAGCAGTGACTGGTGTTTGGATGTAAGGACATTTTTTATTCAGGATTTCAGTGACAAACAGGGAGACAGAGCTTCTAGATCTGAGCACGTTATGCTGCCCGGTGCAGACCCTTAAACACTGATGCATCCTCTTCATTCACATCCGTCCGTCCTCATTTCTGAGACATCATTTTCACAAACTCTGCAAAGACAAAATGTTGATCAGCTTCATTTTTATGAGCAGATGTTTGCAGTACATCTAAAGGTTCATACATATGATGTATAATATATAATATAACATAAAGTCTGCATGTGTTCACCCTCAAAGTCGACTGTTCCGTCTCCGTTGTTGTCGACTTCTCTGACCACGGCATCGATCTCCTTCCTGCTGGCCTGTTCACCCAGCAGCTTCATCATGGCGTGTTTCAGCTCCTCTGAGGTGATGGAGCCGTCACCGTCGATGTCAAACTGCAGGAGGAAGAGGAAGAGGAAGATTTACCAAGCATTTACAGTCGTCTCCACTGTGAGGTGCCAGAGGACCAGAGGACGGAGAGCTCACCTCTTTGAACGCATCCTTCAGCTCCTTCAGGCCGATCATCCCCGCGGTCTCATCCAGAAGCTTGGGGGTCATCAGTTCAACAAAGTCCTCAAAGTCCACTCGTCCTCCCACTGAGAGAGGACAGCGTCCCCGTGACAGACATAAAAGCATTAGGGTCCATGTCCTGCTGACTGATGTGACTGATCTGATTCTCTGGACACTCACGGTTCATGTTGATGTTCTGGCTCAGCTCGATCAGCTCCATCTCCGTGGGCATGTAGCCCATGGTCCTCATCAGGTTCCCCAGGTCTTTACAGCTGATGAAGCCGTCCTTGTCCTTGTCGAACTCTACGAAAGCTTCACGCAGCTCTGCAGAGGACACAGACGGAAACACGGATTCAAGGTTTGGAAAGATGGAAAGTTCACAAGATTTTAAGTGAAAGCATGAAAACAACGTCACCTTCTATCTCCTCCTGGGTCAGAGATCTAGTCTGGAAGACAGCGACAGTAGCTGGTGTTAGTGTGGTTTACCAGGCATGTATGAGGCATTATCATTAAATGAGTTATAGCTGCAGTGATGAGCGCCGTGTCCTTCTACATGGAGCTGTATTAAAAGATGTAACGTTAATCTACAGCTACAGCTTCAGGTTTCATTAGTTCTATAATCTCGTCTCATGTCATCTTCGTCTTTATTCTCTGTGTCCTTCTGGAAAGGAGATGAATTAACATACGTATTATAGCAGAGAAATAAATGATCTGTGGGATAACTTAAAGAAAAGCACATGAAAAGGAGAAAAAACAGCTTTAACCTGATATTTCTTTACATATTTTCTTATTTCTACAGCCTCACGTCACAGCTACATTTTTAGGTCCATGCTCTTTCTGTTCTTCTGACTTTTCCTTGATGCATTCACATGTTTCTGTTAAATTCTGGCTTAAAATGGATCAATCTCAGCTCAGCACAGATTCTCTACAAATTCTAATCTCCAGTCAGCGTCTTTAAACATAAAGTATTACGCTCTGAGCAAATAAATTACTGAAAGTAACTGAAGTCCTGTGCATCCTTTAAATACACCAAATAAAACCTGAATGAAAGGAGCGGTCAGTGATATTCTGCTGAATCAAAGCTGAACTAAAGCCAGCGTGTCAGGCTGTGGACGGACTTACGTGTCTCTTGGTTCCTCCTCTGAGAAAGATGCAGGCCTGTTTAACGCTCATGGTTCTGGATGTCTTAGACGTAGCCGTGTGGTTCTGTGCTGCTTGGTTTCGTTTTTTCTCTGCGAGCATGTGTGTGTGTGTGTGTGTGAGAGAGAGAGAGACAGAGTGGTGTGTACGACTGGGACGAGGGACGAGGTCTCGTATGGATTATCTCTGCAGCTTTGGTCCGGGAAAGAAACACGGGCTTAACGGTGGAGAGACAGTCAAACATCAGTGTTGTTCTAAAAAGGAAAAGACATCAGAGCAGCTCCAAGGTCTGACAATCAGCCTGTTATATATATATATATATGTATGTATATACAGTAGATATATGTATGTATATATATAGACATGGAATAAAAGAGTCAGTGCAACTTAAATCCACTCTCAGTCCGTTTGAACTGATCCATGATATACGTCTAAATAAATGAGCACGTGACCGACATGTTCATATACCATGAAAACACTCATGTCTGGTTACGTAACAGCTCTGATCCTGTTCACACACACACACACACACACACACACACACACACACACACACACACACGCACACACACACACACACACACACACACACACACACACACACACACACACACACATGCATGTAAAAGCAGATTAACACGTTTCTCTTCTGTGAAATATTGTAAATGAAAGTGACATTTATCAGAGCTGTGCCACCGTCACATATGATAATCAGAACATGATAATCCAGCACAGGATGGAGTTTACTGGCTGATAAATACTGACGGGTTTATTTGTCTGAGCATCTTGTTGAAACAGAAACGACAGAGACGACAACGTTGGTAAATGAGAAGTGAAAGAGGAAAGAAAAAGAAACGAAGGTTTTTATCTTTAGATTCATCTGAACCAGCTCCTCTGTCTGACTATGGTGTCCTGTAGAGGCTGGTGGACATTCTTCATGATGGACCAGAGTTTCTTCAGGGTCTCCAGCTCTGTCCCTATCACAGAGTCCTCCTTCTGGATCATCTTGTCCAGCCGTGAGGTGTCCTCCTCCTTCTTAGTGGACACCACAGCGTAGAAGAGGACACTGTCAGTGATAGTCTGGTAGAACATGTCCAGCAGCTTCCTGCAGATATTAAAGCACCTTAGCCTCCTGAGGACATAGAGACTGAGTCTACGTTAGCCCAGCAGTCCAGTCTGTGATCCAGATGTAGACCCAGGTCCTTCTAGGTCTGAACCACCTCTACACACTCCCTGATGATGGTTCCAGGCTGCAGGTGGAGCCTGGACCTCCAGAGATCCATTGATCAGAAGGTGGTTCTCTCTGCACCATGAGATGAAGCTGTTTCCAGATTCTTGCAGGTGACATGACTCTACATATAACTGTCCTCTTGTTTAAGTGGAGCTCACACATTTTATTCATGTCCATCCATTATTCTGTCCTTCATAAATATCTCCACTTGCCTCAGAGTCAAAGGCTTTGGAGGCTTTTATTCAGTCAATCCATCATCTTGATCTTTATTTCTACAGGAACACGTTAAATCTGTCAAAGCTGCTTCACTAATAAACTCACAGAACAGATTCAGCCCCAGAGGTTCATCCTCTCATGTCTCTGCTGCAGGGATCAGGCTCTGCAGCGCCATCTAGTGGTGGCTTCAGGGAAGGTGTGCTGCTGCATAGACTGTGCTGGTCATTAGGAGGGATCTGAAGCTCCATCAGATCACAGACATGTAGAGGATCTCCATCATGTTGCTGCACACGGTGAGAGATCAGAAACTTATCCTTCATGCTCATCATGCTCCCAGCCTCCACGGTGCTCCTTCAGTCCAGACTGTGCTTCATCTGGAAACACAACACTTCCAGCCTCCTCACCCAAAGCTCAAGGTTCAGGGTTTGATTTAACAAGTGAAGACACAGCAACGTCCTACTGTAAGAATGAGTCAAACAAGCTGAATTCCAAGACTGAAGGACAGTGAGAAGAAGCGTTTTCAACAATGATTTAAAATGCTCCTGGATCTGAGGAGGTCCAGTATCAGTGGGTGGAGTGTTTGGAAGAAGTAGTTCTGATATGAAGATGGTGCCAGGCCATTAAGACTCATTAAAACTAGTAATAACATCTGAATCCTAAAGTGGACTGGAGGTCAGTGCCAGTGTCATGTGGTCTTGTTATCTGTTCCCAGTTAAAAGTTGAGCTGCTGTGTTCGGTGCAGCCTGCAGGTGGCGTACTGATGACTAGTCCAGGCTGATGTAGAGAGAGTTTCAGTCTAAATGAGAGGAATTATGGTCACAGTAACTTTAAAAAGAACGTCTCAACCTCTGAACTAATCTGACAGTGTGACGGTAAGACGCTAGAGATTAGGTTGACCAGATAATATGATTCTGGTTTTATTAAGATTAAAGAAGTTTGCCTAAAACTCTGAAACGTATAAAGCACGCGGTGACTACGTGAGAGAGAGGTCCTCTCTACCTCCTCTGGGCTCTAGTTCTATGTTGGTTTGACGTGTCTTCCTGTTAGGATCCACTGAACCAGGTCCCCTGAGCCCTGATGCTGCTCGTGCTCCAGATCTTTGAGCTGAACACTAATGACCAAAATAAGAGATCAGAACACTTCCAGGTGCTTTGAATGGCAAATGTGCATCTGTGGTGGAAGGGAAGCGAGGGAGGGAGGGGTGAGGGGAGGGGGGGCTGTCACATTAAATCTCAGTTTGACAGCATTAAAGCAGAGTGTGCAGCCTCCTGTCAGCTCTGTGACACTCACATGGATTGCCCGTTTGTTTTGCCACTCTACGTCTCTCCCCTGGTTCCTCTCAGTTGTCGTCTTGTTAGCGTCGCTCCCTCTGAGGCGCAGCGACACACACCTCTGCTCTCACGGATAAACACGCTGGTATCCACACTGTGAAATATGCAGCTCTGTTCTGCTGCAGTGACTTACTCCAGATGAGGAGACGGCTGCAGCTAGTCAGCTCATTTCCTTATGGACAACTGCAAGACTGGAAAAAAAGAGAAAGAAATTACTGCTCCCAGAAAACGTCGGCTACAAAATCACCTGCAGAAATGCAACGTCTCATTTTTACATTTGGGTTTAATCAGCTGATACTTTAGCTCCAGAAGCAGATTAATGGCGTTCACACTGACACTAACTGATCGTCACATATAATCATTCTTTTAATTCTCATGACACATCCAGGTTATATTGATCACACTCTCTGCAGCTCTGCTCACATGTCATGTGTGTTGTGGACACAGCTGGTTCTGCTGATCTGACACTAGAGGGCGATGTTTAACAGGAGATGATGCAGCAGGCTGATGGTGCAGGGACGTTGTCTTTGCAGAAACACCACTCAGAGATTTCTGCATATTTATATCTTGATTAAAAGGAGACACACGTGCAGACAGGATCTGATTCTTCCTGAGAACAGTTCTTCTGCAGCTTAATGATGATTAATTATTTTTCTGATAAACTATTGTTCATTTATTCTGCTTCATATTTAACAGTCTTTCAGGAACAGCTTGAAGCGACACACACACACACACACACACACACACACACACACACACACACACACACACACACACACACACACACACACACACACACACACACACACACGGAGCTAAACGTCCTTTTAGAAAAGCAGATCCTTCACGCATGAGTCATTTTCAGATTATTTATGTATATTATTTATTCACATTCTCATCTTGACTCCTCCATATGGTATAAAGGTCAAAACGTGTCATCATTTAAAAGTTGGGGGGGGGGGGGTTGTGGTTGTGAGATTACAGAATGCAACCAACGGGACACTATGGCTGCACTCTAGCTCTCACTCTAACTTCACAGTTAGAGAAACCAAACTGATCTGTTGGCCACTGGTTTTCATTGATTTCTGTAGGTCCTATGGTTTGGACTGTAGTCTCCACCGGGTCCAGATGTTTTCCTCCTGCCTCTCACCTCTGTCTGAGTGAGAACGTCAGGCTGCTTAAGGACTTCAAGGCCAATGGCAAACCATCAAACCCTCTCAGGTGCAGCAGAAGAAGCAAGTCAGTGTCTCTGGGTGCAGAGCTGAGACCCCTCCTGGGACCTGAAGTGACACCAGCGGCACAGAAGGGTTGAAAGCAGAGGGAGGGACACCTGGGGACGATAGGTGTTGTCGTGGGTGAAGGAGGGCGTCCACCCAGTGACCCCAGTGAAGTTTAGAAAACACTCCAATGGATGCATCGTCACCACTCAGGTGCCTCAGCTATGAAGGTTCATTAAAGGATAGTTTCTAGTAAAACAGACCAGTGATGTGATGAGCCTTTCATTCCTGAGCATGTGCAGACTCCTCCACTGCTGCAGCTGCTTTGGGTCCCATTCATAGTTAACTGAAGTATTTTAGACACAGTTGTGACCTACTTTGCACAACAAAGCAAGACATTTACTGTCCATCTTTACAAGCGTGTGTGTTTGTGCTCTGCTTATATTCTGATTCATAGATTTATTTGTTGTCTCATTAATTTCTATAAAGCGTATTGAATATCTTACTTCTGTCACGGATCACTTCACACGGCACCAGAGGCTCATGGTCCGTTTTAATCCTCCTGTAGCCTACTTTTAAAAAGTTGGCGAGCATCAGCTGACGATGCCTCTGTAAAGAATGGAAATGCAACATCCTTGTTTAACAAGGTTTAGCATAAATATTTCAGAGAGCAAGCTTTTCAAAGTTAAATGTTAATCCTGATTCTTTCAGGCTCCCTGAGCAGAGAGACGTCAACCTGGAGGACTAAAGGTCACGGAGTGTTTCCTGAGAGACGCAGATCAGATGAGAGGACAGTCGTCATCATCATCATCATCTTCATCTTCATCTTCATCTTCAGCAGCAGCAGCGTTTTTTCCTCTTTTTTTAACTTTTTCTGCTTCGGCCACAAACCATGTGCACGCCCGTGTGTGTGTGTGTGCTCACCGTGCAGCCAGCAGTGGTCTTGTAGAGTCTGATGTTTCTTGTCTTTGCTGTCATGAATATTTGATCGAGCTCACCGTCCCCAGAAGGATCCATCCATGTGAAAGTTAAAGCAGCTTCAACAACAACTACAACAACTGCAGCGGCAGCAGCTGTGGGAACATGCAGCCAATCACCTGCAGCCTCACACTGCTGGTGTGTGTGTGTGTGTGTGTGTGTGTGTGTGTGTGTGTGTGTGTGTGTGTGTGTGTGTTCTCTCTGGTTCATAGTAAACAAATGCACCGGTAGAAACCCAGCTATAAAATATAAGACAAACAACACGCTGTGATCCAAATGAAAGACTGTTTTTATGTGGACACAGTGGAGATGATGCATATGTCTGAATGAGTTTGTGCACTCAGGGGGTGTATCTTTATATCTGAGTTGTATTTGTGCAGATGAGTTTATTGTATGCAGGAGGGAAACTGACTTAATAAAGTAATGTAGTAAAAAACATGAAAGGCTCTAAAACTTTCGCTTTCTCTTTGTCATTTCTGTGTTTATTTACGTGTTTCTTGTCCTGGAGTCTTTCTAAAGTGTGAAGGGTCATAACAGCAGAGGGATAAAGCCCCAGCCCCTCTGTGCTGTCCATGGTATCAACAGTTTAGCTTCTGAAAACACTTCCGAGCCTTTTGAGACACAGCGTGATGTGAATGATGATCTGCTCCAGCTCTCCAGGTGTAACTGAGGGGCCGGGGGGGTCAGAGGATGCAGGCACAGACCTTCTGCCCACCCGCACCCCCCCTCTGAGGCAGCCTGATGATCTGCATTACTAGTGTGAACGTCAGGGGTGAGATGCTTGCCATCATGGTGTCTTCTGGACGTCCAAAGCACAGATATTTTTGAGATGTGGACAACGTGAAGGAAGGAAAGCAGGCGTCAGACTCAAGAGTTCAGGATCTAGGACGGGACTTTAATCCAGCATGACGAAACATCAGGAGGAGGAAAACCAAGTCATTTGGATTAAGTAGTAATCTGAAGATCTGCAAAGGCTCAGTTTGGATGATGAGGTGCAGGTGAGATGTCAGTTCAGCTGCAGCAACAATCACCTGCTCACAAACACAAAAGCAAACCAGTAGAGGATGACAAGTCACCTCTAAGCAGATGTAGGTCCTGGAAGTCACATGGTACTCGTCCATATTATTGTCTTTGAAGGAGATGAACCTGGCACCTTCAGCTGAGCTCAACCAAAATGTGGAGCATCAGAAGCAGAGACCTGGTGTAAACCTCTGATAATCTGATCTCCTAAGAACCATGTAGAGTCTTAACCTTCTGGTTTTATCTCTGGTTGTTGGAATAAATCCATTCTCTCTGATCATGTCTGCTCCATGTGGGGTGAACATCAGAAGTTTAGACGTTGAGAAACATGGAGGAAGAAGGAAGTTTGAGAAGATGAACCAGTCCACAGCAACGTTGGAGACATCTTCTTCTTCTTCTTCTGTTTCCAGCAGATCTGAGGCTCCACAGCAGAAGAAGCCGTAGAGCAAAGTCCAACCGTGACTGAAGATGTAAACACAAACATCTGATCATCGTCCATGGAGACAGCTCATCTCTGATCAGACTGATGGAGTAAATGAAATGTAAGGGGAGCCGCTGAGTTTCAGAGATCTGTACATCTCTGCTCTAAAACCCGTCTCCAGGTTAAACGTCCGGCGTCAGCGTCTCCTCCAGTCGAGTCCTAAAAGCAGAGAGAGTAAACAGAGATGGAGCTGCAGCAGACCGACTCAACGCCGACGCTTAAATAAAAAAATAAAAAAAAGTTTCCAGCTCCCTCATCAGTGTCACAGCCCGGCTCCACGCTGAGCTTCGGTTGCCAGTGTCCTGCAGGGACAGCCGTTGTCACGACAACCAGAGCGCATGTGACAGCCAATCAGGATGAAAAACCCCCGGCCGTCGTCAGGTCCCATGATGTCTGCTCAGCGCTGGCAGTAGATGTGTGTGTGCCTGTAGCTGTGGTGTCCATCTTGGCTGTGTCATGGTTTGCTGACCTGTCTGTGGTGATGGTTTGTGACACCGCTCTGTCCTCTCAGTCTGACGCTTTGTTTTATGTGACACTACTTCAGCTTTTAATCAGTGTGTGTGTGTGTGTGTGTGTTTTAATAAGCCTGAGGTTTCATGGTTGTCATTGATTATGTGGATGATGATGTCGCTTTAATTGCATCTATGAAAATGTGTCCTGACAGCATGACCAATCTGAATTTAGAGCAGAAATTAATTGTGTGCATGTCTGTGTTCTTGAGTGTGTGTGTGTGTGTGTGTGTGTGTGTGTGTGTGTGTGTGTGTGTGTGTGGACGCCCGTGGCCATGATTCTACTTTACACGATGTGGAAACTTTGCTCCTTATTTGACTTTAAAGACTGCTAGGCAAAAAGTAGGACATCGCAGTGAGACACATGCTGGAGACACATGTGTGATGTGGCTCTGATTTAAAATAAGTGACTTTTGATGTTTCCTGGTCCCAACTTCTTCAGATTAAGACAGAACTTGAAGTGAAGCGTCCCGTCGTGTGTCTTTAAGAGGAAATAATTACTGGACACGACATTTATGCTCTGGATCATTCACCAGGTTCATGAAAACATTTATAGTCATAGAGGGAAAACATTTTAAAGCGTCTAATTGGCTGTAATTAAGGTATTTAAACCATCAGACGCAGGAATACAGTTAGAAAACACTCCAACCTGTTTATTACTGGCTATTCTCTGCTCATTCTGATCCAGGAGAGATCTGCCAGGCCAATCAGATCGTTGTGTGGGCGGGGCTTAATGTGGTGATGGACAGTAGAGTGGTCAGATGGAGGGATCAATAAAGCCGTCTATCTATCTATCATACTGGTCATCTTTTTAGTGAGTTTAAATGTCTGTGATTGGCTGAAGGACGTTTTGTTTTGAAACACGTCTCCAGATGTTAGCAGGCTGCCATCAGACTGTTTCTATCTTCATGACTAGATAACAGGATGCAGCATCCTCCTGGCCTCTTACATCAGACTTTACATCATCTTAGTCCTACCCTGCTGTAACCAGACTCAACTCTTATCAGAATATTCTCTGCTTTGTTGGGCTGCAGGCTTCCAGATGATTATTGTCCGTTACTTCAGCTCTTATTTAGAGCTTTGATTAGGCAGAAGTAAAAACGCTGGAGTTTTTAAAACGCTGGTCTGGTGATAAAGAAAAGAAGATGATGTGTTTAACACTTGTCCCAGAGTGTGTGTTATCCACGGAGCCTGAGGCTGTTCATTATGTCCTCGCTGCTGTAGAGCTGTTACTGAATGTTATTTATTATCAGGGACAAATATTACAGAAGTAGTTTAAAGAGGTCTAAATTAAATGAATCACAGCAGCATAAAGAACTCGTCTGCGTCAACACTGAGGACATCAGGCGTCATGTCTGATTAGAAGCCTGTGCAGGACGAGTGTTCAGCTTCAGTGTGTTTGGTTTGATTTGAGCTGCAAAGCAACATGAAAAGAGAACAATGTGAAGGACACTGACCTCAACACTGTTGGTGTTTATTTATTAGTTTAAAGCTAGACATGGGATCATTGCCACTATTAGATTCACTCCATCAGCCATGTTTCCTGTTATTCTAAAAACAAACTGAGCTTTTGATTTCATGATAAAAAGTAGACGAAATAAACTGTGAAACTGCTGCTGAGTTTTGATCAGACATGAAACAAACTGTGGTTTGTAAATTATTTATTAAAATTAAATGGCAGGGAAAATGCCCTGCACAAAAACACTAGTAAAAAAATAAAATAAAATACAATAAAAATCTAATAAAATTTAAAAATCTAGTAAAATAAAATAAAAGTAAAAATCTAGTAAAATAAAATAAAATATAATGTAAGAATAAATCTAGTAACATAAAATAAAAATGAAATATAAGTCAATATCTAGTAAAATAAAATAAATTTAAGTATAAGTATAAATCCAGTAAGATAAAATAAAATATATGGATAAATCTAGTAAAATAAAATATAAGTATAAATCTAGTAAAATGAAATAAAATAAAATAAAATATAAGTATAAATCGAGTCAAATAAAATAATAAAAATAAAATAAAATGTAAGTATAAATCTGTAGTGAACAAGGAGAACAAGCTCCATGAGTTCCTGATGCTAGCTTATAAACCAGGTCTGAGATAAAATCATTTTCTGATAATGTCAGAGTTCACTGTCATTTAGAAGCAACATGGATTCTGGTTTTGGGATAAAAACTGTCCAATAAATGAATGTTCACTTCTCACTAGTTGGTTTATTAAGTTCAAACAATCACCACATAGAGAGCAGATTCCCACTGGGTGCAGATGGAGTTTTATTTTTTGTATTTTACTCGTGTGTGTGTGTGTGTGTGTGTTCCTTTATCTAATACGTTTCCATTTTTCTGCAGATATTCCCATTAAAAGGTGATTGTGTTGCCTCAGTGTGTGTGATTCTCCAGCCTGGATAATGAAGCCGCAGGAGACGCACATTCAGAGTGGAGTTAAATCATTTCACACACCCACACACACACACTAACACACACTGCAGGAGACGCACAGTCTGCGACTAGAGTTAAATCACTTGACCTCTGACCTCTCTGTGGACCAATGAGAACATCCCTGTCACCCGGGTACAGCCCTGATGACTGCCTATAAATAGCAGGCAATTTAGAAGGAGGGAGCAGAGGGGGCATCTCAGAGATTAATGACTTCTCTCTACATACATTTTACTACTTTTTGTTCCATCACTCTTATCTCCCCTCGTTCCTCCTACCACGCTCCACTTTGTTATCTCCTCTCCACCCTCTCTTTGTGTCCTCTCCTGGCTCTCATTTACTGCTTCTCGCTGCTGTTGTGCTTGCATGAGCTGATTTGTGTTGCAGTCACAGTAATTGTGTTCACTCGTATGGGATAGTTTGTTGGGATCATTTTTTGCTCCATATTTTGTGTACGTGAGGTCTGCATCGCCTCACGTCCTCACGCCACAGAGCTGGAGAAAGATCGTACGAACTCTGGATCAGGCAGAAACCTGCACGACTGAAAAATAAAGCCAGCGCCGAAGTTCCTCTAACGTCCACTAGAGGCTCCAACAGTGAGTCACTCATGTTTTAGTTTAATTAATACTACGCTCTGCTCTACATCCACCTGTTACAAGGACATGAGGGATTAGACACTGGACTTCTGTTTATTTATTGTTTATTCAGTTATTTGTCTTTCCTACTCTCATGGTCCAATGGCATGGCAACTGGTAGTCACCATTATGTCACATCCTGTTTCTCTAGAGTCAAATAAATAACAAAAACGGAAAAAAACTGACACTTGAACATTCATCAACATCGTATTAACTACCTAAAATAACAGAAATCATCCTTAAAAAAATGTATTTGACGTGTGTTTTAGTGTTTTAGGTTGACCCAAGCCCCGCCCACTAACATGGAGGGGGTGGGGCTTATGATCTATACTGCAGCCAGACACCAGGGGGAGCTCTACTTTATTTGGCTTCACTTTAGAGGAACCCTAACCCTAACAAACGAGAGTCTGAATTAGCTGAGCAAAACATCTTAATATTTGACAAATGTTAGCAAACATCTAGCAGCTAACAGCTAGAAGCTAACAGCTAACAGCTAGCAGCGGCAATTTTAAGCTTCTCAGCCGACAACCAGTGTGTTTGTTTTCCTGCTGGGGACAGCGTCAGGATGGAGCGATGGTGGAAGGGATGGCATGGCGGTGGCTTTCTGTCACCCTCGGTTAGCGTGACGGGACCTTTTATAATGCCCCAGTGTGTTCCTGCGTGTGCACGTGCAGCTCTGCTACTAGTGTGCGTGAATGCATGTGTGTGTGTGTGTGTGTGCACACAGGTGTGTTGGTTTGTGTGTATGTTTGTGTGCACGTGGCTTCATTAAACATTTCATTAACGTCAAACATCATTTGCATCGTGAGATTAAAAACGACCCCCCCTCCACACACACACACACACACACACACACACACACACACACACACACACACACACACACACACACACACACACACACACACACACACACACACACACACGCTCAGATACACTCTGACCCGCCCACACACATAAACTACATCAGAGGACTGAGGCGACACGTTCAAAAATAAAGCTCCTCATATGTTTGTGTGAACCTGCAAAAATCATTGTGAGCCTGCAGCTTAAAGGTCAACGCTGGGTTTTTATTATTTCAAAAGAAAATAGAAGAAAAGATAAAAAGAAAACTTATTAGATGAAGCATTTAGATGCAGGGAGATGTTATATTGACTTTGCTCCTGAACCGTGTTCACATATAGAATGATTCACTCTTCATCTACATGTCTTCATAGCAGACAGGCTCTGGTTGCCGAGGTAACCTTCTTGTGTATTTCCTGATAAAACAGGCAAAATATAAAAATATTACTAGAGTACGGACGGAGCTAGCTAGCTCTTCTTCTATTTGCAAATAAAATGCAGTTAGACGCTCCAAGCTGCTGTCGTCATCATGGTGGATGTGGTGGTAGGAACCAAAATGGACGACGATGATGTTTCCTTCAGGTAAAAGTTTGCGGTAAAAGTTGATCTTTTTGTCTCTTCGTGTCTCTTCCTGCACTGAGGAAGAAGAACTTTACAGCTCGTTTAAGTGTTTCCTTAAATTCATGAGCTAAAAGCTAAGTGACGGTTGGATCTGTGTAACGTTTGTGTTTTATGCAAAAGGAGACGACGCTAAAACGTGTTCATCTGCTTTTAACAAAATCTGCTTTAAAATGTCGGTGTTTTATTCACGGCCTGCTCCCGGTGGCCTGCAGTGCACTGATGAATTATTTGGAACTACAATTCTAAAATGCTTGAATTAACAATTTCTGTCAGGGGCCGCGGAGACGGGACGACCCGACGAGACTTCAGCAAACTGTCTGAAGTCACAGCTACAGCAGACAACAAGACGGGACCTGCTTTGAGTTTAAGACGAACAAACAGGAAATGGAATTAAAACATTAAACATTAAAACATCCTGGATGGGCTCATAGAATCTGAACGTACATGATTCTAGTGTGAGTCGTTTAAACCGGCTCTGCAGAGACCCGACAGGATGCAAAGTGCTGAAGTGGCAGGAAGCTCTAATGAGGACACTGGTGGCGAGTGTGTATCCACATGTGAGGAGATGGAGTAAAGCGAGAAAAACACAGATTTGAGTATTTGACTCGACATTTTGCAGAGATCCTGACTTACCTGCATGCAGAGACAACAAGATGTCAGCTATCAGTCTTCACAGCACAGAGGTTAGCAGGAGAGGCCTGGGGGGTAAAACAGCAAGCTCACACTAAACCTCAACGTCTGCTGCAGAGCATCCAGATGACGTGATGTCCTGCGTGTGCTGCCCATCATTCCTCGTGTGTTCCTGCGTCAGGTCTCCATGAAGAGGTTAATTTTCCAGCCCAGTAACAAGCTCAGCTGATGACAGACCATCTCCCAGGAGTTTGTCCGCCCCCACAGCCCCTCGTGCCCTCCAGGCTTTATTTAGTATTTAGCATTAGAGAAAAGTGCTGCGATTAAAGGGGAGTTGGGGTGGATTTGATTAAAGGGGATGCAGAGTGGACCTGACTCAAGGGTTTATTTTCTTTCTCTCCCCTATACTGATTAATTGGGATATTTCTCATCCTACTCCTGAGGCCGTGACAGAATGCAGCGTCAGATTCTTAAAACCACAACCCCCAGAAGTGAGCTTTCTGAACCATTTAGGTGACTAAAGTGCGTCTTAAATGCAGCGTTGAACACGGGAAGGACAATCAATACTGGGAGGAGGTGGAGGGACTGGAGGAGATCCAGATTCACTGGCTACGGATGCATGAACAATATCCCCTGAACCTGAACATGAACATGAACCTGGATGTGAACCTGGCATGAGTACAACTGGATGGCATTTCAGGATGGTTCATATTCATTTAATGAGATGGCTCCATAGAAATCTGCACAGTTTTAACTTTTCATGGTGACATTACAGAGGAGAAATCAGACGCTCGGAGCATTAGCTCATTAACGCTGGCATTAATCTACTCCATGTTTTAATACGACAAAGATGAACGAGACAAAATCAAGATCCCACAAATTTAGTCCCAACAGCAGATTCAGCTTAAGTAATGGTTGCAGTGTACTATAAACTTCTTTAAAAAAAAAAAAAAATTGTAGATCTGGTATCATTCAGACTTCTCCCTTTATCTCAAACATTCATCATAACCAAACTGATGTTTATTTCCTGTGCTAGCACCTCTCCTATCTATTTCACTAAACCAACAAAACCAGATCTGGTCTCTAGGCGACTAATCGATTCTACTGCTGTACCATGATGCTTTAAATAGGAAGTTGACAATAACAACATGAATGCCTCCTAGAAGACAGGTGAGGTTCACCGAGTGTGTGGAAATACTTCTCTAAAGATGAAGCCCAGACTGCTGTGACATGTCTGTCCTGAAATACAACTAAAGTACTACTGCAATGCATCTAAAAAGGCTAACGCTAATGCTAGCAGAGGAACGGTCCAAACCCTCTGGACAGCAGTCAGTTACCAACTTCACTAAACGTCCCGTGGTTACAGAGAGAAGGAGGCTGCACATCTAAACTATAAGTTATTAGAGCTTTAGCTGCTGGAGAAGGCTTCAGAGATATAACGCTTTTTGTTTATGGTATCTAACAACACGCTGTGAAGTACTATTAAACACTACTGTGCTGATTTATACAGGCTATTCACATCTACAGCACACAGTACTGATAGCTCATGTGTTTATGTTCAGTTCTCATGAAAACACTTTAGAAACAACACTTTAGTTGACATTGTGGCCGTGGATGTAGAGCGTGTTTTCTCCTTGATGTCAGTGAATGCACCATGCCAGAGACGGTAGTTATGGTAGAGCTGAGAGTGTTTATGGTGTTAACATGGTTTACAGTTGACAGTAGTTAAACTCACAGTTTATTTAAGCTTCTATATTCAGGTCAGGAATATAGATTTCATGACTTTCTACTGTGTCGTCGACTTTCACCGATTCATTCATATTAGTCGACTCGTAGCCTCTAGACCTAATTTCTCCATTCATGATGAAAAGTTCTGCACAATTAAGGGGGCGTTGCTGCTTTGATTGACAGTCCTCACAGGTTGCTGGCTGTCTTTAGGCTCTTTGATTAATTCTGAATCATGTAGGGGTTAGGTGGAGTCAGACACACTGAGCTTCAGGATGTCTAGCGCCACAAAACGCTTATTTAAGTAAATATGATGCCACTTTGAAGACGTTCATCCTCTGGTGTGTTTCTTTATCTGTTTTCCATTCAGTGCATGCATGTATGATTAAAGCTGAAAGGTCAAGCACAGCAGCACCAGTCGTCATCATGACCCCGTCACAGTAGATCTTTAAATATCAGACAGCTAGAAGCACGTTTAGACAAAATGAATAAAATCACCCGTAACATATTTAAACAGCATGCACATACAGGCTCTGTTGCTTTGCTAGTTGTTGTCTGTGTAATGCGTATTAACCGTAGGGATTCTCTAATCGTGGAGCTATGCTGAGTCACAGGAAGCAGCTTTTTATGACAAAACAATCTCTGCAAAGCGTTCTCTGAACCCGTGTGCGCTGCTGACTGAACGTAGGTACGCTGACAGCAGAGCCACTCTGTAAGGATGTGGCTATTGTTCCAAACGGCATTAAGGTAATGGGACAGCTGATCTTAATGAGCTCTACCAGCGTGATAATGGGACTGGAAGCCAAATTATACCGCCCAAAAGCAAACTTGTCTAGACTTGAAGAAAATGAGTTTTTAGAGAAAGTCAACACATACTGGGTGAGTCATGAGCGCCGGCTGCTCTTCCATGTTCGAGCCTGCAGGGTATGACAAGACACCACATAAATAAGTGTTGAAAGCTGAAAAGTGAACATTACAAACCCAAATAAAAAGCAGCTCTGTTAGACAGAACCCAGGACGACCAATTAGATGAAAACACTGGAGGAGGAAATACGAGATAGGCTAACTGTTGGATCCCTAATTGGTCTGAGTGCATGCTTGTATGTGCAACAGTAAAGCAAGTCATTAGGTCTGAGAGAGCCCCTCATTATAAGAGGCTCTTGCAGCTGTTGTTAATTAAAAGCAGCGGTCTTCCAGAAAGTGCCACAGTAGCAGAGGCAAACTCCCTGATCTTTGTGAGGACGCCAGCTAACGTCACCGTCGCCAGAGATCACATGTAGCAGCGACTCTTAACGCAGGGCTGCTGTTCCTTCTCCTCCTGCAGGTCATCCATCATTCAGACACCGTGTGGGCGGCTTCACAGCACCGACTTCATGAGAAGGAATATCACAGTGGAAACTCCACAGGTGTAAATTAATGACGTTTGAGTTCCCTTTAATGTGAACTATGGTTAATGACATGCACAACAGCTGTTCTTTTCAAATGATCATGAGTCAAACAGGCCTGATGCTGCCTCATAATGGAACCATGGTTAACATGTTGTGCACACAAGAAGCTTTAAAGTGATAAGACCAGAGGTAATCTGCTAACGTACAACCCTACTGGTCTGTAGGTTTACCTGGAGAGGAATGACGAAAAACTGCTGCTCTGTTTTATATTTATATTTGGGTTCTCTCCAGGTTCTCCAGCTTCCTCCAACCGTCCAAAGACATGCTGCTTAGGTTCACTGGTGATTCTAAATTAGTCGTAGGTGTGAGTGTCACTCTGTGTTAGCCCTGTGATAGACTGGAGACCTGTCCAGGGTGGACCCCTCCTCTAGACCAATGACAGGCCCAGTTGGAGCCCACGAGCTGACTGATATAATGAAACAATGAAAGTCTGAGGCTGTTAGGATTACTGACATACTCTAAAATTAAACTCTAATAAATAGTGATGGGCAAATGATACCGAGGCTTTGGAGCTTGTGTCAGAGCTCGTATCAAAACACCAGCGTCACGTGACCAAAGCACTACGCGCCTCATTGCTTCAAAGTGTTTCAAAGCGTTTCATTGGCTCATAGTGTGTGTCTGTCATTGACTGTATATACTCAGTGTCAGTGCGTTTCATTGCTTTTAGTGTTAATGCTTTGTGAGCCTATGACAGCTTGGCAGGTTTGACAGAGTTGCATTCAGTACAGATATTGTCAAACACTACAAACCATGATACAAAGAGAAAATGAAAATAGTTGCTGTAAGCGCTGAAACATAAACATTGGTGTAAATTACTGAAGGTTCATAGAACGTAGTGACATAAATTAAAACGGTCCAATGACAAAAAGTGCAATAAGAAAGAGGTTAATGGTGCATTGACAAAAGAACGGTCTCGTTAGTGAAGCAACGTTCGATTCCCATTCATTGCTTTCTATGCATTTTATTGTTATATGTATATAATTTATTTATTATCAGTTTTAAACCACACATCCATGTAATGTAGTCACATAGGAACATGGCAAATCAAGTCCCATACAAGCATGAACCAGTCAGACACGTCTCCATTGTACTACACTTTATTGTCCACTAGATGTCCTAATAGAGCACTGTGTCACTGAAGCTTCGCGTAATGAACCTTTATTTGAATCACGTGTTCATCACTACTAATGAATTAACTTACCATGCACCTCCACTGTTTCTGGGTTACCTTTGTATCTGGAGCCTTGTCACTCATTAGTCTCACCTGGGCAGGTATCTGGTGATCACCTGACTCAGCTGCAGCCTATCTCCAATCAACCCCCTGTGCCGTGGCCACATGTGTAACTCCTCATGCTTCCATTCTCTGTGTTTTAGTCAGGTCCTCCTGCAGTCAGCCACTTTCTTGCCCTTGCAGCTGTTTTGTTTTTGTTCTTGTTGTTTCCCTCGCCCCTGGAGTTTCCAGTGCCTTTTGTTTGCCCTTTTGAATTCATTCTTTTACTCTTGGATTTACTTCCCTGCTGAGTTTGTTTAATAAACTCACCTCTATTGACTTTAACACGTACTGCCTCAGTTTTTCACTTCTGGGTCCGGCCTCCAGCTGGACAGACCATTACCATCACAACACGGCTTGAGGGCTGTATGACGCAACGTTTGCTGCTCTGAAATGCTCCATTGTTTACTGTGTTTTTAAATTGTGTACGTGCTGTAACCAGGAGCTCACGTGTTAAAGCCAGCTGGTCAACGTGACGGGGCAGTCACAGCAACAAACGTGTTGCCAGCAACATTGGAGTGGGATGCATTTGATTGGTTGATGATGCATCACAAAGTAGCATGGTCAGGTGTCAAGACTGAGGCTACACATCTATTATTTATCTATTTCTTGTTTTCCTGTCGTCCTATAAGTTCTTTCACCCATACATTCCTCCAGAATGGGCCATTTTTAGCAGCTCCACCTGTCTGCTGGTTAACGGAGCTGCTGTAGCTGCCACCTGTGCCACGCTGTGCTGTGTGACATCGTGTTAAATGTGAATATGTAGGTTGATATTTATAGTCCACTCTTCCATCCACTGGACGCTGAGAGCTGTTGTTCCTCTGCATCGTGTCAGTAATCCCACCAGGACCTGCTGTCACGTCTTCTCCTGCAGGTGAGTGTTTACTGTACCTGACAGATGGATTCAGACGCTCCTGACACCGTGGCCTGGGTCGCCTGGGTCGCCTGGACCAGATGTTTGGACATGGACTTCACGTTCCACATCCAGTAAATCTGTCTGAGACGTTTCTCTCTGGATCTGTTTGTGTGTTTATCTTCAGTGTAATGTTGAATCAGCAGCTGAGAGTCTTTGAGGCAGTGAAGCAACCAAACCAGAACATTTCCACCTCAACAAAGCTCCAGACGCGTCCTCTGTTTGTTAAAGCTGTGAATTAAGATTAAGAGAGAAACTCGGCACAAAATAAACCTTTCTTTTATTTTTATTTTCTGCGTCACGTCTCCACTTTACGTCGTGTCCCTGTGTTACCAGACAGTTTTGGTTTTATGCAAAGACATTTGTCCTGACATGCAGGTTAAATTGATAAATCTCGTTCTGATCACAGACCTTTGACTCCGTCAGCTGCAGAGTTCCCTGCAGATCTCTGACGGTATTTCAGGGCTTTTATATCAAACAGTCTTGAGTGAATCGTCTGAAGCGGCCGTTTGAAATCTAAACCACGAGTAGATGTGTTTTCCAGAGGTGGAGTTTACTTCAAATCTTTTTAAATCCTCCGTCAGACTCAGACATCGCTGACCTTAGAGCTCTTTAGACGACGACACGCACGTCTATATGAAAGAGAAGGAGGTGGACCTGACCTGGAACAGCTGATTCTAATCAGATGGATCTGAATATGTGCATTACAGTATATGTACACCGATCAGCCACAACATTATGACCACTTTGACAGTTCACTGTTCAGCTGGAGAAACTTCTGGAAGAGAAGGATGAGAGAGAGGAGAGCATGAAGACATCTGAACCTCCTGGACGTCACAGGACAGAGACACATGGAGGACGTGGTTAATAGAGATGAGTAGAAGGTTATGTCAACGTTCAGTCTATTGATTCCTCCTCAGGCTCTCTCTCTCTCTCTCTCTCTCTCTCTCTCTCTCTCTCTCTCTCTCTCTCTCTCTCTCTCTCTCTCTCTCTCTCTCTCTCTCTCTCTCTCTCTCTCTCTCTCTCTCTCTCTCTCTCTCTCTCTCTCTCTCTCTCTCTAACCTTTTCATCTCAGACCTTTCAGACTTGAATTCGTCTGATTCGTCTCCTCTTCCATAAACTAAATCACGTCTTCTCTTGTTTGCTGAGTTTAATCACGCTGTAAATGCTCTGATAATTAAATAAATATATAACCTACTTATCCCTCCCCTCCCCCGCTCTTTAATTACATTGATCTGATTATTCAATTAGCTGCAACAATCCGTCTGGGAGATGTGTTTGTGTGCACGTCGTTCATGAATTAGTTTAATCACACAGGATCATTTGAGCTGCATCAGAATGTAATGCATTTATAAATTAGATCAAATCTTGGTTGACTCCTCGCCCCATAAGTTCATCTAACACGCGGTCTGTCTGTTCATGGACGTGTCTGCAAAAAGATTCAAAGATGATTTCTTCTCTTTAATTTTAAGTGACTTCTTCTTTTATCCAATAAAACCTCATTAGCATTAACAAACTATGCAAATACTTCTCCATGTCTTCCTGAAAATAATATTAGTTAAATGTTGGTAAATGACTGTGTCACATTAAAAACAGCTGCGTGACTCAATCCACGTCTTTAATAGATTTATTTCTACCTATAATCATTTGGATTTAACACAGAGGTTTGTTCATCATTATAAAAACAATGAACAATGTTTCTTGGTAAATTGTCAGGAAATAAAACCTTATAATAAAACCTTTTGATTATTCAATTATAAAACTGATCATGATAATAAAAGACAGAGGCTTCGTGATGACTCAGTTTCTTCTTTCTTAAAAAATTTTGGAATTCACAAAACCCATCTTTAAACATCTCCTTTTCTGAGCTTACATAAACTAAAGTTAAATAACTTCCTCATTAATTCTTAATTGGTTTCTCCTTGTGTCTCTGTCCTCATCAGTCTCACCTGTGTCTCATTAACCCCTTAAAGTATTTCCCTTTGTCCTCTGTCATGCTCTCTCTCATATTTCTCCTCTTTAGATTTCTCCTGTGGTTTTTCTTTAGTTTTATTTAGGTCTTCATCAGTTTCTTATGGATTCATGGATCACTCTGCCATCGCCTGCTCTTTGAGTTTTTATTAAATTTATTAAACAGGATTCTTTTCTGGAAACGTTCAACAACATAAAACGTTACTCTCACGTTTCTGAAAACTTGCAAAACACGAAATAAAAAGCTTCTTAATGTGAGTGATCAGTTGGGGAAGTTTCTATGTCATCAGTTCAGAGATATAACTACAGGTGTATCTGAGGTATTTAGCTGCTGGGAACTTCACTCTGCTACAGATTCTCATCACTGAGAGTCAAACCTGTTACTGGATGCTAAAGCTCTTCCAGCTAGCAGAGAGGCTGATTACTGGAAAAGCTTTCTTTGTTCTATTATCTCATCGCGTCTCTATAACATCACAATAATGAGCTGGCACTGAAACCAGAGTGACCTGCAGGATGCCACGCTGGATGCAACGATCAGTCGCCACCGATCGGCTCCACGTTGAGACATTAGAGCAATTAGCACAAACGAACGAGGCCACGGGTCACGTCTGGATAAAACACAAACTGGTGGAGAAGTCATGGCTCTGTTCAGACGTCAGTCACCAGAGCTGCAGGAGGTAGAGACGGCTGATGAAACCTGCATCCTCTCTGCAGGATGAATATTAAGATGTGATCAGAGGCTACGATTACGACAAAATGCACGAAGGAGAAGACAGAGGGAGCAGTGGGGGAGTGAGGGGAGGGCGTCATGGTGTGAATGCTAACAGACAGGATATCTGCATCTCCTCTGTCTATCCTCAGCTGACTCTTCCTCTCCTTCTTCTCCTTCATCAGCTCCTCTGATTTCTCCTCGCTCTGTCTAAATGCATTCGCCTTATCTACTTCACTTCCTCATTCCCAAACCCCTGCTGCTGCCCAGCAGGGCTTTACACAGTGCAATGTTTGTGTGTGAGGAGGAGGAGAGGAGGAGGAAGAGGAGCGGGGGTCTTCTTTATGTGTTAACACATGATTAAGCTTGTGCATGTTTATTCGTGCCCAAAAATGCAGAATTTACAAATGCAAGTATGTGTGGGTAATATGCATTTGTGGCCTGACAGGAGGCTGTACAGCACTCTCCCATGCTGCAGGGCTCTGAGGAGAGAGAGAGGGAGAACAAGGGGCAGAGAAAGAGAGAGAGAGAGAGAGAGAGAGAGAGAGAGAGAGAGAGAGAGAGAGAGAGAGGGGGAAATGTGCTTGCCACTGCAGTAAATGGAAAAAAAAGAAGTGCTGTAAAAGTTGCTGAGGCGCACAAAAGAAAGGAGAGAGACAGAAAAAAGTCTCTTATCCTTAATTAGAGCTTCCTCCTCTCCCTCTTCTACCAGAGAACCAAAGCATGAACCCTCTTCTCTTTTTTATCTTCTCCCTCTACATTTAAAAACATTTCCTTTCCCTCTCTGCTCTCGTCAGACTCTGCACGTTCTGCAGCATCCTCACCACGTCCACCTCAGGATGTCTGGTCCTCATAAGGGTGGGAGGAGGAGCAGACACGGTGACGGTGTCTGTGGAGCGTGGCAGATGATAGCTCATTATGCTGGAGATGTATAGGACCCTACACCTCATACACATTAACCTTGAATGAGAGGAGCTCTATCAGGAGTTATGCTGATATGTGTCCCCGTCCATCACGGACACGGGAGCGTTTATTAATGCACGTCAAAAAAAACACTGATGGTTAATCTGATGCATGACCACACATGAAATGATTTTAATATTTATGAAAAGAGACAGATTGAAGCTTCAGGTATCTGCAGCTAATAATCATCCTGAGCTCATTTGTTCATTTTCAGCCGGTTTAGAAGTGTGATTAATTATCATGCACATATTGGAGCGACCTCACATCCAGAAGGTTCTGGGTTCTAATCCATGGTTCTACTGGTTCCTTTCTGTGTGTAGTCTGCATGTTCTCCCTGTGTCTGTGTGGGTTCTCTCCAGGTTCTCCAGCTTCCTCCCACCGTCCAAAGACATGCTGCTTAGGTTCATTGGTGATTCTAACAGAATAATAAATACTCTGTGTCATTTATGTCTTCTACCAAAAAAAGAAATCCAGCTAAAGACTTGTGTGTGATGGGATGCACTTAAAGACGTTTTTATGATCTACTGAACTGAAAAACTGAGCCTGAGACAAATAGAGGCAACAGGAGGAAAGAGAATTCTTGTAAAATCTTGACTCTCTTGTTGCCTTTAAACAAAACCTGTGAGCCTGTGGCGCCTGAGCAGCACCTGAAGCTACAGACTGTTTACTGAGCTAATAATGAGCAGGACACGTGATGCTGGAGACGTAAAGGAGGAATTAAAGGATGAGGTCATTGAGGTGATCAACGGTTTCCTCAGACATATTATGAAATTAAGTCTTTACATCCAGCTTGTGCAGATTTCTATTCATAAAGTCTGTAAGAAGAGTGTAGAGAAGAAGGTTTTCTATAAAGACAGGAAGTAAATCAGTGTTTGTGTCACTCGTTTATCTGCTTCATAGCTTCTCCTCATGTTTGTCTCTAGTTTCCTCCTTTTTCTTCAGGATGATTTATTCCAACCTGTCTTTTGTTAACTCATCCTGTCTCTGTGTCTGTCCTGCACTCTTTTTTTTATTTATTTATTTTATTTATTTTTCATTTTCTGAGACAGACGTTAAGTCACGGCAGGGCTCTTTTATTATTTTAAACTGAAGACCGCAGAGAAGCTATTGTCCCGTAGGACTGAGCAGAGTGAAGCTTTAATTCGTTTGAAGACATAAAGAAAAACTCAGACGTGTCTGTGATGGATGGTTTCAGGACATGTGGTCAAACTGTTCTCTACTGCGTCTTTAATAAGAATAAAGACCTAAAGAGTGCAGTTTAATCTCATTTCAGCTTTGTCTTTCGGGTCCAGAGTGCACAGACTTCCTGATGTTTATTATTTTATTATTTATTTCAGGTGACAGTGAACTATGATCTCATTTAAACTGGACAGTAACGGTGACGTTTAGTCATGAAGGGAGACGTGTCCCGGCTCAGACACTTTTTAAGCTCATGTGGAATCTGAGCAGATGAATCCTCGTGTGTGTGTGTGTGTGTGTGTGTGTGTGTGTGTGTGTGTGTGTGTGTCTGCAGCTGAATAGAGGGAGTGACAGTTTAGTTTGAGAATGAAAATGGGTTATTGTAGCCTCTGACAGTTGAGCTTATTCTGCATAATGGTCCAGGAATAGTCGAGTTGTGTGAGTAATTTCTGCGGGGATGGAGAGGCTGGCAGGTCTGCTCAATAAGCACTCTGCTCGCCGTGTAGTGACACATCTCGCACTGTGAAAATAGGGACTTAATGAAAGCAGAGAGAGGAGAGCGACTCACGCGCTGCTGATAAATGAAATCGTAGAGAAGAGTTCAATTGCTGCCGTTAAAATATGAGATTTCCAACAAAGGGCTCGGACGCGGGCGGGCGTATTACTCTTGGCATGTTATTAACGGCCGCCCTCCTCTGTGTGACTGCCACGCTTTCTTCTCCCGTCTCAAGACCCACCTTTAGTCCATTAGATCAAACGGCTCCAAAAAAAAGTGTCCTGCCATCCCATAATAAGCTCCCAGTGGGCCGCTAATGAACCAGAGGAGTGGGCGCTATTGTTTTCTGATCGCCAGGAGAGAATCACGCAGTCAGACCTCTGACCTCGGCAACTCTTTGGAGTCGTCCCAGCGTCCCAGTGTCTTCGCCCCCGTCTCTGTTGGTCGTCATGGTGACGAATCGAGAGCTAGGGGTGCACAGGTGGGGTCCAAAAAAAAGTGGTGATTCCACCTGTCACCTGTCTGATAAACACAGGAGCTCACGTCGCTGGTTGAGCATCGACGTCACAAAAAATCAGATTTTATAAAATATTTCTATTTGAAGATGTAAAAAATAATAAAGTTTCAATCATTAATACGTTTCCTCTGATTGGAGGAAGGCAGGCAGCACATCCACGTCCACTTTCTTTAACCTCTCTGGTTATTTTCTGTCACTTCTGTCGAGGTTTTAATAAATCATTGATGATCCTGCATCAATATTTATTGATCATCAGGAGGCCTCCGTGTCCAGGACGATGAAAGTTTAATCCTCCAATCAAAAACTCATCCAGCCGCTGATGGAAAGTGGAGGGAAGTGTTCTGTTATCTTACATCTACACACACACAGACGACACACACACACGTATGAAACCTCTGCAGCACATTTCTAAAAGTGTTCTTAACGTCGGCTTAAAGCTCTGCTACATAATGAGAAACTAATAATAATAATAAGACAAAGTGCTGCATGTCTGCGCTGACGGTACATGTGTAATCAGTCTTATTGCTTGGATGTGTGTGGTGACGTACAACCGGGGGTCTTCATCACTTTCAGAGGATCTACATGAGGAACCAGCCTCTGGCTCTGGGAAGCGAGCCATGGAAACGTTTTGTAAAATGAGGAAAGCGGGAGGGAAGTCAGAGCTGAGGTGAGCGGTGGGGTCTCTTCCTGTTTCACTGCTTCAGTCCAGTTAGCTTAGCCGTCGTACACCTCCATACAGATCTCATCCAGCTGATTCTGGCTCCCGTCATGTCATCAATAAACAACTGGAGACACACTGGAAGCCAGCGTGCAGCACACTGGGCTTTACAGGAGATCAGCTTCTCTGCTGGACTAAACTTATATCTTAATGTCTTAACATTAATCAACGCTAACGTTTTGATAGCTATGTGTTGAAGCCACCATGGAGGAAGGAGCAGAGGCTCCATGTGGCTGCAGATCTTCTTAGAAAGACATTTTCACTTTGGACTTTGAAGGAAAAGCTGGATATTGTGAGGAAAGGCTGCCCAACCCTGGAGCTAGCTAGCCTGAGCCAGGTCAGCAGCTATGAGCGCTGGCATTGGTTGACAGGCTCTGAGGAGAACTCTGAATAGTTTCTAAAGGTCTGGTGATAAAATGAATTATATTTACATCTGTTATGTAGATTTATGTCATTTTATTGGGTCGACGTTGATGCTTCTGCTGGATTTGATGTATGTGGAGCTGGAGGCTGCAGAGAATTGAAGTGAGTTTCTTTCTTTAGTGATGACATTCATCTCTATGAGATTCTTCTCCAGTTTCATGAGTCCAGTGAAGCTGTTAGATGTTTTCTGGTCTTTCTATTCTTTATGAATAGTTTGCACATTCTCGTACCACGTCTCTGGATGCTTCTTCAAACTCTCAGATGGATGTTTTTTTTGTTGCAGCCTCTTTCAGCTGCACGGTGAACTCCTTTAAACTCAGGTTGTGGGTTCACTCTTTAAAACATCTCAGACCTTTTATCTGCTTGATAAATAATGAAGGAACGCCCCACACATCTGTCCAACGCTCTGGATGAGACCGTATTCATTTTATAGCTGATGCTTCAATGGCTTCTGATGAAATTAAAATGCGTCAGCGTCCAGACACAGATGCTCTGACTGCACATTGTTCAGAATAATTTGCACCATGCTTAAGTCAGTCTTTAAGGGAGCAGTAAACACAGAGAACTCATCTGGCCACCTACAGATGCGTTTTGGATTGAATTAGCATACGCCCTTGAGGCTGCCTCCACACCCCGTTAATATTCTCCTCACCATTAAAGGCCTTATTGCATGCACAGGGTCTCCCTCCATCCCTCCGTCCCCCTGCTCCTTGTTTAAGGAGGAGCTGGAGGTAATAACTCTCCGTTCTGCGTGGACTTGCTCTTTTTGTGTTTCATTTCATACGTGTCCATTATTCCCATCTCTAATTACTGGTTGTGCTGTCGCCGTGGCCTTGTTGCTGGTGGTCTCTGGTCTGATTAGCCTGACATCAACCCGGCCTCACTCATTAGTCCAGCAGGGTTAAAAGTGTCTGACACATGCAGACAGCAAGCTGGGACCCAGACGGAGGAAGTAATAAGCAGGTCCAGGACGGGGGAGGGCCTCCTAATTGACCCACCCCTGCTTCTCTGAGCTTTGGCTGAAGTTGCTCTCTGTCCTCCTGCTCCTCCTGCACCTCTTCGCTCTTCCCTTCCTCCAGAAAGAGCCAAGCCAGCACTTTGAGACTCTAAAAGGAGGGCACAAGTTTACCTCACAAACAAGCTCTCTCTCTGCCTCCACTCACTTTCCCCCCGCTAAGTTTGACCTCTGGGAAAAAGCGGAACAAGGCTTGAGTCAAGTTCTTACTTAGAGGAAAGTGCACTGCTGCACTATTCTGTAATTGTCTAATCAAAGGTGCAAAGAGACAGGAATTGACAGACTGAGATCAGGGTGGGGGTGTGGAAGGAGCTTGGGCGTCTCTTAAAGATGAAGCTGTTGAGCTGCGTTCAGCCAATAAACAATAATCTATATTTACTGCACTCTGGTCCAGTGAGCAATAGAAAAACATTTACTTTGTGACCGTGCTGTTTCTGCTTTTCAGAGCAAAGCTGTCCTCCTTCCACCTCCCTCCACCTCCCTCCACCTCCCTCCACCTCCTGCTTCATGTGCACACAGATACAAGGGTCAGTTATCAATACCACACCTGTCACAGCAAGAACACATGCAATCTGTCAGAGACCTACAAGACCAGAAGGGGAACTTGATCAGTTTGGGATCTAGTGGCTGTGGAGGCCAGGTCAACACCTTGTGCTGTTCTTCATGTTTGTTCCTAAAGTTTCCCAGCAGAACACTGAATGTTATTGACTACCTGTCAGTGGTCATAATGTTGTGGCTGATTGGTGTATGTCCACAGCGTGAGTACACACATGGACAAAGACACCAGACCTTTTCCTTACCTGTCCTAATGAGGACAGCTGATCCATCCATCCGTGAGGACATCACTGATTAACTGTGTTAACTTTAATCATCACAGTCTCCTCCTCCTCTAAATCGTCCTACTTGTCGTTCTCCATTTGTCTCTGTCCCCGTCGTCTCCTCCTCTCAGCGTCCCGGTGTGACACTCTGTTGACATGGGATGGGTTGAGACGGACGGACGGACAGAGAGAGAGACAGACGAGTGATGAGATGAAAGTCAGATGTGATGAAGGCTGATGGAGCCAACAGCAAAGCGCTCCCTGCTCTTCTGGGAAGGCGCCGTCGTATCGATACTTCCTGGAGCTGACATGTTAGCAAAAGCCCAAACCGACGTATTGATTTGTAAATTAAAAGGTTCAGATTTATGTGTGCAGAGCGACAGCAGAGGAGGAAGCTTTAGCCGCTGTAATGAATTCAGAGAGCTTAATGGACGCTGAATGACAGAGAATATTTAATCTCAGCGTCAGCGATGCTTTTAGCGTTGCTACTCTGAGGCGTGATGCTTCAGTCAGGTGTCCATCACAGCCGACAGGCCGCTGTGACTTTAAACGGGTTTCAGACACCTGTGATGAAGTGATGGGACATTATAAATATGCATGCATTCCAGTTTCCTCCAGCTATTTAGGATTAACTGCAAACATGTAAAAGTTCAGTCTGGTCGCAGTGACTCGTCTAACGTTCATCACTGATAACTCTGAGTTTATTAAAACTAGATGAAAGATTAAAAACCTGCTAAATCTTACATTTGTTCCAAGTTTTTACTGTTTTCATTCGTTCCATCTCAGAAGCAGAAGCAGAACATTTAAATGGTTTTAAAGTGCAGACTAAACTTTAACTTTAGTTAACCCTTCATACGTTTCCTGGCATCTCCTCCTAAATGAAGTTAAATAAATTAAGTTCAGGAACAAGTCCACGCCTCAGATAATAATCTCATTGTAGGAACTGGGGGGACATGGAGGAGGACCTACGTCTTCCTTCATCCAGACTTTAAGTCTTGATATAAGTGAATTCTCTAATTTAAAGATGTAAACAGTTTCTGTTCCAGACTAGAAGCATGTTTATTTCTTCTGTTTATTTTGTTGCAGCTTGGTTTTAAACTGTCACAAAAAACTTCTCTAAACTGATGAGACGGCTTCGCTGCATCTAAAGCAAATAAAAATGCATTGAATGAACTTCATCCTGAGGCTCAACCTGCACAAGCAAAGCTCATGAGTTGTTAAACATCTGCAGTCAGAGCAGGAGCTTCTGCAGCAGTGACTGATTCCACTCTGTTTGTTCTTTAAACTAACTCTGAGGCTGAGACTCAGAGACTGACACAGAGAGTGGTTTTCTCATCATGCTCTTTCTTCTTCTGTCCTCTGGTGTCTGTCCCCTCTCTCTCTCTCTGTGTCTTTGTCTTTACTGTCACCCTCCGTCCTCCTGAAGTCCAGTCAGATGTCGTGAGGTCTGAAGACAGGAAATATTCAGTTTATGCAAAACACCTGAATATAAATGCAGAAGAAATGAGGACCTGAAGCCGCTGAGCAAGGAGAAAGGTTTCCATTCCGCTGCCCACATCGGACTCATTGCGATGATTTCCCTGATGCCTCAGTGTACTGTTCCTCCATTAAGACGAGTACAGTGGTTTTATCTCTTTATAACTCTTTTTGTTTTTTGCTTTCTCACGGAAAAAGGAAAAAAACACAAATGTATCTGTGCACAGACGTTAGCTTCCTGCTGTTGATGTGTCCCGTCCAGGAGTTAGCCATCTATCGTACGCCTCAAATCCTCCTTTTAACAATTATTCCTGATGTTTCTACCTGGAAAGACAAATAGTTTGCAGAGATCCAGCTAACCTTGGTGCTGACTAAACATTAGTGCAGGACAATGCTGGACTGAGCAGCTATATTCATCTATATCTCCTGGACGCCGTTAATGGACGTCCTCATCTGTAGCTCATAGCTCGTATTTTCCCATCAGCAGCTTCCAGCCTCCATCAGCCTGTTGCTTCTTCAGCCCTGGTGTAAACGCAGCATCGTGTTAATATTTGCTGTTAAGGCCGTTCTGAACAGATCAGAGCAGAGTTATTGATGTTATTGATCCTACAGAGAAGAACAAGCTGTCACCGTCTAACTGCCTCTGGTGTGGTATCACTTCCTGCTGCAGAACGCTGCCCTCAACAACATCTGAAGCAAACTCAATCCCAAACCGAACAGCTGCATCCTCCCTCTCTCTGTAGCCGGAGGCAGCAATCCGCTCCTCTTCATCAGGCAGCAGGGTGGAATGTTTTCACTCCATGGCTTTTTTTATTTTTTATTTTTTTGGTTCCAGTCGGTCCCGTGAGAGCAAACATCTGCTCTGATGGAGCGTCCATGAGTAAGACGCTGTGAGTGGATGCTGACGTGCAGCTGTGGCACCTGTCTGTGCAAACCGATCGATCAGCGCTCTAGAGGGCTGATTGAGGTTCACATCCCTGCTGAGGCCTTTGGCTCCACGGCTCGATCTGGGTCTAGCTGCACTCGGTCACGCCTTTCACTGTCAATCCTTATCTGCAGCATGTTCACTCTAAGACATCTAGTGATGAAAGGACAAAAACATCTAGTGCGGTCAATGAAAATGTTCCTGAACACTTTTCTTGTTTATCTCTGTTTGAATGAGACGTTCCATTTAACTCTGCACGCTGACGTCAAACCTTCTTTGTGATATAACAGCTGCATGAAGCACGTATGAAGAAATGAGTCTGACGTCTGAGGAGCAGCCGGAGGAGCAGGGCTGCAGTGAGCTGATCTGAGCAGCAGATGGCAGCTGGAGTCGCTGTTTCTTTGTGGTGTAGGAGGGAAGCACTGCAGTAAGGCAGGACAGAACGACTACTGAGCAAAGAAATAAATAGAAAACCTTCTGAATCCAGAGTCAGGATGAGCTCCACATTACAGAGCTTCTTCTTCAAGTCACCTGCCTGCCAGCCAGACTGAAGGAGAGAGAGATAGTGATCTAGACGGACAAACTGGCCGAGCGAAAGGCAACGGCTCAGCAGCCAAACAGTCACCTGACAGACAGGTAGACGGAGAGAGAGAGGTAGAGACTGCAGGGCATTTAGAGAGGAGCGTTTAGCTGCTCCAAATCTTCAGGGTTACTGGAGAATATGTGAACAACTGCAGATTTACATAACCTCCGTCTCAGTGCTCTCCCCACAGACTGGGTTAGCTCTGCAGTTCAACGACAAATCTTCCCGAATTAAAGCTGCACGAATTAGCACTGGGTCAAAATGTCTTAAAATGATTTAAGGAGCAGAGACAAACAGGGGACGAGTGAACAGACGTGTTGGCGTGTCAGGACCTTTATCATCTTAACCGTGGACATCACACGGTGTAAAGCAGCTAACGTACCAGATATTCCCCCTAAGACTTAGCAGAAAACCAAAAGAGACACCTGGACATCATCTTTAACAGACGCTGTTTACTGCTTCTTTTTGTTAGAAATCTTTCTGCCTTCTGCACGACAAATGCAAGACCGAGCAATGAGATTAGCGGACGTGTGAGGGACACGTCCATAATGTGACAGAAGCTCTGACTCTGAGAGCAGCTTCAGGCCTGGAAGATGTCAGGATTTAAAAAAAGTACGACGACAGAGAAGAGCTGGACCAGAGCCACATGCAAGAAAACGAGAGGGAAGAGCCGCAGCAGAAAGAGTGGAGCTGATGCCACAGCAGGCTCCGGTGTCAGGCTGCAGCACCAGCTCCTGTAACTATTACAAACACAACAAACGAGTCTGTAACCTAAAGTAAACTGAAGTTTTCTGGCGACCACATGCTGCTCAGATGATGCCCCACAACACCTAAAGTGCCTACGTCAGGCCTTGGACCAGTTGAGTGTGTGTGTGTTGTTCCTTGCAGCCTAGTTTCCACCAACTGGGTCACATCATGTACGGTGCTTCACCCATAACCTCCGTCTGCTGCTGCTGCTGCTGCTGCTGCAGTGTGTGTGAGTGTAAGAATAGTATGTAGGTGTACGCCTGGCACAGCCTGCATTCACCGTGACCGTCTATTTATACTCTGTCCTGTCCCAAAAAAATAAAAATGAGACGCGATCCTCCTCCCTCCCACTTTCTCCTCATTCTCATTTCCCTGACTTCTCTGTTCTCAGCGCCGTCCTTGTCCTTTATCTTACCACTGATGTTTGAGACAAACATTCACACAAGCAGAGACGAGCACGGAAAAGTTTTCTGCTGCAGAATTAACCGTGAGCTGCAGAGAAAGAAACTGTTATCTCTGCTGGGAGCCTCAGCATTCATCTGTGTGTCTGAATCTCACGTCCTTCTATCAGATCCCTTCTTTTTTCTTTCACCCGTGACACAGAACGTCTTCCTCCATCGTTCCACGTTCTCCTCGACTCTCTGCTTCGTTCTCTTTGATTTCAGACGCGATGAGACGAGTCAGAGCTGCTGCAGGGATCTGAGCACAGATACTTGATCAATTTGGGATCTAGTTATAATGTTGTGGCTGATCAGTGTAGATTTGTTTTTGCAGCTTTCCTTCCTGGTTGACGGCAGTGACTGAAGCAATAAACAGATTTATTTAAAGATGTTCACTCGTACATTGTTGTAGCTGCAGAAGCTGAACTCAGACAGATCAGGATGTTTTTTCTGTAGCTGTGGAGCAGAGCACCCAGGTGGCTGCATTTCAGAATTAAACTGCATAAAATGTGTCTCCTGGGAGCGTGTAAAAGGCTCCCTGTGGAGGACGGTACACTGTCATATGCGTGGCAGTAGTCCTCTCTTCGGGGGCGATGGTTTGGTGAATAAAGAAGCTGTTAATCCTTTAAATCCACAAGTTTTCAAACGGTTGTTCTGGTGTTTCTGTCTCTGGCAGGTCAAGTTTCAGCCCAGCAGCTTTGGATAAATGTCCAGAAACATTCATGATGATATGAGGCTCCTGTCTGCAGCAGGTCACTGATCAGCACAAGATAGATTTCATTTCTTAACTTATAAAAACAATCCAAGTGTTCATCATTCAGCATGGCGATGTGGATGTTTGGATTTCAGGTGATAAAATGACCGGTCTCAAGACTACAACACTAGCACTTGGTTGCAATACAACGACTGATTGAGCTGCTGCAAAATGCTAGCGAGCTAAGTAGTTAGCATTCCAGATTATAGTAGAAAGTTATGTAACCCTGACTGACTCATGCAGCTTAAGTCACAGGTGTAAGGTCAGTGACCATACTGTACCATATGGGACCATATGTGTGTATATATTTATACATTTAGTTTTAATCTAGAAGGATCATCCTGACTTGTCGTGTAAATCAGTGACCGTGGGTCTAGACGGAGCTCAGGTTAGTCTGTCTGCTCCCTCACTTCACTTATTTATGAATCAGACATGACTTTGACTGAGCTTCTTTACCAAACAGCTCCACAGGAGGTGAAGTGTACTTTACCTCCACCCTGTCCTGCCCCCCGGGGACACACTGTCTCTGTCAGACTGTTTTACTGCCCCGCCGTAGATACCATCCACCGCCATGTGGCAGGAAAACTCATCAGAGAGTCTGACCTTGGCTACGGCGGTAAAACGGCTGCACAGGAGAAATAACTGTTCACCTCCTCTGCTCTAACGTCAGCGCTGCCACGGAGGAACGTGTGGAGACTCACTCACTGAGGCTTCACCTGAGCTCTGTGTGTGTGTCCAAGGTGAACTGAGCTGATGTTTGATGGCAGGCTCAGTGCTGACCAGACACACGGTTCACCTTTCCCTTCTTTACTCTTCTCTCTCTTCCTCTCGGCCCTGTTGCATCACCATCCGTCCTTTGTCCTCCGTCCTCCGTCCTCCGTCCTCCGTCCTCCGTCCTCCGTCCCTCCGGTAAACAAACACACGTTCTGCATGCACGCCGTGCAGCTGATAATTAATTGTAGCTACGCTACGTGTCACGGCCTCCTCTTCTACGTCCACTCCCTCCTGGCTGGCACTCTCTCTCTCTCTGCTCGTGTGTGTGTTTTACAGCCTTTAATGCTGCTTTCAAATGGAAATCAGGAGCTGTGGGTGAACACGCAGGAGGCCGTGTACGCAGAATGCTTGGCCTTCAAGAGGAAACAGCAGTAAGTTGTAAGAACGCCGCTGCTAGGCAACTGCTGGCCCCTACGAGTCAAGGAGGTGAGCAGAGAGCGAGCTAACGGCCAGGTAGCCTCACACAGGATGTGTAAAGACACGGACATGAGCTACTAAGATCTAATAAGAGCTCCTTGCAGGGCTGATCTCGTTTCCTCCTCTCGTCTGTCACTTCTTCTCTCCGTCATTCTTCCTCCTCCTTCCTCCGCTGAGACCAGATGACTTTCAATTTCATGCTCGGCCACTGGAAGGAGTTGGAAGTTCAGATGATCTGGCTTAAAAGATGTTTACACGTGGTTTGATCACCCGGCTGCTCCTGCTCAGACTCTCCTCTCCCTCCCTCTTTGCTCTCTCGTCCTCCGTCCTCCTCTCATCTCTCTCATCCTCTCGTTTCTTTGGCCACACCATTAACTCAAGGGTCACTTTTCCAGCTGGTTAGCCGGGGCCAGCTTTCCATCAGGTTGCTGACGTACGGGACCGTCCCACCATCTGTGTGTGAGCTCAGATGGACGGGACAGATTCATTTGTCAGTTTTACTACAGTCACGTCCTCCTCTGGTGTGATGTTGTGACGACCTGAGATGACCCCCGCTCACACACACAGAGCATATCTGTGGTCCATAAAGTCCATTAGGAACAAAACGAGCTGTTAAATCTACAAACACGACCTCTCACTCACTGATTCATCCGTCTATTACGCTCTCCTTCCCTCCGGCGCCCGTTCAGTTTCAGATGAAAATAGGTTTACCTGCGAGCAGAACAACAGTGATTACTATTAATCACTCTGTGTGTGAGTGTGTTTGTGCACAGACGGATTAAATGTGCAGGAAGCTGCTCATTAAAACAAAACACAACACAACTTTCTAGGTATTCTAAGTCAGTCACAGCGTTTAACGTTTGAAACCAGACGCTGAATAATTAGAAGCCTGTTATGTCATTTTGGCTCTGTCTTTTTATTTTACTCACAGATGATTTGTAAGCTGTGACTCAGAGCAGACTTTAACGTTTTCATTTCACATCCAGATAATCAGGTTTGGATACTTTAGGAGAGGCTGCGTTTCTGTTTTGATCTCCTTTAGGAAAAATAAAGGCGACAAGGAATGAGAAATAGTTCAGCATCGTATCTGCATCGTACCCTGACGCAAATATAACCCCCCCAGAGATAACAGCAACTGGTCTGAGATGCATTTCCACGTCTCTCAAACACAGATAATTCATCTTCCCTCTTTTCTGTTGCATTGATTCCCATTGCAGGAGTGCAGACCAAGCCTTTAGCACCAACGCTACCATGCAAGACGCTCCTCTGCCATCAACTCTATCTGCTACGAGTAAAGTGACTGCACCAGGATGCAGGATGCAGCTTCAGTATGAAATGCATCAACATTTATTTATTTATTTATTTATCGTCTGCCTCTGCAGTCACACAGAGACTCTGAAAGAAACGAGAGTGGCCATAATGTTGCGTTGCAGCTGCTGGAGAGCTCAGAGAGTGTGGGTGAGGAAGGTGAATGAGGAGGGAGGCAGGAGCTGCACTAACATCTCTGAGGGTGAAAGGCTGCAGCTCGTTCCTTTACATTTTAATGTGCTTCATAATTCTGATTCTTTTAGCATTTCACCAGAGAAGGAGCGACGGGGAATAAGGGCTCAATAAATATTGTTCCAGGAGTGAAGTCATCTGACATTTAAGAATCAGCCAGCCATGGCCAGGCAGAGCAGTGTGTGTGTTTGTGGGCAGACAGGAGAGCCCAGAGGGCACCCAGCTCAGACAGAGTCATTATTTAGTGACACACAGACGACAGCGTGGCCTTAACAGCGGCTACACACACTCCTATACAAACATTACATCTATAAGGCCCGAGGTGTCAGCCTTTTAACAAGAAACATCAGTAACCGGACCTGTTGCTGCTCCCGCTGTCCTCCTGCTTCCTGCTCATTAAAGAGTCCTCTCTGCTGTGCACATTTAAAAGGAATAAATACAGTAATTAACCAAAATAGACATAAACATTCAGCTTAGATCTGCTTCAAACTGAACCTCGGCCGTGCCCGACGGTGAAACAACAGGACCAGATATCAAGGCTGCATGCAAATGAAATGATTTAATTCATGAGACGCATGGCTCCTCACAGGGAGAAGACGACCAAGATGTCTCCACATTGTGTCCATCGTCTCTGTCCACATGGATCCCACCTTGTTTCTACCTCCATGTTTCTGTCCCTCACCTGACGTTTACAGCTGTGATCTCTTCATGCACGGCCCCTCCAGTGTGAAACATGAGCTGAATGTCACATGGTCAGTTTTGAAATTTGTGGACAAATGTTTCTGTCCAACCTCTAGCTAACAAATATATAACAAACTAGACGCTGAATTTAAGTTTAACAGGGTGCAGCATATCCGGCGAGTGCAGCTGCACACGGACGGTTTTGATGAGGCGCAGAGTTTGGGTCTGTCTGTGCTGTGCAGAGAGATTTTAGAATGTATTAGTGAAGGAGTCTTATCCTTAGTGTGACTCCGTGACCTAACCCCGGGAAAAACTGCATGGAGAAATGGCAAACACACACACACACACACACACACACACACACACACACACACACACACACACACACACACACACACACACACACACACAGAAACAAACAGACAGAGCTGGAGGCAGCGGTTGATGTACACCACTCTGTGATCGCGAGCCAAAGGGGTAGGAGGGAGAAAGAGCGAGAGAGAAAGGCCCAGAGAGTCAGCACAGCTAAAATTACAGTCCTGTCACACCACATCAGCGCCGATGACCGTGTGTGTGTGTGTGTGTGTGTGTGTGTGTGTGTGTGTGTGTGTGTGTGTGTGTGTGTGTGTGTGTGTGTGTGTGTGTGTGTGTGTGTGTGTGTGTGTGTGTGTATGCCAGTGAGAGTGTTGTTTGTCTCTGCCTGAAGACACAGAGACCAAGTAAACAAACAAATATGCATATATACGTGATTACTGGACACAGACCCGTGTGCACACATGTCTTGATGACGCTCTGCAGTCAGATTAGAGAGGATCACAGAGTTAACTACTGAGCATGCTCACTCTGTGGTGACAGTTTATTTGCTAATGAAACCAGTGGTGTGGTCACACACGTCTTTTTCTTCCTCCGTCCAGATGCAGGTCACAAAGGGAGGCAGGTAGTAATAAAACGATGGTAAGAAAAGCTGCTGCAGGGTTAGCAGGGTATCTACAAACACAAACACATTACAAGAACTCTGGAAAGAGGGAACTACAGGAAGAGGCAGGTGAGAAAACAGAGAGCAGGTAACAGACGACTCGACAGAGAGAAAGGCTGCAGCTCTGGGTGCAGAGAGGCTGAATGACAAACGTCCTGTTCTACTGTCTGTTGGGTTTCAACACAAGCACTCTGCACTCTACTTCATGATGGTACTGATTAGGTGATCACCAGAGCCAGAAGTAGAAAAAACACTGCTGTGGTCAGACCAGCTTGATGTCAGAAACAGAGCTAGTACCTCAGTGTAACTGGAATCAAAAAAGACCTTTTAACCACGTGAAAAGAGCTGGAAAGAAAAGTTTTGAGTGAGTAAAAGAAGTTCCGTCTTTACTGGCAGAGGGACACAGTGAGCAACAGGTTACTTCCATCCTTAAAAAAGACCACACATAGGCAGAGGTCGTCAAGTCATAGGAATGTCACCCAGTGATCGTAGCATGGTCTACAAGCCACAGAGTCCCGTGCTCACTGTGAAATTTGGTGGAGAACTGGTGATGATCTTTAGTGAAGCTGGAATTAGTTTTTGTGACGGACGCATGAATGAAGCTACGTATAAGTTTATCCTGGAAGAAAACCTGCTTCAGTCTGCTCTGACACTGATCCCACCTCTGAGGCTCCACGGCACACAGCCAGGTCAGAGAAGGTGTGGATGGAAGACCATGAGGTCCAGACCCTGACCCCAAACCTAAAGACCTGAACCCCATTTAAAATAAAAAGAATAGGAATGTGATGTAAAGCTGAACAAAGCTGAGCAGCATAAGACTGACGGAGGGCATGTAAAGACGCATGACAGCTAGGATTAACAGTCAGGGTTAGCCTCCAAATACGACTTATAAACTCTTCCTAAGTTCAAACATTAGTGTTATTGTGTTTTAAAAGGATTATGAACACGATTTCTTTAAAAATGCTGCATTTTTTGACATTTTCTGCAAATAAATGATCTAAATAAGAATATTTGTTCATTAGCTATAAATAGTAACATCACAACAAGATCACCACGTGTTTCCTGATCCAAACTCCAGCTTGGTCTCAGCACAGATGAGAATGGATGTGCACACACATGGTGAGCTAATGCAGCATACGCTGGAACAGGTGGTTGCTCTCACAGAGTCATTTCCTGCTAGTTAGCATTCAAGCGCTGGACGCGGCGCTCACGATCCAAGGTCATGCAAACTGGGAACCATTTATCTGTTGGTACCAGAACTTACCTCAGGAATGAAATGAGCATCCATCAGATCTAAAACACTCTGACGCTGACTCCTCTAAATGTGCACACAGGTATTTTGTTCCCATAATATCTGTAATGAAATCCCAGTGGAGAGTTACGGGACTCATACTGTGATGAGATGTGAGTGTGGCTGCGTCAGGATAGGGGTCAGCTGCAGGAGGTGCAGACCGTCCCGTGGGGGAACAGGAGCCAAACTGGCCCAATCAGAAATGTACCTGTGCTCTATGTGTGTGTGTGTGTGTCTGCTGTGTTTGTGAAAATGTCCGTTGACATTGATGAATGAGCTCTACATCAGAGCAATCTGCTAGCACGGCTCCATAAAACAACCACAAATCACTTCTGGAAACACGCTCCTGAAGAAGGCCTCCGGTGTCAGATGTTGTCCTGTGTAAGTGCATCTGTGCATAAATCAGAGAGGATAGGTGTGTGTGTGTGTGTGTGTGTGTGTGTGTGTGTGTTTGTGTGTGTGTTTGTGTGTGTGCGTTCATCCTTGCCTGATTTCTTATTTTTCTATCCGTTGAGTCCAGTTCGTCTGAAAGAAGAAACACTGGAGTCTCTGCAGATCATTTCTGTCTCGTTAAACTCTCTCTGCTGACGTATGAAGTTACATCATGTCATGCTGCTGTTTAAACTAATAGTACAGTATGCACACACACACACACACACACACACACACACACACACACACACACACACACACACACATACACACACACGCACACTGTTAGCATTTCAACAATCAACACACAACGATCAGGTAAAACATTATGACCACCTTCGTCCTGATATTGTACAGGTCTTTCTTGTGGTGACTCATCAGAGGATGGACATGGACCTTCTGAGGGTGTCCTGGTGTTAGTGTGTGTGTGTGTGTGTGTGTGTGTGGCTGCTGCCATCAAGGAGTGTCATTGCTATGGGGTGGGGGTGCCTGGTCTGGTCTAGGTGGGTGCTACATGTCTAAGTAACATCCACACCAATGAATGAAGCCAGGTCCAGAAGTTTCCCAGCAGAACACTGATCTGTCACAGGATGCTTTAGATGTTCTTCACTTCTCCTGTCAGTGGTTATAATGTTGTGGCTGATCATAGATGTTCCTCATCTCAGCAGCATATTCCTCATGAGGGATCCTAGCCGGTCCAGATCTATAACCCCTCCAGAGACCTCTTCCCTGGGGTCTCCTCTCAGCTTCCCATATTAACAGACAGCAGCTCTGCCCTCAGCTCCCTCCCTCCCTCCTGAACAGCATCCTTCTCAAACCTCTCCATCTGGGACAGGCCTGGACAGAGCAGCCCCCCCTCCACCTCTAACGTCATAGCTTTAATAAACTAAATGCATTTAAAATAAATAAAACAAAGAGTAAATCTAAAACCAACATGGATGTCTCACATCCACGGCGCTGACTGGATGAATGTGTGGTAAATAACGTCCACTGACGTTACCTCGCTGTGAGCTGAAGGGCAAAGGCCCGGCACCGCTCGGCCCCCTGGGAAATATTCCTGCTCTACACCTGGAAGCAGAGAGGAGATTGTTCTTTTCATCTCTCTCTCTTTCTCTCTTCTCGTTCCCTCCTTTTCTCCAGTCTGTCTTTTACGTTTTCTCCTCCGTCCACCTCCCTCACTGCTCCTGTGATCCCTGCTCTGATCAGACCCTAAAAGCAGAAAGCTTTGAGTTGTCGGCACCAGTTAGTTAACTCTCCCTCCTCTTGTCCCTGTTTTTAATAACTAGGATGAAGATGATCAAGCATCCAGACAGCCTTGGGTCAGTCACCAGGAGGAGCCCTCTGCTACAGCGTTAATGCTGAGGAGGCAGCCTGTCCAGGGATGACACGAGGTTGAATCATTTAGACGGAGCTGAATGACTTCCTGATCTGATCTGAGCTCCTCCTCAGCCTGTGATAGAATATATACACTGTATTTATACATTATTATACATAAACAGATATAAAAATCTAAATTTAATTTGTCTAATGACCTTATCAAACAATGTTTCTTCAAGCTGATCAATTATTCTGATCAGAAACTTATTTATGTGCCTCAAAATTTAGAGGGTCAGCTACTGGAAATAGAACAGAGAAGAAGAGGGGGCCGGACCAGGAACATAAACCATAAAACCATCATTAGGTTCATGAGGTCACATCATTTTAGTTCAGCTCACGTTTCCACGTTCAGATCAGTTTAACTGAATTCACATCAGCTTCTGTTTGAAGTAACAACGAGTTTTAAACTTTATGTAAACTTCAGAATAATTCAGCTCACATCTTGTTAGAAATTTGACTTTATTTTTTCATTTAGGCCGTTTAGAGAGGAGGAAATTAAAATCTGATCCACTATAAACGACCACTTTCAATTCTTTCCTGGCTTCTAAGGCACCAACACTTCTGCTGATGTTGTAGATACTGAGCTTTAATCTTCTTTTGTAGAGTCTTGTTTTAAAGGTATCACCATTTTAGAGGAATAATTCTAACCCAAATTTAGAAAGACTCGTATCACTCCTCCTCCTCCTCCTCCTCTTCCTCCTCCACCTCCTCCTCCTCCTCCTCCTCCTCCTCCATCATCATCACTTTATTCAGCTCAAAACAAAACTCACAAGAAGTCACCTTTTCAAGACTCGTTGGAGGAACGTCAGAGGAACGCCAGCGTCCATGGATGTCCCACCGCCTGGTTTCCTCTGTCTTCTCTGTCATTCATTATTCATGACCACATCCAGTTTCAGTCTTGTTTACAACGTGTTGACTTCCATTCAGAGCTCTGCTCGTGTGACGGCGCTCTCAGCAGGACGACAGCAGCAGGACGGGCTCCTTGATTAACGTGCAGAGAACAAAGATCAAATCAGTCTTTGTCTTCTGAGTGAGATTCAGACGAGCTCAAACTTTAAGAACATGCAGCACGCTCAGCTCTGAGCAGCCTGGTCGGCCTCACAGACGCTGATCACAGGTCAGCTGATCTGCAGCGCTGCAGTTAAGCTGCGTTTACGAGCCCACAGGAAGCCGTCGGTCATCACGTAAACGCGCCTTTAAAGCGGCTTCATAATTCATACTGAACGTCAGCGCTGACTCTGTGACACTTTTGGGCTGTCATCCATCCAAACAGCTGAAGCTTGCTGCGGTATAAAATGTTAATGAGCCCGTGTGATATTATCCTCCGTGACCCTTCCACATGCCGCCTTTCTAATTGCCCAGAGTGTCGCCTCTGTCATGTGTTCAGAAGCATCGCAGCAGACAACATACGAGCCAGCGAGTCCAGAAAGCGCCACGTCTCCGCTCATAATGGCCTTTTGAGAAGAAACTATTAGAGCTTAATAAAGCTGCAGCCGGAGCAGACTCATGACTGAGGCATGACCCGACGGATCAGCTGCTGTAACAAAGTCCCAGCGAGGGCATTTAGAGAAATGTCTCTTTCTCTTATTAATGAGGGAGCCCATCTTCTCGTGGTGAACATGCATTCCTCTTACAGAGCTGGAAGTGTTTGACTGTGTCTTTTTTTAATGACAGCAGCTGCCAGAAGCTGCTTTAACTTTCCATCCATGCGTTTATAACTTTCTCTCACATGTCCTTCCTTCTCTTTCTGTCCATCCTTCCTCTTCACTTCTTCCTTTCTTTGTTTTAGCGCTCGACGCTGCACAAGTTTACTTAGAAACCGTCCTCCTACAACCATCTAAACGCTGCGTCAGACTTCCAGTCACTGCTTTAGTCAAGAGGGAACAACGTGACAGAGCAGAGTGAGAATCTAAATCTAATGCTCATTATATGGCAGACTGTAATGCAATCAATCAGTTTTGCATTTTGAAATGAAAGCCTCGATGTGAGGCGTCTCTCTGATCTTTAAATCATCAAACTCTCATCATCATCTTCATCTGAGCTCAGGGTGAAGAAGATGTTTTCACTTCACTGAAACATCAATCATGATAGATATTTATTGACATGTAGCTCTGCAGAGAAGAAGAAGAAATATTTTAATGATTTACTCAAAGCAGAGCGTCATGGCGTCTCTACCTCCTCAGGAACATTTACACCTGCACCACAGAGAGCATCTTGTGCAGGAGCATCATAACCTGGATGAGAAACTGCACCAGGCAGGACGTCCTGGTCAGTAGAGCAGATCATTAGAACCACCCCCAACCTTCACAGTCTGCAGGACATTTACAGAAAAGGTCGCAGGTTAAAGGTCAAGAAGATCCTGGAGCAGCCCCGTCACCCTGGACGCTCTCTCTTCTCCTTGCTGCCATTAAGCCGGTGTCTCTGCTGTTTGAAGCTGAACACTGAGCCTTAACTTTCAAGTATCACAGGATTACTGCACCGTGCACTTTACAGACACAGCTGCAAACCTGTCATCTTATCTGACTATAGATGATCTGATCTCAATGATTATCAGACGAGTTCATGACAGCAGCATGTTTGTCCAACCTCATTAAATGTGCATGGTATTGTGCTTTGGTTGCACATGTATGATGCATACGTGTGTGTGTGTGTGTGTGTCTTGTGAGAGCTGCATCTAAGTCTAAGTGACAACTGTGTCCAGGATGTCAAGCAACCTGACGCAGGGACAAAACCTCAGGGTCGCTCAGACATCTGTTGTTCTGCCTTATGTTTATGTATGTGCTGCATGTGTGTGTGTGTGTGTGTGTGTGTGTGTGTGTGTGTGTGTGTGTCATGCACATGTCCTCTTAGTGTACTCTATGTGCAGAAAGAAAGTGTGTGTACACGAGGAGCATGTGTAAATGAATGATGCTGACAGTTTGATTTCCGTTGCTGTGTAATCTGCTATTGTAGCATAATGGATGCTCACTCTGAGTAGGACCCTATGTGTGTGTGTGTGGGTGTGTGTGTGTGTGTGTCTTTGCTGTTTGATAAGGAGCTAAATGGGAGTGTAGACAGTAAATTGCCTTTGCAGTTTGAGCTGCTTCTGAATGTTAAACTGCTGCTGTTTCTCATAAACCATGTCCAGCAGTGAACGTGTAGCTCATGTGCGTCTTTAACTGCTTCCTGCTGCGTCTGTCCTCTACACGCTGAGACGCTGAGCGACCGGCTCGCCCTGGCTTTGTGAGTCTTTGGTCGTGGTGAAATGTTCAGGAACCCAGGGGCTGGTTTCCGGCTGCAGTCCCTCTGATAAATTTAGCCCAGCTGCCTGTGGAGTCATTAACCATGTGCATTAATGGATTCATTAGCAGATTTCATCAACACAGATAAAAGCATGTGTCTGTGTGAGCCGTGCATTGAGAGACGTAACGTTGTCGTGGCGTTTAACTCCCTGCAGCGGTCTGTTCTGTTCTAGGAAACGCTGCCGGCGCCCGTCCAGAAAGTTTTAGCCCGACCCCGGCATCTGCATACAGACATTCATTTCATGCTCCATAGAGAAAATAAATTTGAGTTTTATATTTTCAGCCTCCCGCCTGCAACTGATGGTTTGAGTGTTGTTGTTGTTTCTCCTGCTGCTGTTTGCAACCATGTTTCACCAGTCCAGTGGTTTTAATGAGCAGCAACACTTCATTAATACATCTCTTGATGAAGTGGTTCTACCAGCGGTGGAGCCTCAGATCTGCAGGAAGTACAGCACAAATTATTTTATATTATTATTAATATTATTATTAATATTATTATTAATATTATTTTATATTGGCTTCAGTGAACTGATTTGGTAGAAGAAGATGACTAAAGCTAGGTTTATACTTGTCCGCATGCGTCGATACGTAATGACGTTTCGACGGAGCGCCGACGGATACTGCATCACTCTGATTGGTCCGCTGGATAGACGAAATGGACAACATTGAGGAACGTGTCGCAGAGGAAGTGAGCTCTACTTTACAAAATTACAAAGATGGCCAAATGGCACGCAACTCGTGGATAGATATTATATTATTACTATTATTGTACTATTGTTCTGGCGATGAATTGCTTTGCAACGTTCACCAGCCGTCGGAGAACTTCGAAAGGATTCGCCTCTGCGTCAATCCGTCTGCGTCATCACGCTGTACGCCGTCGGAGAAGCATAATTAGCCCTTAAGATGGTTTCAAACGATGCAGATCTCATGGCTTCTAGGGGAAAAAATAAAAGTTCATTCACGTTCTCAACCTCATAGCTGAGCTCTAAACTTCAACAACAGCTGGACACGCTGCTCTATGACCTGATAGAACCTGATGCAATATGGAAATGTACCTTAACATGTTTACTTTGATATAGTTTCTCTCTTATTCTAGTTTTGTATTTTGTGCTGTTGCTCCCTGCAGCTGGAACACCTTCATTCCAACACGACGATAAATAAAGTCTGATGTTATCTGCTCATGACATGTGACAGGGTTCATTGTGTTGTGTTGTGTCCCTTACTGAGGTCTCCTCCTGAATACTAAGAGGCAGCCTACTCTCCTACTCTCCTACCGTCCCGGGACCCTGAGCTTTACCTGCCCTACCAGTCCCCAAGCTGCTGCTCCTCTGGTTTCATCTTTACTAACACATGTTCACCTCCATGTTTCCTGCGCCCGTCTCTGTTTCCCCACGTTAGAGCAAACACACTCAGGAAGAAACCCAGAGTTTACACGCAGACCAGATTATTAGTGATGTAAAAGCACAGCGTGGTGAATGCTCTCTGGGTAACATGCTTCCTCCATTTCCACTTCCCTCCATGTTTCTGCTTTGCTGCAAGTCAACCTCTTTCTTTTTTCCCCTCCTCCTCCTCCTCCTCCTCCTCCTCCTCCTCCTCCTCATGCGTACGTTAATGACACCGCAGCAGAACGAGAGCAAAGACACAGAGTGAAGAAGAAGAAGAAGAAAGAGGGCAGAGGAGGAAAGTCAGTAACGCAGAGGCTGCTCTTAATATTTTGGAGCGCTCTCCTTTTTGCAGCTTTCATCTTCATCTGTCCGTGAACATGTAGGTGCCCCCCCCCCCCCCCACCCCTCCCTCCTCCCTCCCACAGCTCAGTGACTGGAGGAGACGATACAGTTCAGAGTCATGCATTGATATGCTTGTCACTGCTGCTTCTTGTGTGTGTTGAGCATTAGTGTGCATGTGGAATTAATGCACATGTGTAGCTCCATGATACACGGATGGAATCCTGCAAACGCTTTGTGTTTTGGCAAAAGATAGAAAGATAGAAAGAAAGAAAGAGCAGTGGAGGGAAGAGGAGAAGATGTATTCTCCTCCTCCTCCTCCTCCTCCTCCTCCTCCTCCTCCTCTTTGAGATGCTCCAGAAGATAACAGGGTCAGGGATGAAGGGATGCGCAGTCGGAGGACAAGATAGAAGAACGACAGATGAGGAGAAGGAGAGACAAACAAAGGTTGACAGAACAACGAGAGCGTGTTGCGTCTCTCTGCATGTGTCCCTGTGTACGTCTGCGTCTATATGTGCTGGAGCTGTGTATTAATAGAGGCCGTATGTCCCTGTGCAATGTGTGTGTGTGTGTGTGTGTGTGTGTGTGTGTGTGCTCAGGGAAACACTGTGGTCAGCAGTGTGTGTTTGTGTGTGTGTGTGTGTGCACACGTGTGTGAGCATACAGTAGCAGTGTGAGTGTCTGTGTTTTCATCAGAGTTATTTTTAGCTGCGTATCACGGCAGGAGCCTGAGTTTCACTCCAAGTAGGTCACAAGTGATGATCTCAAATAAGGATAAATAAAAGGCACACGACGAGCTCATCTCATGACGAGTGTGTGTGTGTGTGTGTGTGTGTGTGTGCAGTCATGTGGCCGTTCTTCTCCTCTGCACACTCAGAGAAGGTCGTCTCTGCTTTTATATCTTCTAGTCGTGACTGTTGTGATGCACTTTAATGTGGCATGAGCAGGCAAGACAACGACAGAAAGCGCTGCTGCAGGGCTCACAGTACTAACGGACAACACTCCCCCCCAGCTCCCCTCAGCCTCCCCCATTATTTCCTCCCTCGTTCATTAAAGGAACCGGGGGACAAGGAGCCAGAGCTTCCTCAGATCTTTCCCTCCACCATGAGTCATGCTTTCTGGGTTCCTCCGGGTCTAAAGATCGTCTTCCATCTCTGCTTCTGCTTCTCATCCCTCTGGTCAACCAACAAACTTCAGTGCGTTGATGTCTGGTCTTTTCTTTTCCCATGAGTTCCTCTTGAGGGTCCAGCTAATGGTGCTAAGAAGCTTCTGCAAACTTCATGTGCAAGTCCAGTGGGAGTGCAGAGACCTGTGATGAATTAAAAGTCTCCGTAGACTTTGAGCACGTCTGCAGGGTCTAAAGGTTTAAAGACGATGCATGAGTCTTTCACCGTCTCGTTGATCGTACATCATGGAGTCTGTCGTGTCTCCAGATGGAACGACCTCTGTTTGCATCCTCAGCAGAGTCTCATCCACGTTTCTCATTCTTGTTGTGACGATCAGAGAGAAGCTGGTGGTGGGGGCCGTTTGTTGACCTGCCTTTTGCTGATCCTGGAGTTCTACTTCAGGCTGTGACCTCCAGTTTTCTCTGCAGCCATGAGAGTCGACGCTTCAGGCTCTGACTCGTCATGGAGCGATCAGACACTCGGGCAGTGATTGGCTGCTATTCGCTCTTAATGGGACATCACACACGGGACTACAGTCCAGCACTGGACAGTTAAAACGTGCTCGGCTGCTATTTTTAACGCCCGCAGATTTGTTTGCAGCTTCCACAGGACAGAGCTCACACATGAAAACCAGAGTTTATTCTGTGACTTTCCTGTTCAGCAAAACACTCTCTGTGAGAACCGAGCTGCTGCCTCGTGTGCAGAAATGATGGAGTGAGACCCTGGAAGGTCTGATGATATTTGCAGCAGCAGCAGCAGTGTGGACGTTGTGCTGCGCTATCATAACACAGAGGAGTCTGAAGGTGATCTTGTTTGGATTGGGACCCCAGAGGAGGAGGAGATGAAGGAGGCTGCTCTGGAGGATGAGCTCTGAGCTGTTTTCTTTTCCTGCGGCCGCAAATGTCACCGAGTGTTTGAGCGCTGGCCCTCTGGAAACCTGCTGCTCTTTTAGTCTCATACATATACATGGATGTTAGCACGTAGGATCTATTCTAATGCTGTTTGAACATGTTATTCCCACTGAGGCCTCACATTAATATCAGTAGTGGACTATTTGATGTCACCTGAGCCGTTATCGAACCAAAACAGTGGACGGTGTTTCCTTGGCGTCTCTTCCTGTGAGTCCTGGTTTCAGAGGAAGACATGTCCCGCCCGTTCACACTGAGACGCTCTGTCGTTTCAGAATCACTAACCAACAGTTAAAACACTCCTACTGCAGAGGAGGACCTGTTACTTATTTATGAACTGTCCTGCATCTATTTTTCAGGAGCTCTTGCTGACATTGTTCTAAAAAAAATAAAGTTAAAAGCTGAAAATCTAAAAATCTATAAAGACGTCTTGTTGTTTTGTCAGGCAGGGTAAATAGAGAAGTATTCTGCAGTCATTTTATTTCACACCACAGCGTGTTCAGACTCTTGTGTGGTTCTCCTGTGGCTCTAGGTAGGAAGTAAAAACCAAGCTCTGGTCCGTTCCTGCTCGTAGGAAGGAGCCGACTCAGCATCAGTGTGAACGCTTAGCGGTGTCAGTGTGCGCTCATACAGCTTTATAAATACCAGCAGCACAAAAAAGCTTCCGCTGCAAAGACGGAACAGGAAGTGGAGCAGAAAATAGTATTTATTTAAATGTCGAAGCTGAAATTAAACAATTCACCAGATGAACGGCCCAAAAATCGTCCTCACCCTGAGAGCCTCGTCTCCACCGTCACCACAACATTTATAGGTTTTCTAAAATTAGAGAGAATGCCATCGTCCTTCCTCTCCTCCCGTTTCCGCGGCACCTGAAACACCATTTATCACACTTGAAGTATTGTGTGGAAAAAGAAACGCGGCGCTGAATAAAACATGAACGCGCTTCGGCCCGAATTAATCTTGCATAGTCGAGTTTACGGAGGGCTGGAGAATCTGAGCACAATAGTCTGAGAGGGGTGGAGACGAGACGGCGGTGAGCGGCGGGCTGCACTCTAAAGCCATGAAATTACTCTGGAGGGAAGATGTTTGTGCTCAGACGGGAAAAAATAAAGGAACCTGAGGTGAAACCTCCAGAGGAGATCATGAGGATTTAAAAACCAAAGACACATCTGATCTGGAGGATCCTCTGTCTCTGTCCTGTCCAGTGAAGGAAGCGTCTTATCTGCGGGGGGATGGGATGAAGGAAGACGTAGAGACGATGGAGGAACCCAGGGAGTCACATTCAGGGTGGAGACATGTCTCTGGAAGCTTCGTCTCTGTGTCCCCATGGTTCCTGCAATGGGATTGTAAAGAAGAAGAAAGAGGGCGGGGTTTGAGAACTGAGCCTAACAGGTGAGGAGAGGTTAGACTCACCTGTGTAGGCGGGTGCAGGACTTCTCAACCACATGCTAGCTGTTAGCATCTCCATTAGCATTTGATCCAAACACGGATGCTGCTCTCTGATTGGCTTTAGAGTCGAGAGTTGGAGGATCTTCTCAAAATGAGATGCACGTTCTCAGCCGTCCAACCAGAGAGTAACTTACCAATCAGCCACAACATTATGACCATTGACAAGTGAAGTCAATACCATTTAAAGCATCTTGCTCCAGTTCAGTGTTCTGCTGGGAAACTTCATTCATTGGTGTGGATGTTACTTCACCCCGCTGACATCTGGTTCCCTCCCCTCTCATCGCTCACAGACCTGAGGTCAGCTGTTGCTCCTTTCCTTTCTGCTGCAGCTCCATGTTTTCATGCTCCATAATGGTTCATAATAACACAACTGTCACCTACTGGAGCAGAAAGGATTAGTTTTTATTTCGTGTCGGCAGCCAGAGTCTACCATGCTCTGGAAGTGTGATCAACACAGGGATGTCAATCCTAACACAGTCAGTGTGTGTGTGTGTGTGTGTGTGTGTGTGTTTAGTTCATGTTGTTGCGTGTGAGTGTGAAAAAGAAAGAGGGAGGAGGAGACGGAGACTGACAGGTGGTAATGTCGGCCATTTTATCACCTTCATCTGCTTTTTAGTGACAGTGAAAGTTGTCTGCTGAGCGGATTTATCTCCAGGGAGTTTGTGTGTGTTTAAGATGGAACGTGTGTGTGTGTGTGTGTGTGTGTGTGTGTGCTCAGAAGGTGTGTATCCACACGGGTCTATTTGGCTGTTTACGTGAATTTCAGCTTTTTGGTAGAAGGACATAGATTCCCCCTGGGTTTGAATTTAAAATGTGACTCTTTATAGTCTGTTTAGACGTGCACACACACACACACACACATGCATGCACACCCACACACACACGCACACACACACACACACACACACACACACATGCATGCACGCACACACACGTGTAGCACATCAGGAAGTTGATCACGTTGACAGCAGGACTGACAGAAGAAGAAAACAAGGATGACACAGAGAAAGAGAAGGAGACAAAGCGAGGAAAGAAAAGGAGGCGCAGACGGATGAAGACAGAAACTGATTGAGGTGGATTAAAGCCAGACAACGAGGACACACTCTCACCGTGTGAAATTATTAAACTTACATAAAGCCCCTCTGGAGTGGGAGCTGCTTCCCTGTCATCCAGGGAGTAATGACTTTCAGTCGTCGCCCTTAAACCCATAAAGATGCAAATCTGGCAACCTGAAGAAGAAAAACAAATCAAAAACTTAACAGGAAAATAATTCACATTCAGACTCTGATTTTCCACTGACGTGCCGTTTGGGGGGCTCTGCATATCAGGCGGGACCTTGACGGGGAGTCAGGTAATAAGATATCAGAGGAAAGCTGCAGAGGAGGACGTTTGAATTTATGCTCGGCTCTGATTGGACATTTATATTCAGGCATTTATATGGAACTGGAAATAATTCACCAGTGACACTCAGATCTAAACGGACGGATTAGTTCAGACACTACAGCTCTAAACTAATGGATCAGTCTATACATTGATTCTCAGCAGCGTCATATTTACACTTTCAGAGCTTTATGCACCCACTCCTCCTCTGACCTGCCTCCCTTCATCTGGATTCACTCAGGAAATTAAGTTTAGTATTGGCCAGGAGACTACATGTACCAGGATGCATCTGCTCTGTGTGTGTGTGTGTGTTTTAGCAGAGTTAAACATCAGTTATTGTCTGCAGCACATCCCTCATTCAGATAAACACCTTTAGATTCCACTAATGTGACTCTGACAGGAACATCTAGACTTATATGATGTATGAGGATGAGTCTGCAGTGGACCAGAGAGGCTGTTACAGCGTAGACCTGTTTTTATTTTTTATTTTTTTTTAAAAATTGTAAAAATACTAAATAATATTAATATAAATTAAAAGACATAAAAAGAAAGAAAATAAAACATAAATAAAAATACTAAATAGTATTAATATAAATGAATATAAATAAAATAAAACAAATAAAATACAAAATAAAAAAATGTAAAAATACAGAATAATGTTAATATAAATTAATATAAATAAAAATGAATAAAATAAAATAAAAATTAAACATTTGTAAAAATACTAAATAATACTAATATAAATTAAAAAATAAATAAAATAAAAAAGGGCGGCTCAGTGGCGTGGTGTTTAGTACTGATGCCTTACAGCCAGAAGGTTCTGGGTTCTAATTCTTGTGTCTGTGTGAGAGAGGTCTGCAGCTGACCTCCAACAATAACTGGGTTTACATCTTATTTCCAGTTAGTAATAAAATAAAGAATAAAAAAATGAAAGTATTGCACAAGCCTGGAATAATTAGATAAACAGAGTATGAGCAGATCTGAGGCAGAGGTGGACGGACAGTGAGATAACCTGCAGAGAATGAATAATGAAAGTGTCTCTCTGTCGTCTCTTTTCTCCAGCACCTCCTTCATCCCGTGTCCCGCTCACGGTAACCTCACGTTCTCAACGTTATCATCTCTGTTCTCTGCCTCCTCCCTCCTCCACCTCCAAGCGTTGTTGCCTATTTCTCCAATTTTTTGTTGTCTCATCCTTTCATCTCTGTTGTTCTTCTAGGAGCTCAGGCCCTTTCTTCCTCCTCCTCCTCCTCCTCTTCCTCCATCCCTCTGGCTAACGCCTGTTTCCACAAAGTTTTGTTGAAAGTTGAAGGAGTTGAGCAGATTGGTCAGGCCATGGTGGAGCAGGACGTGCACACAAACTACAGCTACACACAGACAGAGCTCTGCTGAGTTCTGCTTCGGTAAAACTGAAGCTCAGGGTGAGAAGCTGAGCCTGATGTTCCCGTTCTTCATCAGAGAACAAAACACAGGCCTCCACCATGTCAAACATTTTCTATCCAGAACGCAGCAGAACATGTGCAAAAACAAGATTTAAATGAGGGGACTCTGCACTTTAGTCTTTTCCTAGAGCAAATAATGAAAGTAGGTTACTGTAGCGTTAGCATGTAAGCTAAGGAAGCAGATGAAGAGGAGGCCTCGCTCTCCACCCCTGAGCTGCATCATTCATCTCCTCTCATCTGTTTTTCTCCCTCTCTCTCTTCCCTGATGAGATGCTTCCTGACACTGCCACTGGCTGCCTCTTCCTCTGGCCTTCTGCAACGCATACAAACACACACACACACACACACACACACGCTCAGTCACACGTTCACACAGTCAGCACATTTAAAAAGTACAATCCTCTGCAGCACTGAGGCGTTTCACAAACTTTAGGATCTCCAAAAACTACGCTACAACAAACTGAGACGCTCCTGAACACTTTGAGTAATAAAGAAAAAAACAGCATCAGCAAAAATGTCCTGAATCAGCATATGAACGGATGCACAAGACATAGAGACAGAATAAAGCTATGTTCTGTCCATAGGAAGGATTAATAAGCTGCAGTAGTGTGCATTAACGTGAATGACAGGGAGTTATTGTTGTTGTCCAGACTTTCAGATCGACTTCTCCGTCCTCTTGATGTCCTTTCTGCAACAAACCACTGATCACATAGAGATCTGTTTCCTGCATGATGTCAAATCCGTCCTCTCTGGTCACGTCTGCTCCACGTGGAGTAAACATCAGATGAGGGACAGAAACATGGAGGTAGAGGAACAAGATGAACCAAGATGGATTCATGCATCTCACACCAGCGTGCAGACACGTTCATCTGATGGGATCCTTTTTATTTATCATGTTAAACAGTTACGCTGGAACCTCAGTCATCATGTTCAGTCTACAATAGTGGTTCCCAAAGTGGGGGGCGTGACACCTGGGGGGGCGCAGAGCCATTGCAGGGGGGGTCGCAGGACGTGGATGGAATTAGAGGATGACAATTTTCTGGGACTCCCACGGGTCACGGTATATCTGCTGGAGTCAGTTTCACTGTTGATCGGGACGGCTGCTGCTCTAATGTCCCAGGACTTAAAAAAACTAAAACTGTCATCCTCTTTGTTTCTTCTCTTGTTCTACTTCCCGTGTTTCCCTCCTCTTTGATTGTTGGATTGTTTTCTCCTTGTGTCTCCTCTCTCATTAGTCTCACCTGTCTCTCGTTATTCCATCAGTCCTTGTGTGTGTGAGTGTGTATTTAAATAGTCCCACCTTTCCTTTTGTCCTCTGCCCAGTTGTCTTAGCTCTGTTTGTTCTGCACTGATTTCTCTTGTCTCTTATTTTGCATGTGTGTGTTTTAATCTGGTTTTGCAATCTCATATTGCTGCATGCTCGTCCCTCCATCAAGTGTCTTACATTTGGGTCTAACTTAACCAGAATCGTGACAAAACTAATCAGCTGAAAGACTCTAAGATGCTCCATGAATGAATAAAATAAACCTGTAAGACTTTGTGTCTGCAGCAGGTTGGAGCGGTGCCGCCTCTCTGCTGCAGCATCAGCATCATTCTGCAGCTCTGAGCTGCTGCTTCCCTTCAATCCTTCCATCTTCCTGCTACGTGTGATAGCTTGAGTTTAAACCCAGCCCTGCATCAGTATTCAGCTGTGGTGAAACGGGTCCTGCAGTAAATATTTGCAGAAGTCATTTTTTTTCCCCATGCGTGTACCTGTTTGTTTATCAGTCATTTGATGTTTGTGATGGGAGTCGCACGGAGCCAGCGGGAGCTCGCATCGAGCTTTTTATAGCCCAGCGCTGCTCCTTTATGTTCTGCACGCCGCCTTTCTGCCTCTGATTAGTCGAGAGCTGTCTGGGATCACAGATGATGTGTCATTAGTCAACGCGGCAATCAGCTCAGTGACATCCTAAACACAGCTGTGACGGTCTTCACACAATTAAAAGAGTGGAGAGGACATGAGATAAAGCCACTCTCTGATACTTCAACAATCACTCTGCGCTGCTCCGCTCAAGTTTTCACATTAATACCAAGTGGCCTTCAGCGAGCCTCTCCAGAAGTCTGAGGCTTTGAGCTGCAGACGTGATGGTGACGGAGGAGAGGAGCCACGGGGGACGTCAGCAAAGAAACGTAAAGCTGTGTGACGATGGAGACGCGTTGAACTGGAGCCTCTGTTTAGTGTATTAGTGCAGAGTCTGGTCACAAGGCTCATCCAGAAACCACGTCACACTGAGGAAAACTGTCAGGACACCATTTAACACTTTAGCTGCAACCAAATCCAGAGGAAGACTGGCTTCAGACGGAGAGTTTGAACTCTGATCACATCCTAAACTACTCCATAATAAATAAATAAATGCTTTTTTATCGATACGCTGCACATTCACACGCTCAGGTTCTAGTGTGCTGCTCATGTTGTCCTGGTTTGCCTCTGGTTTGTGGACAGAGTTGGAGATTAGACAAAGATCTGACCACGCTTTCATCCTGAGACAGTGAGGTGGGATAAAGTTTCACATGCACGCTGAGTGGTCGCGTGGGAGCAGGATACAGACAGCAGCTTTAACTGGACGTCCTCTGCAGGACCTGGATCAGAGCTGCAGCAGATCTGGACCGGAGGCTCTGGTGTCTCCGTTCTGCAAACGTGTTTATCTGCTGCTCCGTGTTCTCTTTGTTAAGAGCAGATATGAATATATATGAGACTGTAAACCTGGATATTCTCTCCCTCGACGACTGCTGACTTTACAGACACCTGAAAAATGCTCTGCTATGGAACTCCTCGGTGGCTGAGCTGGAAATATCTTGACATAATCTCCCTTTGTCTGCACGCCCACGCTGGTATCAGTTACTGCAGCTAATTAGAGCCTTTTTACAGATGGCACAGGAGTGAACGTGTCTCTCTGACTCTGAGGCTGGAAGCAGGGAAGCTGCCAGCTCGGCTGCAGGTTCAGTCCAAATGTAGAGTCTCTCCCCGGCTTCTATTGTGTGTTTACAGGGAGTCTACTCAGATTATAATCACTTTAAAACACAGACGGAATAAACAACGATGAGATAAAAATAATCTGACATGAACTTTAGATGATCTGGAAGCGGAAGGACTTTTTGCAGCATTTGACACAAATATATGAGTTATATAAGCCACAACATTATGACCACCGACACGACCACAGGACTCCCTCAGAGTCACCATCATCATATCTCAACAGTAGGAGCTGCATCTTTCATGCACCTGCCTGCAGGAATCTCATGCGTGCCTGTAAATTACACACACACACACACACACACTCTCACGTTTGGTCAGGGGGTCACGATGATCATCCAGGACCTCTTTAAATACCAGCCCTCCTCCAGTGTGTGTTGCTCCGGTGGTATTTGTCTGACTGAGTCACCCCCCCGCTCCTCCTGGTTCTGCTGACTCCAGCGTTACGTCTCTGATCAGAGCGTGTGTGTCTGAGCTCTGCAGGTTTGTGTCTCGTTGTTTGTGCGTCTCATTGCGTTGTGTGTGTGTGTGTGTGTTGATGTGTGCGTTAATGGGGTTTGTCAGTGTGACTGAACTGAAGCGAGGTCAACACAGCTGATTAGAGAAAGGAGGAGGCCGGCCGCTCTGCGCTCTCTCCGCTCTAAGCCTCCTCACTGCTGCTCAGATTAAACATTTACTGCTGCCAGTGACAGACACTAAATCCACCGCTCGCCGTTATTAAAAGTTTGAATGTCTGCGAGCAAAATGAGCATCTGAACTGGTATTAGTGGATGGAGATGGATGGGGAAGCAGTGAGTGCTCAGAGTGAGGGACGGATCGTCTCACGGTTCAGATCTAAAGACAAAAACTCATTTAAAGGCAGATACGTAAGTGGGTCATTTATTCTGTATTTCATTATATTAATATTCAGAAAAGTAGATGAACATAATTAGTATATATATATTTGTTATTATTATGCACTAATTTTTGAAATGATGTAGTTTTAAGGTTAAAAAAACAATCACATCTTTTCTATTTTTAAATGTACAGACTGGAGATCAGAGACTCTCCCAGTATGTCTGTTTGTAATCAGTTATTAATCAGTTTCCACATCAGTTATGCATTTAATTATTATTATTTATATGCACTGTTAGAAATTTTCCTGTAAAAAAACAGTAAAGAACTGGCAGCTGGGTTACCATTATGTTACTGTAAAATTACAATCTTTTTACTGTCATTGAAATCTACAGTTTTATACTGTAAATTAAAAAATACGATGTGGACTGTAAAAAAACAGTTAAGAACTGGCAGCTAGGTTACCATTAAATATTTTTTTTTACTGTTACTCAATTTCCAATTTTGTTCTGTAAATGAAAAATACAGTGTGAACTTATATTTAAAATTACTAAAAATACTATTAAATTAATACTATTTAAAATACTATTGCACACAGTTAAAAGCACTTAAAAAAGAAATGAAAGAAAAATATGTTACATGTCAGATTTGTGATTACAATAAGAGAAAAAACAGATTCTTTTTACACTTTACTTTTTATTTGAATGTAAAGTTGACATGTAAAAACTTCACATGCTGGACAATTGCATGTTAAACAGGTAAAGTTAAATTACACCTTACTTTATATCTGAATGTAAATGTGACATGTAAAAACATCACATGCAGAACAATTGCATGTTACTGGAAACAGAGAGACTTAAATTGCACCTTACTTTTTAGGTGAATGTAATGTAAAAACTTCACATGCTGAACAATTTCTTGTTAAACAGTTAGAGGTGCTAGACTGATGTCCACAGATTTGACAAGAAAACATCATTGCAAGCCGAACAGACTTGACTTGTGGTTCAATAAACAGTAAACTACAGTTATAAAACTGTGAAGCAAGAAAAGCGTGGTGAACTGGCTATACTTTTGCCATATTTTAGTGTTTGATGTCTGGAAAATTAACTGATGAATTTTGTCATATGATGAACATGGGAGTATGCTGCTTACTGTGACCAGTAGGGAAGTGCTGAAGTGATCTACTGCATCTGCAATATCAGAGAAATGTGTCAAAAAAATCAATCCAAATCCAAATGAACAGACAATTGCACAATGCAAGACCTAAAAACAGTCACAGTTAAAGCAAAGCAAATATTCGTCAGTATTTAATTTGTGATCCGATATCCTAATAATCTTGAAAATAATCTTGCCTTTATTTGAATCCGCCCTGTCACACACAATAATTAACAAGCACTGTCTTTAAAGTTTTGCTTAAGTCTAAGGTAAATTACATAGACAGTAAAATGTTTACACAAGACTATTATAAAGTTTCATGAATTCACTGACAAAATGCTGGCGTCAACAAACGTGAACTTTGTAGAAATCAAAATGTGCTCCTTGTGTTGTTTGACATTATCTTTGAAAATTTAGCTAGCTGCTAGCCAAAATCATTCTAACATGTGTATATGCTGTAATCATCAATTCAAACAAAACTAATCGAATCAAATCAAACAATAACATCATATGTAATATAAAACAATCAAATAAAGTTGCTACTCACCAAATAATTTGTAGGATGGAGATGGATCAGGAATGGCAGGTAACTAGCTTCACATGTGCAGCTCAGGCAATGCTCTTCCCAGAATGCCAAAAATAATGCAAGATACTGTTATCTAAGACACTTTAACGGTAAAGTGCTGTATTATAGGAATACAATAGAGTTCCGTTAAAAAAAACAGTAAATGAACTGTAATTTCACAGATTTTCTGTAATATTAACAGTAAAGCACTGTATATTGAAAAAACACCTTAATACTGTTGAAATTCTGCTGTAAATTTACAGAAATTCTTTACAGTGTGTGTAAACCTGGCTCCAAGTAAAACTTTAATTAAAAATCATTTATCTTATCTTGTTCCAGCTGTTACATGAAGATGAATGATGATAATGATAATAATAATAATCTGTGTGTTGTCTCTACCATCTACTTCTCGTATTCAGTGCAGGTGTGTCCATCTAACAGTGTGAGCTCAGTGAACTGATGCAGTGACACGGTGGAAGTAGCTAAGCTCCTCAACTTTAGTTTCCTTCAAGATAAAAACCACGGTCTGGAATAAATCATGAGACGTCTGAGTGATTCCCTCTGAGGATGGAGACGTGACAGACTGTGAGGTGGACGGTGCAAAACTTTGATTATGAGGCATGTTTCAACCAGTACAGAGAAAAATCAAATCTGCAGAGACATTTAGAACCATGTGTCTGTCCTTTAAGCCCCGCCCCCAAACCATCCGATTGGACAGAGAGACAGACGAGCACTGTAAGGAGCTGTAGTGGATCAGAACCACATGAAGCCTTTACCCGTCCTCCTCTCTGAGGGTGAGTGGAGCTGACGCCTGACTGCTCCCTGGCCGTAGCGTGCGTTAGTCACCGAGCCCTGCGTCTACATGAGACACAAACACAGCGTAGTTTACAGCTGACATCTTCTTCCTTCCATTTCCTGCCTCTACCCTGAACCTGTTGTAGTTGTAGTCATCTGGATCAGTGTTGGTGTCTCCGTGTGTGAGAGCGTGACGTTCCTCTGTTTGTGATGTCGTGCATTAAACACGTTTTACTGAGTGTTTGCTCAGGAACGCCTGACATGTGCGCCGTCATGTTCAGTGATCAGAGTCCACAGCAGACGATGCAAACGCTGCAGAGTTCTTAAAAACGGCTCCATGTCCTAAAGGTCTGCTGTCCCCACGGTGATGAATATTCCTCACGTCACATACAGATCTACAAAATCATTCACAGAGCGACTGTGAGTGTACAAAATATTAAAGTTAAAAACCCTCTATACGTGTGGATGAATGTTCGGTTCAATGAGACTCAATGAGGCTGATTCTTTTTTTATAGTTGAGTAAAATGCAGCAGAGCCACGGTCAAACCAGAAGTGCCCTGGCTCTGCACATGTCCCAGCATGCATTGGGCCTTATGGCTGAGTGTGGACGTCCCACAGCTCACAGAGACGATGTCAGCACAGCTTTACATCGACAGCACCAGTCTGGTCGTACATACCCGGCTTTGAGCTCCTTCTTTCTATTTCCCATCAGAGACAGAGAGACAGGGGACAGTTTACTCTGCAAGAAGAGAGTAAAAGTGTGAAAGTGAAAGAAGGGAAACGTGACTGAAACAGAGAAATGAATCCAGGGCAGTTGGTTCATGTGAAGCAGAGACGATGAGGGGCTGCTCAGTCATGCCTGCTTTCACAGACGCATGTACATTGTGTATATTCTACATCACTAATTTCACATATTTACGCCCCCCCCCCATTGGAGCAGTGGAGGACATGAGTCAGTTGTTGGAGGTAGCGTGGACATAGGAGCTTTAAGTCAGCACGTTTCTAACCGTGTCCTAACGGGTTGAAACAAAAGAAGCTTTTATTAAGTTTATGCAACTAAAAGATTCAAATGTTCCCAGATAGAACCAGGTTTATAATCTTTAAAAGTCTGCATTGTTTCATAGCTCTTCAGTTTATTTTCTTTAAATACTCTATCCCGTCCCTCCTGCACCAGCAACAAGTAGCGTCCACATGCAAACAGGACTCATGCAATCACCAATGAACCTAAGCAGCATGTCTTTGGACGGTGGGAGGAAGCTGGAGAACCTGGAGAGAACCCACACAGACTACACACAGAGAGGAACCAGTAGAACCATGGATTAGAACCCACTTGAGTTTATTTATATTCTTTAAAAATGATTCATGCAGTCCCCTTTTAACGTCTTAATTTCTTTATTTTCTGAATGCACACGGTTTCATTTGATACCCTTAATGAGTTCCATTAATTGTCAGACAGGACCAGTGTGTCTAGAAAGAGCTCAGCTAAAAGGAAAGCAGCCGTTAATGTAGAAATCAGATTCTTGCTTTTCTTGTTCCTCGTTGCTTCTCTCATGAATCATCATTTATTTCATGGTGAGCTCAGTATCAGGTCGTCCACCGTAGCTCAGCTGGTTGATGGAGAGCACGAGGGTCAAACTCATTCAGCCCAGTTTGACCTCAAAGAGGCAGGACCAGAAACATAATGGAACAATAATCTGTAAGTAAGAGAAATAAATGTAATTTGGGCTCATTGCTGTCTGCTGTTTAGTCCTGGGGTCTCAGTGTTGTGTCTGTCCACTTCTCTGACTAAAACTGCACAGAAGAACTAGATTAGACCCAGATTAGACATGGATTAGACACGGATTAGACCCAGATCAGCCGTATGTTTGACACCTGTGGTCTAGAGTCTTTGTTAGTGGAACAGTTTTGCTCTCTGGAGCTAATTTCTCCTTTTAACTCTTCTATTTTAATTATACCAAACTTCTGCAGAGTTAAGGGGCGTGGCTTCTTTAGCCTCCGCTCCACTCAGGCTCCACCTCTTTGACATTTAACGCTCACCCTGCCCTCATACTGACTGACTTAGTTTTATTTAAACAGTCGTGGTAAAGCAGCTGTTCAGTAGTAGTAGTAGTAGTAGTAGTAGTGCATGCTCTGCTGCAAAGAGCTGATTTAATGCAGTCCACCCACCATCATGAAGGTTATTAACCGTGTAAAAATATATAAATCATCTTGAAAAGGAAGTTTTAATTAGAACACAATTAACAACATGTAAAAAAATCCATATTTGTTCTCCAGTGCTCGGCCTTCAGGGAAATCTGCAGAAGAAGAACACCAACACTTTACTGGAGATAAAAGTCAAAGCGTTTATTACGACTGCAGCGCGGCCGTGAATCTGAATTGATCTGTTGTTCAAATTAGCGTGGAAGCAAACGTGCAGCAGCTAATAGAAGCAAACTACGATCATGCCTCAAAACACTGGACTTTAAACAGTGTGATGAAGTGGCTGCAGCTCGTTGGACAGCCAAGCATTACTTCAGCCAGACTGGAGCGGTATGAGACGATGAGGAACACCTGACGCTGAATAATATCAGGTCCACTGACATTAGTGCACAGATGCTGCTATGCACGTCTATAGGTTTACACACACACACGCAAATGACTGCACTTTCAAAGTCAGACTCACACCCACATGGTAAATTACAGTGGGATGTGTCCTTGATGCGAGGCCCGAGGAGCTATTTTGAGTGTCCCACTTAGGCAGTGAGGCAGCTAAAATCCATACATCCTTCTGTGGCACCGAGACACAAACTCCACAGCGGCACATGCGTCAGCGTACCTATGGCAGAGTCGCTCCCCGCACGCGCCACTTCTAATTGATTTCTGTCGATAGATCAATTATGAATTAACCGGGCAGTGATTGATGCTGCTGACCCTCAAATAACCTGCGTGATCCAACGGGAACAGAAGCCCTGGTGGCTGAGGCGAGATCTGGCAGTGAACTCTGGAGAAACGGCAGGTCATGTGACGTCCACCTGAGGCTGGCGTCCCCCCAGAACGCCATGTTAAACCAGAAAAGAACATGTTTACAGCCTGGTACTAAAGGTCCAGTGAAACTCTGGATCAATGTTCTGCAGAAATAAGGGGCGTGGTTACTTTGAGTGACAGGTTGCTAGCTGTCTCCTCCTCTTTGACCAATAACCTGCTGTCGTTTCTTCCTCAGGATGGATTATTCTGCCGTCTCTGACACTGAGAGGAAAGGTTTGGAGACGTTCTTTTGCACAGGTCTCCATCCAGATCAAACGAAAGGAGACGAAACTACCAAAGGACAGAAGATGTCGACTATCTGTGCTTTCAGGTTCTCGCCTCCATCGTGCACGCGAACCCGTCCTCCTGCAGGGTTTGAACTTTATTTGAACTTCACACACTGCGGTGACCTTCACATAAGAGCCAGGGAGGAACGGGGGAGGAAAGGGAACAGAAGGAGGAAGAAGAAGAGGAGGGAGGCAAACCGGAACGGGCGGAAATTTCATTCTTTATTCCTCAGAGTGATGCAGGAAGGCAGACGTTTGGGGATGAGGAAGAAGACAGAGACAGGAGAAAGAGGGAAGCGTTACCTATCATAACCCTGATTTCTCGTTTGGTAATGTTCTCTAGACTCTCTGAGCCGTGGGTGATGTGCAGGTTTGCTATTTGGTGCACGTCTGTCCCGCTGTGAACAAAGACACGAAGCAAAATTCCCTCTCGCACTGAGGCAGTCATAAACAATAAGAGCAGGAGCTGATAATGAAATCACAATCAATATAAAGAAATCAATCCTGTGAGGTCCTCAAGCAACGATGCAAAACGTAATAAACAATATGAAGGGTCATGATTAAATAAACTGTGGCTACAGCGTGATAGAAGCAGGATCCATGAAAACAGAAACTCTAACGCCTTCATGTGTGTGACTGACAAAACGCTGTGTGCTCGGACGTCACTGTTGCATCTGTGCCTCTCTGTGTATGCAGCCTTTAGAAAGTGTGTGTGTGTGTGTGTGTGTGTGTGTGTGTGTGTGTGTGTGTGTGTGTGTGGTGGCCTAGAACAGTAATGTATGCCTTCTCCTCAGCGCCGTTGATCTCATTGTGTCAAACCCAGGGCTTTGACTAATCACTCTCAAATAAGAGGACTCAGCGAACAGTTGCGAACACACTCAGATGAGCAGCGCACGGATCCACGCCACGACACAAACCGTCTCTGTGTTCTCACGCTCTCCTCCGCCGCCGCCGCACTTTCATCACATCTCGCCGCGTGGTTCCCAACAACATATTCTCTTTGATTCTGTGTTTTCTCCGTCCGTGACTCCACTGTCGCCCTTTGAAAACCTCTCTGGTCTGTCTTTATGTTGTTATATTTTTTAGGTGGTAAACAACGCCTACGTTTCCACCGACACAAGTGTTCCATCAATAACCTGAATAAAACGGCATCATGTTACCACCTCAGTCACAGGTGAGGGGTTTCCAGAAAACAAGATGAAGCACAATGGAATCAATGTGGACAGAGACGATGGAGACGTGGAGACATCTTGGTCGTCTTCTTCTTCTCGTGTTTGTGAAGGTTCTCAGTCATCTAGGTCATGGTCCAAAAGAGCATTTCAAAAAAAGGAAACTTGATTTGTTTTTTGAGAAGACGTTTCATCAGTTGAGGTTAGGGTTTAACAGGAACATCTGAGGGTGTAGTGACTAGAGTCCGTTAATCGCTAGATACTTACCTGCCGTTAGGGGGTCAGTCAGAGGCTCCAGTGTCAAGGTGTGAATGAGGATGAATCTTCTTGGGGACAGAAGTTAGGACTGTATTGTAAATAGATGTCAGATTAAATCTCAGTCCACCTCCTCGGCTCAGAGAAGGTTTTTCCAGTCTGATCTGGACGTTATTAGGGGTTCATTAATGATGTCACACATAAAAACACAGTAGAAAGTAATGAATTCTAGTTTCTTGACCTGAAAACATTTTATAGCGTATATCAAAAGACGCCATGGAGGCTCTTCTGTGAGTTTATTGAAGCTTGAACACAAACGTAAATAAACACTCTCAGCTCTACAATAACTTCCATCTCTCACATGGTGCATTCACTGACATCAAGGACAAAAAACGTGCACAGCAACAATGTCAACTAATAGAACACAACAGAACTGAACATGAACACATGAGCTTATCAATACTGTACGTTGCAGATATGTTTAGTTTACTATATAAATCTGTGCAGTCAATAGTGTTTAATAGCACTTCACAGTGTGTTAGTGTAACAGATATTTCTCTGCAGCTAAAGCTCTAATAACTTTATCAGATAGTTGATGTGCAGCCTCCTTCTCTCTGTTACCACAGCACGTTTCCTGAAGTTGTTAGCTAACTGCTGTCCAGAAGATATAGACCGTTCCTCTGCTAGCGTTAGCATTAGCCTTTTCAGATGCATTGGACCCACTGGGATCCTCACCTCTCTTCTAGGAGGCATCCATGTTGTTACTGCCACCTGATCTGCGACTATTCAACTTGTATTTAAAGCATCACGGTACAGCAGTAAAGTTGAGCTGGTGTCTTCAAAGGAATGTCCTTCTTCTACTCTACCAGTTCAGGACTGGACACTAACAGGGACATTGATGTTGTCTGTGTGTTTCCACAGTGAGGTCAGAGTTGTACACGTGAGACATTAAAGGACAAGTCAATGGTTTAGGATCTGAGAGTTAAATGATCTCTCTATTCAGAATACAACATCAGGAACATCATGTTAGCATATCTTAGCTTTGGGTTTTTGTTAAATTCTACACAAAAACACATCACATAGAAGTTTTTTAGTCCATCTTGTTTCTATTTCATAATTTTACTGAACTAAACTGTTTCTGAACGTCGTCCCTGGTGGTACTGAGAGGGATGCACATAAAGCAAATAAAGTTTAACGTCTTTAAACCCAGTGAAGTGTGTTAGGTGTGTAGCACGGTGGGTTTGGTGCTTTTTCATTTCTTGTAGAACACCAGCTGTGGTGTGGTGTGAATCTGCTTTGTCCTAGAAGCCTACATTTACTGTTACCTCTCTAATAGATGCTGAGGAGCAGGTGCATGCCGGCACTGTATGAGGACCGTGTGTGTGTGTGTGTGTGTGTGTGTGTGTGTGTGTGTGTGTGTGTGTGTGTGTGTGAATCTTATGAGTGATTGCAGTTCGACCTTTCCTTCTGGCAACCTCTGCTGGATTGCACTCAGATCAAGATGGCAAGTACTCTAAATGTGTGTGTGTGCTGGTTTGATGGATGCCACAGATCACGGCTGCTGGACTGGATTGTGGTGAGTCAGGTCATATCACACTGACACACGTGTACACACACACACACACACACACACACGCTGTCATGAATGGATGAACGGATGAGTTGATGGAGGAAAGTGTTCAGCAGAGGAAGCTTCATTCCTCTAATTATGTCAATAATCTATTTATCTGTCTACATTTATTTTCCTGTGGTATTCTAAACCTGCGTCTGTCTCTGTGTCGTGGGGAGTTGTTGTGTATCACATGTACATCTATTGTCTAGCCTCATATTGCGTCATCTCACAGCAGAGAAGTCACGAGTGCTGCTGAGGTTGCTGCTGCTGCTGCTGCAGCTGCCGGCCTCGTCAGGTTGAGCTGCAGCGCTCACCACAGCCTGCTGGGGGCAGTGTGAGCTACACATTACCTGCTGCTGCTGCTGCTGCTATAAAGTAGAGCAGCAGTTTTTAAACAGCTGAGTATTAGCAGGACTGCATGTGTGTGTTTTAGGGTTGGGAATGTTCAGCAGAGAAAAGAATGAAATAGAGAGATCTGCTCTGCAAGAAGTAAAATGCTGCATTTACTGTCACACTTTCACATGTTTCATATCTGCACTGCAGAGTCAGATTTATATTTTTTATGGTCTTAAATTTATTTGTTTATACTAATAAGCTGTATTTTCTTATTGCATTGGTTTCTGATGGTTTATGCTTTAAGACTCTATCTGAGGCCTTTACTCGGATGCGGAGAAACGTGCATGTTTTCATTTTTTTGAGCACACAAAACAAAAGTGACAGCTGTTTCTCAAGTTGCACATAAAGATGCTCTTAAAGGTCAGGCTCTGACCTTTAATCTGAGGGTATCCACATCTAAAGTGCAGGGAAGTCTTATAAATTAGAACCGTTTTCATGAAGATAATCACAAAATAAGACGTGCATGTCATCAAAGAGCAGGTCTCCTCCTTGGTGCAGCTTTGTCCGGGTCTTTACTGCGTCTGCTGTTGAAGGGAAATGCACTCGTGCTTTTGTGGTATTATTTTGGGTCATTATCCGATCACGATGGACCTAAGAAAGAGAAGGGCTGTGAGTCCTGAACCTGGATGTGAATACCCTCAAATTCATTCCATAAGTGGAACTGGAATATGTTTTAGTGACTCAGTGTCCGTGTCCAAACACATGTGGATGTAAGTATGTGTTTCAAATAGGTACGTAGGGATTGAAATATCACAATTAATTAATGAAGAGCTACAGAGGAAAGTGGGTCAGTGGAAGTCAGCCTGCTGTTCTCTTTTCAAGTCAGACTGAAGGTAAACACGGTGTAATCTGGATTATAATACAGGATAAAAGAGAATAAGGCTGAGGCTAAACAGTGTCTCATATACATCTGTGTGTGGACGCGCGTCCTCTTTACATGAGTGTGTGTCTGAGAGCGTCCCACCAACACACTGCTTGGATCCAGCATCAAAGGCCCATTCAGAGTGAAGTGGCAGAGGCAGCCTCTCTGCCTGCCACCAGCTCTAATTAGTCATTCACGCTGGTTATCGCCGCTCAGCATCTTCTTTTAGCTCCAGAGCGAACGACACGCTGAGGGAAACAAACTCTCACAAGTACGCCTGCATCCTCCCTTCACACAGTAAATAAATAAATAAATAAAGGTGATAAGAGATGTGGAGGGTATATCACAGAGGCACGTCCAAACACAAAGACGTCCGTTTAAAGTTGAACGAGGAAAAGCTGGCTGCAGCACGACGCGTACCTTCCCACACAAACACAATTAAACACATAATGTTCTTTTCTCTCAAATCCACAAATGCCAAAGCTCTCAGAGATTCATATTTAATATACCAAGAAGCAGAGCGGCACATCCACGGATTGATCCGTTCCCTAAACGTCTGGAGGCCTCCTCCAGTCATCACCTGCTCCTCCACCTGCTCCTCCACCAGCTCCTCCACTAATATTCTAAGTTATTTTTCTTTTATAGTAAAAGCTTTCTCTGCTTCATCTTCATGCCCCTCCAACCAAATGTATCTCGACACAACCACGTTTTAAGTGAAATAAATATTTCATTTGGATTATTTTGGCACTGAACTCTGAAGGAAACATGCTATTTGCAATTTATCACAGAGAGTTTAGATGTTCAGATGTTTCTAACAGTCCAACGGTTCTTGTTCTCACGTCTCATCATGCAGAGATCGTGCAGACACCTCGTCCGTTTGTCCTGGACTCTGGACGTCTCGTCATTCGGACTGATAATAACATCTAGATGAGAGGAATCACCGCGGCTTTAATCAGACTCTGTATAATAAATCAAACCAAGAGGCATCCTTCTACACACGTAGGTAATCTAAGGACAGGCGTTTCAGTTTCTTTTAGGACAGTCAAATATAAATGTGCATGTCTTCATGAAGGATGAAGCTCACAGATCAACAGAGCTCTCCTCCTCCTCCTCCTCCTCCTCCTCCTCCTCCTCCTCCTCACCAGGTGATTGCTCCTCATCATGTCTCAAGGTTTGGATCATTATATTTTCATTTAAGCATGCAGTTCCTCTAATGTCCACTAGAGGCTTCAACCTCCACATTATCAACTTTACAGCAGAAATAAATATGTTTTCTTCTGCTCACGATGAACTCACCTCATTAAATTAGATCAAGGCTTAAAGTTCTGCAGAATTAAGGGGCGTGGCTTTCTTTGATTGACACCTCTTTGCAGGAGCAGGACAACACTCCATCTCCGTTTAACAACAGAATAGAGAGGAACATTAGCTTCTACCTCCCAAACAAATAATGAAACAGAGAGATGGAAATGATGGAATGAGTTCAGCCACTGGCGAGCAACCACTAGCCAGAGGCCTTTACTTTCATTTATAGTAGTGACATTTCCTTCCACTCACTGATCCCTTATTCCATCTGCCCGTCTAATATAACTTCTCTCCACGGTGACCTTTTATATATGCAAAGATTTTCCAGATGACACATGGATTAATAAATATGTCAGAATCAGTCGGAGCAGGCGTCATCCTGCCACGTTTGTGAAGAGCTGCTGACGCTGTGGAACGAGCATGACGTGCATGAATGAGTCCTCCTGCTTCTGACCGGTCTACCCAGGTACCACCTCTGACCTAAACCCAACATCTGATTCTTCTTTGGTGTGTGTGATGAGAAGATGTGGAACCGTCAACACGAAGAATAAAACGAGACGGAACAGAAGCATGTTTTGTTTTGACTGTCGAGTGCTCGTCGAGGCAAGAAACTGGTCCATCATGTTGATGCAAAGAATTACTTTTATACTTCACAGAGAGTTGGAGCTCTGCGTTTTAGTCTCACAAAGAAAAAAGGGAAAAAAAGAAACTTAGAGGAAAAGCCACAGAGAGGAGACAGAAAACACACAAACACACATCAATCAGGGCACTGGAGCCTCGTCAGATCATCGTTTCCAGGTCACCGTCTCCACTCGCCAGCCTCTGATGGGACATCACCACCGAGCATGTGCACATGCATCCGTGATGTGAAACACTCATGTGGGATCCGATAAAGAATGAGCACCGAGCACTGAGCTGTGGCAACGATACGCAGAAAGCTCCACTCTCTCTTATCTCCCTCAGTATTTTTAGATCTCCATATACGCCCGTTCATTTGTGCACTTATTTATTTTTCTTTTTTTTGGTCTTTTCGCTCTCACCCTTCCTCCTTCCCTCTTGCACCCCTCCCCATCCACTTCTAACACCCACACTCCCAGTTTTACGTCACCGGGCATCAAGAACAGTTTGTCACATTAGTTAGCTGTTCTGCAGAGGAGAGAGAGAGAGGTAGAGAGCGTTGACCTTCCTAAAGACAAAGGCTCTCTGCATTTTAAACAGCCAGTGTTTGGAAGGAGCTGGGGCTTGCAGATGGTTGCGTCCCTGCTTATACAGAAAGCTATTATCATGTTGGGACCCACTGTCAGCGCCGTCACTACTCATCACACACAGACACACGGGGAATTCAAACTGGCGACGAGGGGAAGCGTTTCCACGGAGCCTATACGTTTAAATAATGCTGTAATGAGACAGGATGATGCTTTAAACATTTCTATTCTCAACAGTGACTTTGTGAATTTGAATATATAGGAGACGTCATTACTCAGTGTCTCTCTAGCATAAAAGAAAGACTCCAACACCGACAGAGGTTTGTGTGGCAGAAAGTTTATCTGGAGTCTGTCTGTTGGGAACTGATTCTGCTCCTGCACAGATGCACCGATGGCGTAGGACTCTCCAGCAGCTTGCAGCTCTGCATCAGTTGAAACATAATGGATCCAAATGACGTGAGATCAGATTCCTTTGTTCCTTCCCGACACCCCGTCCCCCCGTCCCCCCGTCCCTCCCTCCCTCCTGGGTGACTGAAGGTATTACTCACTGTGCAGAGATGCCACGTCTCACCAACATCTGGGACGCTGCAGGTCAACGAGTGCATGGCTGCAGCTCGTCTGCTCATTAAGTTCATTTTCCATCCATTTTTAATTTAAATATCTCAGCACTTTATTTACATTCTGATGCAGAATTGTTCAGTCTTTTATATATAAATAATTTAAATGCTTTCCACAGAGCAAACTACAGCACACAGGCCTGCTTCACCTTGGTGTCAGCCGCTGCAGAGATAATAAAGAGCAGAATATGAAAAGTAAAGATACTTTCATTAGTATATTACATATAAAATGTAATGCATTATGTTCATCGTCTTCTTAATTCACATCCTTATAAGTGGATTTTTCTTTTTCATGGTTTGTGACGCGTTTGATGACGTTTTTGTAATTTATTCGTATTGAGCTTTAATTTTATAAGATGTCTGAGGCAAACGTTGATATTCCCAACGGCCTCATCCTTTCATTATAACTTTACGTTCCCTGTGTAAAGTCACCCAGCCGTTAAATGAATACGGGGCGTACACACAGGAAGAGACCGGCAGCGATGTGAAGGATGATGAAACTCAGGGAGCCGTAGTGATGAAAGGAGGAAAAAAAAAAAACTTAAGAGACGTGACCGGTGCAAAGCTGAACTGAGCTGAACTTTGAGGAGCGACGGGAGCAACTGATCCAGGTGGTTAACACACGACTTTTACCTGAAGGAAACCATCGCCATTTTGGCTCCTACCACCAAATCCACCGGAGCATCTAGAAAACCAGAGCCTGAGATGTCAACTAGAGACGGAGAAACAGAAAATCACTTTATATGTAGACAGTTCGTCTATGCAACTTCAACCTTGCAAAAGTTAGATACACAGATCAGGCATATCATTACGACCACCTTCCTAAGGTCTCCCTTATGGTGACTCATCGGAGAGAGGTCATAATGTTGTGGCTGATCGGTGCCTACAGTAGATATAACTGCTGCATTTGTACCTGTAAGCAGTAATGAGATCCAGGTGATGTGAGGGTGGAGGCCTCCAACCTTCCCTGCTCAGACAAATAATGATAATAATAAAATCTTTCAGGTCATCATTCAGACGTCCCAGGAGGTGACTGCACCTTCTGTTTTCTGACTCCTGCTTCACAGATAAAATGCCACTCAGCTCTACTTGGCATTCTGCTTTCGGTAGCATCGGTTTGTGTGTGCACAGGTGTTAGAGGGCTATGACAGCACTGACTCAACCACAATCAGACAAGGACTGCAATCTGTTTGTTCCCAATCTGTCCTCGGCGGGCGGCTCTCTCCTTCCTCGTCCTTGCTTGTCCAAACTTTTAGCAGCAGCAGCCGTCGCCCGGTCTGTCAGCGTTATCCCTGACACACAGAGACGCTGGTTACCCTTCAGGGGCTCTTCAGGACGATCCACAGGAGGCCCCCCCATGAAAACCTCACTCCACTGAACAGCATCCCATGCAGAATAAGAATGCCTGATCTTATCATACAGGTGGTTTCACAATTGTCAGCACAGGAGTTCTTATTATGCTTCTCCATCTGAGGAGTAAATCCTGTCTGAAAGGAGTTATGATTATTCCTGGAACTCATTTAAACATCTGCTGCTTCTGTTGTGTTGTGATTGGACGGTTTAACAGCAGGAGAGGAAGATATGTGAAGATATGTCACATCTAACGTTATAGATTAACTGTTATAATTTACAGACAGTTTTTTTTACAGTTTCATTTTGTTTTTGTTTTATTTTCTATAACAAGAAAGCTAATAGTAGCTCTTCCTTGTATCTCTTCCTTGTTCTTCCTAGCTTCCTAACAGTACCTCTTCCTAGCCTCCCAGCTAATAGTAGCTCTCCCTAGCTTCCCAGCTAATTGTAGCTCTTCCTAGTTCCCTAATCTCCCAGCTTATAGTTGCTCATCCTTGTATCCTAGCCTTTCAGCTAACAGTAGTTCTTCCTAGCTTCCTAGCCTCTCAGGCAACAATAGATCCCCCAAGCTTCCTAGCTTCCCAGCTAATAGCAGCTCTTCCTAGCTTACTAGCCCAGAGTATCACCTCTCATGTGTAGAACACATGTACCATCTGATCATCGGCTGCCGTGGTGCATTCAAGTGCAACCTTTTAGTCTAGACACAGCAAATCAAATTACATTTCCCAGTTGATGAATAAAGTTTGTGCTAATAGGAAGTGCCACATGAAGAATACGATAAAAATGAATGCACGATAATAATATTGATAATACGGAATGAATCATTTATTTCAGCAGCGTCTGCCATTTTATCAGCGAGCACCAGATCGATTGTGTTTTCATGCTCGCAGTAAATCCTGGATATTAGCTGAACTCCTCGTCATATTTTAGGATAATTCATGGTCGTATCTTTCAGCGAGCCTTGGACGTTACCGTGGGAACGAAAGCCTCTGAAAAATAAAATAAAAAAAATCTAAACAGAATAGCAAAACAGGATAAAGCCTCTCTGTGCCTGCGGTGATAAAATCATGAGGGCTGTCATTGTCACGCCGTCCCAGAGAGCTGTGGATGTTTGCATTCACCGAGTCAACACTCTCCAGCGCCGTGCATCACATTCCTCTTTAAACTTTTTTCTGAAACCCAAAGAGCCGAGCAGATAGATGGAGATCCCATTCTTCTGTCACCATAGTTTTTGTCTCCATCTCACAGTTTGAATCTTTAATGCCTCCCCCTCCCTCCCTTTATATTTATAACTTTATGTGCCTGCTCTCCGTCTCTGTCCATCCCACCACCGTCCCCCCTCTTTGTCTGAACATTTCCATTGCTCTTTCAGAAACCAATCTCAAAATAACACATGACGCGAATGCAAAAATGCTGTTGATGGGGGTGAGATGAGGGAGCTGGAACTCGAGGAGGTAGCAGTGAAACAGTCGGGGTTAGAGGGGGAGGCAGGGGAGGCAGGGGAGGTCACGCTGCCTTTAGCTGAGTTCACTCTTGTTATTTCCCTCCTTTGATTGGTCTCGTTTTAGTTCCCCCTCTTTATTATTTCAGTGCACCGAGGATTTTATTTTTTTTCCCGCTGCAGTTTGGAGAGACAGACTCATGGCTTTGCCCTGCAGGGGAGAAATGCAGATGGCAAGATGCTCCACTCCTCTCTCATCCCTCACTCCTCTGCTCCCTCCTCTTCCCCATCCCTAATGAATCAAGAGAATTAATTAGGAAAATATAAAATTAGATGACTGGAATGGAGGAAGTGAAAGGAGAGGGGAGGGGAGCGGAGGGGGGCCGGAAAGAATGACACAAATAACTTTTTTTTTTAGGAGGGGGCATGTAATTACTTATGTGAACATCAGCCCTTAGACTTATTGGATTATTTCAGTGAGATTGAACCATTTCTGTCCTTTTGTGTCAGATTCACCACCTTACTGTAAGTAAAGAGCCCAAACACACAGACCCAGACGTGTTTTCAGCTCACCTGGTGTGACTTTAAGCCGAGAGGAGAACAGTTCGCACATAAAGTACAAACTCACACAATCTGTTTGACCTTTAGTAGACGTGTGAGCTGGGGAGAGAGGAAGCAGCTCTGTGGGAATGTCATACAACACCAACATGACTAAATCTCACCTCTTTCCCCTAAAGGCCGTTTGCTGGTGTAGAGCCGTGGGTTAGCATCTAGTGGACTTTCTAGCTGGACTTTTCTCAGAGAGGTGACTCTGATTGGTTGTTCAGGAGGCTCGTCTCATTTCTCACTTTAATCGCATGTGAACGTTCACATCCAGAAATGTTTCCTCAACATCGTCATGATCTAGAAACAATGAAATGTAGAGCAACTGATCAGCTAGGTAAGGAGAGGACAACTCTGAATGATGGTTTGGAGATCTAACTAGCGACCTAGCTTCTCAGCTAATAGTAGCCCTTCCTAGCTTCCTAGCTAACAGTAGTTCTTCCTCTCTTCCTAGCTTCCTTGCTAATAGAAGCTCTTCTCAGCTTTCCAGCTAATAGTAGCCCTTCCTAGCTTCCTAGCCTCCCAGCTAGCAGTGACTCTTCCTAGTCTCTCAGATAACAATAGCTCTTATTAGCTTCCTAGGTTCTCACCTAGCTCTTCCTAGCTTCCTTAGCCTCCCAGCTAAGAGTAGCTCTTCATAGCTTCCCAGCTAACATTAGCTTACTGCATTAGACAACTGCCACCTGCTGGTATGAAGAGTTATTTCCAGGCTGTATGTAGCAGCTGGTCATTGGCTATAGTCTTTGTGGTGCGTTCAAGTGCAACATTTTTGATCCAGACAGCCTTCATTTCCCCTTCTGTCTGAGTGTCTTTTGTGAGCCATCCTTCTCTGAGCCTCCTATTATGAGTTTCCTCTTATAATTCATAATTTTGTCTTCTTCTCCTGTTCCACCTCATCTCTTGTCCGTCCATCTGTCTTCATTCAAAGAATCAATTTTCTCTCCCATCTTTTCTCCCTCATCTCCTTCCACATGCATCAGTCTGTCCTTTTGCATTTTCACCTTTGCACGTGTTCTTCCTTTTCTCTTTCTCTCTCTCTTTCTTTCTTCTATCTCCCTCCTCGTTCTTCCTCTCTGTGTCTCTGCCAGTCTACTGCTGTCTGCTCGCTCCCTGAGGGGATACAGTACAAGTGTTTTTGATTTGGAGCCAGGGTAAAGATGCATCAGACAGTGACTGCTGTGTGTCACACCAGCATGCACCCTCCTCACCCTCTCTTCCTCTCCGTCACACACACACACACACACACACACACACACACACACACACACTTTACCAAACCCAGCTCACGCATCAACAAGCATGCATACTGTTTTCTTCTTGTGCACAGAGGGAGGGATGGAAGAGAGAACACAGAGCAGTAGTTTCACTCCTTCAGTCCTCTCTGCTGCTTTAATGCAGAAGTTATTCCTGTGTCAAAGGGGAAAGATCGTGTTCTGACAGAAAATAGTTTCAGCTTCGAGGACTAAATGAGCTACAGGTTATCTCGGTATATCTTTTTTGCACCCTTCAGAGTTTAACAAGAGTTTATGTTTCCAGCTCAAAATGATTATATAACTAAAATGAGCAGATTCTTTCTAGTGAGTGTCACCAAAATTATTGCTAAAAAAAAAGGTGCATTATTTATCCAACATATTATTCAGACGGTTCATGCATCATTCAAAGTCTGTGTGCTCTGAAGTATACTGATTAAAATGTCTTTTAAAAAGCTGAGGGGGGGAAGCAAAGCATGGCCTTGAGGTAGAGACACGGAGGATTTGCTTCAGTCGAGGCTTCTGCAGCACGCTCTGTTCCTGAGAAGCCATTATGAGTTACAAGGCTTTAGGTGCCGCCGTGCACGCTGGCTGCTGCTGCTGCTGCTGCTGCTGCTGCTGCTGTCGGATACCTGGCTGTTCAAGGCTGCTCAGGCCTTAACTCTCGGCTCGCTCTCAACTGGATGAAAGGATAAATTCAGGACTTTCTAACTTGGGTCTTATTTCCCATAAAAAGTGTTTTTATTTTATCACATATAAAAGACTGAACACATTATGGGAAGGGTCCCTATGGGAATGTAAACATAAATCGAGAGGGAAGTCAGAAAAAGAAGAGTGGGGTAGCTTTACAGGGGCTACATTCAGTCAGCCACAACATTATGACACCTAGACCAGCTGGTTGGAAGCCAGTATTTCTCTGCATATTTTCCCCAAATGAGATAACGGTAGAAATAAATCACAGCTTTAACTATCAACAATTTGTGTTTGCACATTTCTGACAAACAAAACTCGGCACCACCTTCACCCATTGTTTTGCAGGGAGTAGTGATTTATTTCAAAGCTGAGTCTAGCTGTGCTGCAAACTGATGGAAACACCCACCTAAAGAAAAATACTGTCCTGAGAGTGGAAGTGATTTTATTAGCTGCAGGTGTTTTATTGGCTTAGCAACAAAAACAGAATCTGTCTAACAATCAGTGAGTCAGTAAAGCAGCAGTAAAGAATCAGCCGAGTCAATCTGCTGCTGTAAAAGACAAAAAAAAAAAAAAGAAACCCAATCCAACTGCAAGAATGTTTTATCAATCATTTATAGCTGCTCAAATTCATGGGAAAGTAAATTCAGAAATCCTTTAAGCTGTGACCTGAGCCCTCCTCTAAACCTAGATTTTATTCTGATGTTAACAGTGAAACCAGGTTTATGGGTTTTTGGAAGAAGTGGGGGCTCTGTGCTGATAGAGGCAGCTGCAGGTATTAAAAAGGTTCACAGTTCATACAGCCCCAGATGAATAAAACCGATAAATGATTAAATTCAGGATTAGTGGGTCAGAGGTGGATTTGTTTTGCTTTCTGAGCTGATTAGCAGAGATGAGGCTCACCTGTGAGAATGTAGCTAACAAGGACCAGGTGCTTCAATCAGACTGATTGGGTGAAACCAAACGGACTGAGGAGAGGGGGAGGTAGGAAGGTAAATGGTTTAAATTTGGTTTATTTTTGTGTTAAAGGTCTCAGAGTTAAACATGAATAAATGTGATTAATTACATTTAGTTTTGAGTAAAATTGAGTAAAAAGATCAGCACCTGTGGATTATATTTATATTAATTACAGCTCTTAGTGCAGACATCACCCCTTTTTTTTTTAATTTGCAGTGGTTGACACTAGTGCTTTATATAGTGGGGAGCTGAGTGCATCTGCTTTTGGTCTTTCTTGGGTAGATGGGTGTTCAGTAATGCTGCTACTTTGTAATAGAAAAGTTGTGTTTCTGTCAAATCTGTTTCTGTGCATCTTCAGACTCACTTTAAGAAATCTTCCTGCCGAACCGTATCATGCATTTATAAATCCGTCCTCCTGCAAAACTCTCAGACATTCTGGTTATTGTCCACGGCTCCTCAACCTTATTCTCTTTGCTTTTTTCATCATTGTTTATGCTTTTCTTAAGAAACCTCAGATTCCAGTGTAGTTTTTATGCTTCTACCCTGGTCTCTACTGTTTGTTCAGCTTTAAATCTTCTCTGGCTTCTGATATGTTTGACACTCAAAGATTTAATTAAATGCCTAATTAAACATTTTATTTGTTGTCCTAACACAGTTTAAGTGTATTGTCTTCAGTAGAAAATTGTGATGTCTATCTAAATGCTCCGCTCACTTGTGGAGTTCCACTGGGGTTTTTTCTAGGTCCTCTACTCTTCTCTCTAAACTTTCAATATTTTAATGTGTGTATATATTGTTATCCATCCTCTAAAGCCCAGTGGTTTGTCTCTTTCTGTCTTTCCTCGCTGACATTAAACAGTCGGTGTCCAAGCAATTATTTTCCAGCTACAAAGAGAAACAGCACCCAACAAATTGGGTTTTCGGCTTCAGTGATGAATTTAGTTGTCTCTAAAATCTTTGATGAAAAGCTTTATTATTTACAGCTTTATGGTGGACTGTTATCCATGCCAGCTCCTGTCACTTGTGTTTACAGTCTCAATCATGCCGTTTCCCTTCTCCTGTTGCTTTCATTTAAACAGACAAGAAAGAGACGCATGATTTTAGCAACTTGCTCCAAATGCCAGTACAGTCAGCCGTGTTCTACTGTGCAGAGTTTAAATGCATACGTGCCCTCTCGTGCACTCGCTGCATGAAGCCTCTGCTGTCAGTTATTTCCTTAGTGCAACAAACTGCGATGTGTTTGCTTTATTGAAATGCCACAAATGACAAGAAAAGGAAAAGATGAAGAAAAAGAAAAGTAGAGGAAAAGGAAAATGTAGTTGAAAGGAGTAATAACATTAACATACTTTGATTTAAAATTTAAAAGGGCCATTACAAGCCAATTTCACTAAACACGTTTGAATTCAGGCGGAATAGAACAAGTGATGGCTTAATTAAATACCAGAGGACGGGGGTGAAAGAGGGGGGAACAAATTGACTCAAGAAGAAAGGATGAAAGGAGGAAGGAAAGAAAGAAAGCTCAGAGAGAGTTGTGTGGATTTGTTCTAGTGACAAAGAGAAATAATGTGTTCAAAGCGCCGGGCGTGAGTGTGTTCAGTCACATTTAGCAGGAAGTCAGAAAGTGTCTCCAGAGATTTACAGCTCCTTCCTTTTCTCTGCGTTCACTACGGTTAAAGGCCTTTTCTTGTTAAAGGAGGTGTACCATCACCGACTGAGCTGCAGTCTGCTGAAGTGACTGAGCCTCTTTTTGGCACATTTACACTCGAACCAGCTGAGGCTTGGAAGGATAGCAGCGCGGCAGCTTCATTAAATATTTAAAAGTCCCTAAACAGCAACGTGATCATCTGTCAGAATGTAAACATGAACGATGTTCTGTGTTTCTCTAAAAGTCACATTTCAACTCCGGTGCTGACCTACATCAGACCTGTGCAGACGCTTTCTGTTTAAAACATAAAGTCAAAATACTGTCGAGGTCTGCATCTAATTAGCTGCTTCTCTTCCTCCTCCTGATAATATATTCAGCCCCTCGTCCATGCACCTGGTCTCCGTCCTGTTGTCACCAAAATTGCAAAACTTGGTTTGTCAGACCTACTTAAGGTCCTTGCATTTGCATATGTGCAATGTTTCAGGAAAAAAGAGAAAGTGGGCTGAATATAAACTGAATAGTAATTAATGAATTAACTCTTGGCCGGTCACATCGCTGCGGTCTTTGAAACGTCTCTGCCTTTCTCTGAGTCACAACATGAACAAAGAGAAGGAGTCTTCATGAGGAGAATGTGAAGCCCTCAAACCTGCAGCCAGAGGTGACACCGTGCAGCTTTGACCTCCAGGACCCATCTCACTTCCTCTTGACTTCTTTTCTTTCCTCCTTGAACGATATAAATGTAGACGAAGCGCATCTAAATTACCGCCTCTACCCGACTGAGATGGAGGCGAGTGTCGGCCTAATATGAGTGAAAGCATCCTTTTAGCAGCTAAATGATTGTGTCGCCGTCTGCGTTTTGTTCTAGTTCATGCAGGAATAGGACAGAAAACAAGAGAGCACTCCTGTGCATCTACAGATTTATGGTTTGATTACCTGTGTCTCTTTTCTTTCCATTTATTGATTAACACAGACTCCTGCATACTCTTAGACTTCAACCCAGCCTTTGTCTGTTTACCTCCATGTATACGGCCACAGCCTCTGTTGTATATGAGTGTAGGTACCGGTGAACACTGTGGATAGAGCTGAGAGAGCTGTGAAATGACCAGGTCTGCTCTGCAATCTGGTAAATGACCTGGACATTAAAGTTCCACTGTTACTGTGAGAGGGAAAGAGTGTGTAGGGGTGCAGGGTGGAGGGATAATAATCATGATCATGGTTCATAAAGAGCTGGTTCTCCTTCACGCTGCCATGTTTCACGTTTCATGGCCCAAAACGGACACTGACTCTGAAGAGAGAGTGTCTCTGTCTAGATGTCAAAGTGATGCAGAAGCTACAGCGACAGCCCAGACCCTAGCGCTGTAGCCTGACCTGCACCTCCTCAGAAATATAACTACATGCCATGAAGCTGCAGACCTTAAGAGCTGGGATTGGTCCACTTGGCAGCAGCGTGTTTGTGTTCTAATATTTAAGGCTGTTTCTCCATCTCTGCAGATTTCTAATTGATTGTTTTGGGTTAATAAAGACGGAAGACACGGAGGAAAGGTTAACTGAGGAGGTTTCAGAGTGCAAACATCCGTACAGTCGTCATTGTTGAAAGTGAAGCAGGAAGTAGAAACAAAATTAACTTGACTGGTTAAAACAAAGACACAGCGCTGACTGAAGTTTGGGTGAAGGTGTTCCAGAGACACTGAGCTCGTACGTACCTCGGTTATGGCGTCTATGTCCTGCAGTAAATCAGCCTTAACTCTCAGCTTATTCAAACTGGGTCAAAGAGGTGGAGCATGAGTGGAGCTGAGGCTAAAGACACGCTGGCTCTGCAGAACTTTAGTTGCCATGATTTGCAGAAATAAATGACCAAAGCGTCAGAGGAATGACACACAAAGAACAACATCTTATAAAGTGTTGCTGATGATTTCAGCAGCTCTGCACATTCAGACACATGGAAATCTTTTAAATCCTCTCCCTGCAGCAGAAATCTCTTTATGCATTTGTCCTTTGATTTTAGAGAATGTGCTCATGAGTCCCTTCATGTCAACGCTACATGAAACACCTTCTGTTTACACACACTGAGCTGAAGTGTGCACTGCGTGTGAATCTGCACCAAATAAGTGGCTGCTGTTAAACGTGTAGTGATTTCTGGGTGCGACTCCAGCACCAAGTCACAATGAGAGAACACTTAAAGAGTTCATTATTTGCTTTTAAAGACCAGAGTCGTCCAGAGTCCAGCATTAAATAACCAGTTTCCAGTTTGCATGTGTGTAGCTGTCTGCAAGCTTCTCTGTAACTGCCAGAGATACATTAAGCTGTGGAGAAGTGGCAGAGTCATGATGTGCAGCCTCATATGGTATGGAGGTGATGTGGCAGGTCTCTGTGCATGCACACCATGCTACACACACACACACACAGAGCGTACGATGTGTCACAGCGCTGTCATAATATCCTGCCTCAGATGTGCATCTCCTGCACTGAGTGAAGCTCTATATTTAGATCCTCTTGATTGTTTCTCCACCGGCTCCTCACTCTGTGGAGGCTGTGACTCTATGGAGGCTGCTACCATCCTGTATGCAGAGGGACGTGGAGAGACGGGCCGGCTCTGTCCTGGACTGGTCTCTGGACTCCATGGGTGAGAGGAGGATGTTAGCCAAGCTGACATCAATCATGGAGAAACCCTGTTCATTGGTGATTCTAAGACTGAATGAAGCTAAAGGACCAAAATCAAGAAGTGAAACAAGAGAAATCTTTTCTTTTTGTATTCCACCAGCCTTTCTGCCTCGCCTTTATTGCTTACTCCAACACTTTAACTTGCTCGTCTGCGAGCCCGGGCTCCAATCAGTCTGCTGTGCGGCGTTACAGTCTTTTTAATCTGTGCGAGTGAAGAAGAAAGATAATTGGAAACAATCGAGGAGAAAGTAAAAGGCAGTGAGGCGAGCACGGTTAGAGGATGTCAGCGCAGGAAAATGTTGGCTTTTATCGCCGGGAGACAAAACAGTGATATCAAACATAATGATGTGCACGGCTGCACGCTGCCCTCACACGCACACACACACACACGCGCACACACACGCACAAACACGCGCACACACACGCACAAACACGCGCACGCACACGCACACACACACACACACACACACACACGGGCCAGGGCCATGATTGCACAGCTTATCAGTTAGTTGTTTCTCTGAAGGCAATAACCTGACTAGAACAATAATTAAGACATTAGGAATCAAACTCTCAGGTTCTGACATTTTGTGGACTTGTGCTTTTTTCTCTAAGCTCGTACTTCTATCCATATGAGGCCCTGTTATTGTTGGAAAGCTTTCACTAGTCCATTAAAATACTCTCAACCATCACGACTAAATGCATCTAAAACCAGGTCTTAACTCTCAAGCTTTTAAATGTCTGTCTCTAAGTCAGATCTTTTCATAAACTACAAATGCACTCATGCAAACATTTCTTTAAAACGTTTTAAAACTCTGTTGGAGGTGGCTTTGTGTTTCTCTGCTGCAATTTCAAGACGCTCCAACAATTAAAACACACAGAGCATAAATGGCTCTGTGTGTTTCTCTCCGTTTAAATGCTAATGTATGTAAAACTCTCAGCACGTTCAGGTGTTTTTGAGCTTTGCTTCCCACCATCACTTGTCAGTCAGCATGTGGCGGTGGCACGCCAACGAACGCCTCCTCCTCCTGTACGTTAAAGAATAAAAGGTAAAATGCACTTGGCCACCCCTCAGTCCAGGGAGTTATTTTTCCATAAAGTGTTGAAACCTGCACAGGCAGCGTTTATCTGCCACTGAAGCACCTCAGCAGGAGGAGGCTGGCGTGGATGGCAGTCGGAGATTAGAGGCTTTGAATCCACAAATCTGTTTCCCTTTATGCATCAGCAGCAATCTAGTTCAGTTTAGGAAAAGACTGTGATTATAGACTATAAAAGTGAGTTTCACATGTTACAGATGGCCTTGCATCATCATCATCCTTCAGAGTTAACCCTGTTCCACCGTGACTGACAGGAGCCGTGCCCAGACCCATATCTCTGCATCAGGTTTTAAAGGGGTCCTAATTTATTTCAGACTTCATGTGAGTAGCTCAGCTCACCTGCCAGTGGTTACTTCCTGTGATCTTTAACCTCAAAGTGCAGGCGCACTAGTGGTTCCTAGAATTTAGAAAAAATGTAGAGTGGGAGGTAGAGCCTTGAGGTATCGGAGGCAAACGCCTTCTCTACTTTTAAGGTCAGCCTTAAGACTTTCCTTTTTGATCAAGTTTAAAGTTAGATCTGGTCTGAACCATCCCTTAGTTATGCTGCTATAGGCCCAGGCTGCTGGGGGACCACGCTCTGAGCTCATCCTCTATCTGCTGCTATAGGCCCAGGCTGCTGGGGGACCACGCTCTGAGCTCATCCTCTATCTGCTGCTATAGGCCCAGGCTGCTGGGGGACCACACCCTGAGCTCATCCTCTATCTGCTGCTATAGGCCCAGGCTGCTGGGGGACCACGCTCTGAGCTCATCCTCTATCTGCTGCTATAGGCCCAGGCTGCTGGGGGACCACACCCTGAGCTCATCCTCTATCTGCTGCTATAGGCCCAGGCTGCTGGGGGACCACGCTCTGAGCTCATCCTCTATCTGCTGCTATAGGCCCAGGCTGCTGGGGGACCACACCCTGAGCTCATCCTCTATCTGCTGCTATAGGCCCAGGCTGCTGGGGGACCACGCCCTGAGCTCATCCTCTATCTGCTGCTATAGGCCCAGGCTGCTGGGGGACCACGCCCTGAGCTCATCCTCTACTCTCTTCACTCTTGCACAGCGCTCACGTGCTCTTATTTCTTCTATCTTGTGCAACTCGGCTACTAGTCTACAGCATGTTAGCTGCTCTGGGGGTTTCAGACCAGATTTTACAAAGCGCCTTGAGACAGTTTGTATTGTTATTGACGCTATATAAATCAAACTGATTTGAGCTGAATCAAACCTCTCTGCTGACTTTGAGCAGCTGGTTACTTGTCTCCTGAAGGTTTGTTGGTCTGAGTCTGGACCAGGTTGAGTTCACTAAGCTCACCTGCAAAGACTTTATCAGCTGTCATCTGTTAGTGAGACACTAGAGGCACCGGTGCTAGCTGCTGCAGGATGCTTTGGGTCAGGAGACTATTTGATTTTTTTTGTAGTAAGGACAGTGGCGGGGGGAAAAAAAACAAAAACTACAGATACTTGTGTAAAATAAATACTCTGGTAAAAGTACTGATTCAACACCTTCACTAAAGTAAAAGTAAGAAAGTACAGGCTCTGAAATGTAAATAAAAAAAAATATATAAATAGTAAAAATGATTTTGTCATTAATGAAACAATTCATCCATTGACAGTTTTTCTGACAGAACACTGATCTGACCAGAGGTCCTGCATGAACATCTGGATAATAATAAACTGAGGGTTATTGGGTTGTTTTTAGAGCTAGCTAGCGTTAGCTATATGCGATCAAATGGATGCGCATTCACCATGAATCATCAATTACTGAAGGATGTTTAGCAGAAAAGCAAATGTCAGAAATTGTCAGTTTATTTGTCACTTTGCAAAGTTGAATGTTTCCTAATTACTCTGATAGAATATAATCAGTCACTCAGTGGAGGAGAGTTGGTCTGGAGTCTCTCTGTTGGGAACTGAGTCTCCTCCTGCAAAGATCTGCTGGGCCAATCAGATTGTGTGTGTGGGCGGGGCTTAGCGTGGTAACAGTCGTCATACACATCATCTTTTTCTCTGTATCGGTTGAAACACATCTCCTTGTGAGAGTTTACCCTGATTCTCTGGCTAAAGTTGTTCCAGAAGCTTCTATTTCAATCAGCTGACTCTTTAAAGTTGCTTTTTGTTTTTTAAAAACGACTCAAACCAAACAAAGGCAGCCTCTCTGTGTTTTAATGGTTCATGGTAACCAGTAGAAGACTACAGCGCTGATTCATCGTCCTTTACTTGACGATAAAGTGTCACTACGTAAAGCCTCTAGAAAATGAGCCGGGATCAAAGCAGCCCGTCTAAATGTCTGATTAGTATTCAGTGTTGTGGCAGATCAGGATGACTCTGATTATGTGTAAGTGTGTGTGAGAGGATACTTGTCAAGGTCTCGGCAGAGGTTCGACGCTGAAAGGGGCCGAAGACTTAAAAGGGAGCAGGAGGGAAATAAAGACGAATGGAGGAGGAAGATGAAAGTGTGGGAAGCTTTTGTGTGTCCGTTGTTCAGAGGTCACTCTCTGACCAATTAGAGCCGGAGAGTGTGTGGATGCACTAGAGTCTAACAAGTGTCAAAGGGAAGACGGCGCACAGGCGTTAGCTCTCAGCATATCAAAGCCACATCAGTCTCTCTTGCATCTTTTAAAACCTAAAACAGACTTGAATAAAAAGAAGATGGCAGGTGAGTCGAGCTGGTGTCTGCAAAATGGATTGAAAGGCGTCACACTGCAGCTTCTCATTTAATCACGTAGTTTTGTATTAGTCTGGAGTTAGTTTGGTAGCATTTGCATTTGATTAAGTTTGTGTTTTGTTGCACAAGACTTTGCACAAAATAACCGATTCCTGCAGAGCTTTGAGAGCAGGGAACCAATGAATGGTAGACGGAGCAGCTCTGACATCTCGTCTGTGTTCAGGTGGGGACCTGGTGACGATGACGACAGCCTTCCTCCCCCCCTCAGCGTGCAGCATAAGAAGAGGACTATCTAACCGTTTCAATTTTCAGCTCTGTCTTCTTGCAAGATCGATTCTGTCTCTGAGGAGCGGTGGCAAGTAGATGAAATTTTTATCTCTCCCCGTCTCTTGCAGACACACATGGAGCTTTCTGCCCCAGACCCGTGACAAACATTAAAGACCTGAGAGGTATTTGAATAAATTTCCACACCTTTAACAAACCCGAAAAGATTGAGGACCACACAGATGCATGAGGAAACAATACATACAGACTATACTGCAAAGAAATCATGCAGCTGTTCATGGGTAACAAAGCATTAACTGGAACCTGTCGGGTCATTAACACAGAGCTCAGGACTGGAACCTCTGCAGTCACATGACCATGTTCCTCCAGAACCTGCAGAAAATATGGCTTGTTTTATCGTCCAGCTTTAAAGACGTCTTATTTTAATGCCGACCCCAAGAGGAAAACGTTAACACATGCATGCTACATGGAGGCCTATTCAAATGTGTTTTTGTGCACCACATGTTTCCACACTTCCTCTTGTTCTCGTGAAGAGTCCCTGCTTAATCTAAGCAGCCTTATCGTGCCATCACTGCCTTTGATATGGTAAACAGGCTGCCACTACAAAAGCCCAGCTTTGTCAGATGAAACGCAGCCCACCATTACTGGTGAAACACAGGAGAGAGCTGGACGGGAATAAAGATGGGCAGGGGAGAAGAAGAGGTGATGGAGAAAGGAGGAGGCAGAGAGGCCTGGAGGAAGATAAGGAGGGAGAGAGGAGGATGAGGAGACGAAACGGAGAGGGATGGAAAAACGTAACGCGAGGAAGAGAAGGTGGAGGCAAAAAAGGAGTTCAGCCGCGGCATAAAAGCAGACTGTAAGGTTAGTTATCTCCCAAAGCACCTGGTTAGGAGGCAGAGGACAGGAGGGAGAGATACAAGAGCAGAGGGAGAATATGGAGGACTGTGGCTGTGAGAGGCACAAGAACAAAACCAATGTCAGGAAACAGAGTGGCTCCTCTGAGAAGAGATGCACCTCGGTTTATTTCTTCCATAACTTACATGATGATTTATCGCCTGCTTCATTCACAGTATTTTGATTTGTCACATTTCACTCCTTCCAGCTGATCTCGTTTAGCTCCATGTCTCCAATAACTGACTCCACAGCTACAGACGGTCTGCTGTGGTTGGTTCTGTATGCTTGAGTTCTAGAGCTTCTGATGCACTCTGCAGATAAATATGACCTGAAAGACTTAAAGCTGCAGAATAGGCTGATAATTCTCTGGAGGTTAATCACTTACAAACAACAATCTTGCCACACACGTGATTTTATTTATTGTAATTTTTCTTGTGCAAAGTCAAGTGGGCTCTGTGCACTAAGATGTATTTAGAGTATTTGATAAAACTTGGCGCTCTTCATCTGGGACGTTCTGAAATAAACGGCCTAAATTTCTCAAAATGAAATCTAACCTCAGTCTGAGTCTGTCCTGCTCCTCGTATGGATCTATTGAGGGTCAACGTTTCCAAACGTATTTGATTACGTCTTTTATTCAGTAAACTAACGACTAAAAGCAGAGAGATGTATTTTACCACAGTATTTGTGCAGCTGTCACCGTTGGAGACGTTTGGTCCACTGAGTACGGTCCAATCAGAGCTGAGCAGCGTTCCTGGTGGCCTTCCACTTTAGGATGATTTTAATGTGGCTGCAAATCGACCAGATTGTTGTTTAAACTACAGATGCTGCAACACGACTCCAAGGCTCCAACGTCACCATCACGTTTGCTGATGACGCTGCTGCTGCTGCCATGATGATGAAGGCCAGACAGAGTCTCTACCTCCTTTAGAGACATTAAGCTTCCTCTCAAGGTGCTTAGGAGCTTTTACACCTGCACCATAGAGAGCATCACCACCTGGATGGGAAACTGCACCAGGTGGGACGTCCTGGCCCTCAAAAGCTCTGCTCTGCAGGACATTTCAGTTCTTTTAGTTTGTTTCTCTGCATATTTATTCTGTGCTGTGTGACATTTTTTTCCACTGTTGGCTGCAGGTACAGAAAATACATCTCACTGTGCATTGTGCTATGTAGAGCTGTGCTTCCATCACATTCAAGCTTTTTTAAAGACTACCCTGTGAATGCACAGGCCTTTTGCTTTCCATGGAGAAGGTAACTGATCAAACTTTGCTCAGCCTTCTGTTAGTTTAAACGTTGAAGAGATGCAGCAGCAGACGCTTCCTTTCCTCAACTTCTACAGAGAAGTTTGAAGATGAAGCAAACCTATCAGCAAACAAAAAAGCTCTGTAAGCTGAAACAATATGAAATAAACCTGGTAATGATATAAAGTGTGACTGTGAGGAAATATCACAAGATGATGCTGCAAAAAGCATGAAGTGCTGCAGTGGTAAAACTCAAACTCAGCCAGTTGGTCTGAGGAAGTGAGGAGGAACACGGTGATCATGTAAATATCCAGGTGGAAAGTATGGAAGGATAAAAAAATAATTAAATAATCATAATGAAAGGAGGGACGGAGCGTCTGAAGCAGGTGGAAGAGGCTGTATCTGTAGCCTGGGAGATTAACAGTGTGTACAGTACAGAGAGAGAGAGAGAGAGGTGAGCTACAGTATGTGACCACGGCTGGGTTATCTCCTAAAACACCTGCTAAAGACGCACAAATCACTTCAAGCTGACGGCACAGAATATAAATTGAACTTTTAATACACAGAGGCTAAAGGGAGCGTGTGCAGGTCGAAGATGATTTACTTTTATTATTTATTTATTTAAAAGCAGAAATAAAAGCAGCATTCGTAGCATCGTGTTGTTTCCAGCCATAAAAAACAAAAACTTCCACTTTGCTTCACGACTCCACCGCTGGCATTTCTAGAGACAGCCTTGGAGTTTAATGTGAGGATCTTTTAGACACTGCTGCCCTTTACAGAGCTGACATGCCCTTATGAGCTGGAGCGGCTCATGGAGGAGCTCATTTATCTGGTCTGGTAACGGCTAGACGATCCGTTCATTTAGGAACAAAAGAACCACATCTGGATTTAACTGCATGTGCATGGCTAAGAGCAGCAGTGGTGCTTCATGTTGGTGTGGTTCCACGGTTCCTCTGACCTCTAACATGCATTCTCTGTTATTACGTTTGGATTCATCATAGCATCCAGGATTATCCTGGTTTGATGCATCTTATGAGTCTGCACAGATTAAAGGGGGACACAGAAGATGGGGTCTCCTCCTGGGACCACTTCTGGACTCATAAAGGCTGACAAGGATCCAACGGTGCTTGGGTTCCCTGTATAATGTGATGCATTGTGATTCCAGTCACTACCTGTTATTGACTCTGTCTTCTTTTTCTGTCTTTGTCTTCATGAGTGAGAGACCAGTGAAATGAGGTCTGGCCTCTTTGCTAGACTTCCCTCGGTCCTGGTTCTGTCTTTGCTTCAATACATCAGAAACAAACGAACCTATATCTAGAAATCAGGAATAAAAACGTTGATCTCCTCTTTTTATTCAGCACAGCTAAGACAGAAAACATGTGGACATCACAAACTGCTGCTGTTAAAACACTAAGTTGGTGCAGCCGTGGTGGAGTTTAAAAAGTTTAGATTCATCTGAGTGGAGCGAGTTCCAAAAAGATTCACACGATCTTTAGCTTCACGCTTCATTTGTAAAGCTCCCAGATAACACATGATGAACCTGATCACATGGTTTCATCAGCTCGTCCAGAGGCACGCGGGGAGGACACAGATGGAGACGGACTGAATGAATAATTCAGACTGGGAGTGTGACTCCATCAGCGTTCACACCAAGCGCCAGACCACGATCAGACGAGGCTCATTTAGATCAGACTGATGGAAGAACACAGGGACACAAACGTTAGAGTAAACGATGCTGAACCATCAGACGCCTCGCTAGGACGCACAGAGAGGACGCACAGAGAGGACGCATGAATAAAATAGCTGCCAGGCTTTGAGCAGAGAGAATGAGATCAGGAGGTGGATCAGATAATTACCTTCATTCATCCTCAGATGGAACGGTTTGATCACCACTGACTCCACAGATACAAGAGACACTCAGGGGACATTAAATGTAGATCAACCAGAGGACAGGACGTTTACCAGGGACGGTGTCTCTTAAAGACCAAAGGACAATCTGAAACAATAGAATACGATGTGTTTATTGTCATGTACAGGTACCATTAAATCAAGGTCTCCCTTAGGTGCTGTAGAAGAACTGGAATAAAAATAAATAACGTGTCCAAGACTTGGATGAAGAGTGACACGTCCACTTGTCCTTGTTTCATCTTGTTTTTGATTTTGGATGTAACTTAATATTCTCCACCTCTCTCTCTTTTTTTTAATGAGCGTCTATTTTGTCGGGGATCTTGTCTTTTTGTCTCCTGCGTCCTTGCGCTGGAGAAACTGCAGGTCAAGATGACCGTCCACGGCAGAAAGACAAACCCATCCCCAGGGTCAGTGGCGTTCCTGCATGCATGCTTTTAGATGAGAGACTCTCTGAAAGCCTCAGTGCTCTGAAGTTAAACTTATTTGTTTCTGAGTTCTGCTTCCTCATTCTGCCAGAAAATGTTATTCAGCATGCAACGTGACAGAAGAGTGAGACGCTAAGTGCACAGAAATCCATTATGAATCATCGACGTATATGCAAACAGAGAGAGAGCAGCTAGAGGTGAAGGAGAGAAGTGAATATAAAGAAGAAGAGAGGAGAGAATTAAATGCTGAAGGAGAAGAGGTGGAGAGAGAGAGGCGACAGCTTTTTAAATCAGAAAGAAACGGTTTATTACTCATTATGAGTCCAGCTTTAATATTAAAACTGATCTGAAAACAGAGAGGGACAGTTTAAAAACATAAAAATGAACAATCAGAGGCAGCCGTGGTGCAGACATGACTAATTGAATCCAGAGTCAACACTTCTCTGCACTGCTTACACTCTGCTCATGCTAAGTACCTCCATTAGAGAGAGAGAGGCTGAGGATTGAAGAGTAAAAAGCAAAGAGAAGCTAAAACACTTTTGGTTTCCTGCTTCATTATTCACACATTTAAAATGATCAAACGGATAGAAACCACTTCTCTGCTTTTTAGGTTTTTAATTTGACTTCCAGGGGACTTTATATGTGAGAGGGACCAGGTCAAAGTGTCCCATAGATGGACCCAAAGACGCTTTTGACAGCTGTGTTATGATTGTTAAGGATTTATCCAGGGGAGGCAGGACGATAAGCAGCAGAGGCAGGAGTGGGCACAAAAATAAGTCTAATCAAATAAGAAGGAAACAAAAGGTGCTGCTGGAACAGCTGGGACTCCAAAGATAAAAGTCAAAACTTAAAAACAGAACATGAGACTAAAGATGAAAAAACACTGGAAACACACAGAAGTAAGAAAGCATGGAATGATGTGACAAGGAAGAAAGGGGAAAGCAATTACCTAATCAGCACAGGTGTGATGGTTCTGGTTTTGTTTCACCTGTGTTCATGTTTCTTGTCTTCCCGTTCCTGTTTTATTTTAAGTTTTTGATTTCCTGTGATAGTTTCTGTTCCAGTTTATCTGGGGAAGGTAAGACCCAAGTGCAAGACGAAGCGTGACGAGGCAGGAGTGAGTAAAGAACTTAGTTTAATAAAACAAAAGGAAACACAAAGCGCTGCAGAAAAAGCAGGAACTCCAGCAAACCAAGATCCAAACTTTCAAAAGACAAAAATACTAACGGGACTAGAAATGAAAAACACTCGAAACACTGGAGATATGCAGAGGGGTAAAAAAAAAACATGGGGAAGGCAGGGCTATGCACACAGGAGGAGCAGAGGGACGACGAGACACAGGCAAAGCAAATAAAGCCACAAGACAAAGTGAAACTAAACGACACGGAGTAAAACAGGAAGTCAAAAACTCAACAAAATAAAACAGGAAAACAAGAAACATCAATGAGAACAGAGAAACCACAAAACCAGAACCATCAGAGTGATGAAGAGAACAAAAATGGACCAACTGTTTTATAGGATTCTCAAAGATCCTGCAGTTAAGGTGCATGATATATAATCTGGACTTTATCCTGGGCCTGGTCAGTTCCTATCAGTAAACTCTGACAGCCTGGAATCAGAGCTGGCTCCATTTCCTCAGAGTTTTCCTGCCAATATGACGGTGTCAACTAAACAGTCACATGATGCTCAGAGCTCTACAGGCTGCTCGATGAGGAGCTTTCAGACCCACCACCACCATCCTGGTACTAAGCTGGAGTCTGTACCATGAGAACCTTTCTGTCTGAATCAGTTAACCCTGTTTTCATCTTGCTGCTCTTAACCCGGTCTCTCTCGTGTTTGTGCAGGAACACAGTCAGAAGACATTTCCTTCGGTCCGACCTCCCCTCGCTGGGTATCGATTTTAAGATTTAAGTGTTTGCATACAAATGATTAAACAGATCAGGCTTACTCCTCTGAGCTGCTCCAACCACACCACCCGTTCAGGTCTCTCAGGTCTGATGACCGCCTGACTCAGGGATTAAGGCTAAAGCACGAAGGACATGGTTCATTTTGCATTTGCAGATGGCAGACGTTGGAGTTAGCCTGTACATGTTAGAGCGGCACAGACACGGCGTGTTTTTAAATCAGCTGTTTAGTCTGAGCTGCATTTTGTGAGTATTTTTGTGTGTTTGTTACAGCTCTGATTGTACAGCGTGTTGCTTCATCCTGGCTGCTGCCTCTACGTGCTCTCACTTCTGCTTGATGACATCTAATATTAGAGCTTTGAGATGCATCATGCATGGCATCTTCTTACTGTTGCATTAAAGAGAATTCCTGGCGGTGTCAGCCTCCAGAGCTCTGACATTTTGTTTCCAGCGTCAAGCTTCAACCCTGCAGGCGGAATATCTGCAAAATGTTCTGTGTAATTAGGTGAGCGTCCTTCCAGACGCTTTAAATTCACACCGACAGTGAAATTAAAACCCAACAAACGCGAGGGTGCAGCTGCAAACTGCAGCCTCCTGTCGTCTTCAGACTTATTATCTAGCATTGATCTGAACTTTAGCGTTTCTCAAGGTTAAAGTCAACACACTGCTGACATGCACACCTCATTGTCTTGTATGTTTTGGCTCGTGCACACGTCCAAGCTGCAGTGGTTACATGCACGGGTCATGAATATAGATACACAACATGGACAGTATTGAGCAGGTAATCATTAAACAGCTCATTATTGATCTGACTCAGATGACTGAAGAATCACAAACGTCTCAGACTCTTTCCCACCATCCTCTCCTCCGTTCTCTCCGTTAGAGGCAGCAAAGCCTTGATCCCTGTGCCGTGTTTCTCTCCACGCCCTAAAATAATCCCTGACTCTGTCTCCTCATTGTATGTTCACACACATTTAATAAAACCATTTAGCATCTTTATCATGAGAGGAAGAGGAGGACGAGAAACGCAGGTAATCCTTCACCCTGCCTCCTGGAAGCGGAGCCACAGACCACCGCCGCCGCCGTGGGATTAGAGCGGCGTAGGCGAGGGCAGAAAGAGGGAGCGCTGTGTGTAATTCTGGCAGTCACGCCGTCTCAGCTGTCTCTTGTGAAGCTTGAATGTCATTGAAATAAACACAGGGAAACACACTTGTAAACATACGTACGCAGAGAACGAGCCTGTGTGCAGAGAACACACGAGAGCGAGGAGCGAGAGAGGAGTTTGAGGCATGTTCAGCCGAAGCGACTGGAGGACGTGATAAGAACGAGGAGCAGAGAGAGAGAGAGAGGCTGGAGGAGCAGGGCTTCTACCAGGTGAAGGTTTCTGGGACGTCTCACGGGACTAGAGCCCTGCTCACACGGGACTAGAGCCCTGCTCACACGGGACTAGAGCCCTGTTCACACGGGACTAGAGCCCTGTTCACACGGGACTAGAGCCCTGTTCACACGGGACTAGAGCCCTGTTCACACGGGACTAGAGCCCTGTTCACACGGGACTAGAGCCCTGTTCACACGGGACTAGTTCCACCTGGACACACAGAGGGCCACAGATTAAACTGATCCAGAGAGAATCAGCATCTTTATGGTTTGAGGGCGTGTTTTGTTTCTTTTGATTTAATTATGAAGGATGTTATAAATCTGGACAGACGCTGGAGTCAGTGACAGCTCCACTTTGCACACAAAGAAAAAAACAAGTTTAAAGCCATTAGATGAATGAAATCATGAAGGATGATGAGATGGATGACGTGTATCTGATTTTATAAGTCGAGCTTTAATGTGTTCATCACACCAGTGAAGGTCAGGGCTGATTTAAATCCTGACGGGTTCATAACGTCACCTCCAGCATCAACAGTCTCATCATGTTTTATATTTACTGAAAAAAATACATTTGGTTTATTATTAATGCATATTTATAACTAAAGGCATCAAGAAGTGTAGAGGTATAGAAGGTAGATGTTAACGCTGACGTGGAGTGAAGGGAGCGTCTTCCTCTGTCCAGATAAGATATGTTTATTAATCCCACGTATGGGCTTTGAAAAATGTATAAAAGAAAAAAATGAGAAATATAAAGACATTCTGTACGTACAGTTTGTAAACAGTGGAATAAAAACTACAAATAAATAATTAAACTATGAGATGGTGAGGTAGTGGTTTGGTGTAAAAGAGCAGCTTCTAAGCAGGTGGAGACGACTTTGTCCCTTCTTGTACAGGGCGTTAGTGTTGTGTGTCCAGTCCAGTTTATTGTTGAGGTGAACACCCAGGTACTTGTAATCCTCCACGACCTCCATGTCCAAGCCCTGGATGCTCACCTGTGCAGTCAGATGTGGTTTCCTACTGAAGTCGATCATCACCTCCTTTGTGTTTCTGGCGTTGATGTGCAGGTGGTTCAGAGCACACCAGTCCACAAAGTTGCTGATGACCTCCAGGTACTCCAGATCGTTTCCCTGAGACACGCCCGACAATGACTGTATCATCAGAAAACCTCTGGAGGTGGCAGCTGTCTGTGTTGTGGGTAAAGTCCGATGTTACAGGGTGAAGAGGAAAGGAGAGAGCACAGTCCTGTCCAGAGACGTGCTCGTTAGACGTGCTCCACCTGTCCAGGCTTTACAGTTACAGAAAATATATCAATTAGTTTTTAATCCTGTGCAAATGCACCGCACAGACCTGCAGCGTAAATGTACCTGAGAAGTCATGCAAACATTTAGAAACATTTGCACAGGTCCCCAGAAATCCAAGATGGACGCTCTGGACGTCACCAGACGTAAAGTAACAAACGTAGAGTTTATGAGCTCTTCCATCTATTTACGCTGGTGTTTCTCTGCTAAATGTTTTCATGATGATGAGATGCAGACGTAAAGACTGTTCTGAGACCAGTGGAGTCAGATTTTATCCTAAAAACAGGAACTTAAGTGTGTCTAAATATTCCTATCTTTCCATCTCCTCACTGCTTGTTGGTATGATCCAGTGTGAACGTCAGATATTTCTCTGAGCTCATGTTCCTGTTTGTGAGCTCTGCCATGTGCTTGTAAGTTGCATGCAGGGGTTTTGGTAATCCCATTTTCCTCGATCCCCTTTACCTCTTATCTGTGCAGCCTCCTCCCCCTCCCCTCTGCTCTCTAACCTCCATCCCTCCCTCCCTCTCTCTCTTTAAACCTTTGCTCTTTCTTCCCTCCAGATTTAACTCTGCCCTCCTCCTTCCTATCTGCCTCTTCCTCTCGTCTCATATCTGCTCTCACACGTTTTTTTTTTTTTTCTCCCAGCTGAATTTCACGCTCACTCCATTTCTCGTTCCCGAGCCTCCTGTTCTTTATAGGAAGCTGCCCCGCTGCCACCGGCCATCCACCACTATCATCAATTTGAGAAGATTGCTTGCTTTAACTGCGCCGCTTCTATTTCACAGCCTGGTTTTTGTTTAAATTGCTCTGGCAGTAATGGAAGCTGAAGTTATTCTTTGTTTGGTCGGGGTTAGCTTCAAAAAATAAAAATAATAAAAAACCCATCTTCATGTGAACTATCTGATATATCTGGGAGTCATCTGCACTTTCCAGGAGCTCCAAACTTACAGCTCTTTATAGTTGAAGAAGTAAATTTCATCATGCTGTAAGAAACTAGCAGAGGCCTTGAATGTTGGAGGAACTGTGAGAGTTGCATCGATGATTGGAGGTTAAGAAAAACTTGGGGAGCTGATGGGACTGCGTGCAGTAAACAGGAGCAGGTTGGATAAGGGGGGAGCTGTGCAGTAGAGGTTAGAGGTGCAGCGTCTAACCCCCAAACTGATGCCTGGACGCAGTCTGCTTAGAGGTTGCAGCCCGCTGCTCCAACTGTACACACAGCAGGAACATAGATTCCCTTCATGGAAACACCAGCCACTGCTTTGCACCGTGCACCAGATTCACAGGAAGACGACCAGAGTCTGGAACGTCCACAAAGAAACCTACGCATGGATGCAACGTGAACGCTGCAAGCTTCACCACTGAGGGACTGTTAGAAAATAAAGACATGTGCTAAACAAATTAGATGTCAGAGTTTAATGAGATCACAACACGTCCACACATCAGACACAAAGAAAGAAACAGCATGTTAATATATTAATGTAGAGGGCGCGTACATGGACCTACTGGTACGCCCTCATGCTTCACTCTGTAATGATTTCCACGGTCAATAAAAGGGATTTGACTTGAAAGATTGCCATAAGAGTGTGTGTGTGTGTGAGAGCTGTGGTTGCCTGCAGCAGTCAGTCATCAGCCACGCTAAGCTTGATAAATGATGTGTGTGGTCGTGTCAATGATTATTTACATCACTGACAGACGCGGTGGCTGTGAGTCATGCTGTCTGTGTCGCTGCACGCTGCAGTCACACGTTAACGGCTGCATTTCTTTTTAAAGATGCAGGTATCAGGTTAGAATCAGCGTCTACCTTCATGAGATGCCGTGACGTTTGTGATTAATCGGCATGAACGCGGCGTACGGCGGCTTTGTGTGAGCGATGACTTTCACGGGTCAAGATGAACGGCTCCCGCTCTGACATGTGGCCTGACCTCCGATTGATCTGAAATCCATAGACACAAATATTTATGCATAGGCATTTATGCTAATGAAACACACACACACAGAATCTGCATCGGTCAATACATCTATTACATGGAAGGAGGTGGTGAGCTGCAGAGAGTCCATTCTGGTGCATTTATCTTCAGTGTGTTTGCACGCTCACTGATGATTGACGTGATGCACGGGATCATGAAAGTCATAAACCTGCCTTCACACGCATCAATCTCAAACTCTGAACGCTCTTTGCCGTCAGCCAATCAGAGCGGGGCGCACGCAGAGTGACGAAGGAGGCGTCCAGTCAGAGCGAGAGCATGAAATCAGGGTCAGAGAAAAAATAAAAGCTGGAACGCGTGGTTCATGGAAGCGTGTGTGTGTGTGTGTGTGTTTGTGTGTGTGTCTCCTGCAGGCATGGTTTATCCAATCACTCGTCATCAGTGTTTCTGTCAGTCTGCCAAGAAGAGTCCTCAGTGGTGCCATTGTCTTTATAGCTGTCCAACACACATGCACGTGAGTCCAGCTCATCTCTCAGCGTTGGTCGATGTCCAGAGCGAACAACGATCGAACATGTTAACACGCAAACACGGCCTGGATGTGGAGCTTTATTTCCACACATTAGTGCTGAGTGCAGCTCTCCTGCTGACTTTACTCTAAAGATACTAAACGTGTTTAAAGGAGCTAGATGACGGTTTGTCCTGCAGCTGATTTGAATCGTGTGTTATAGCAGGGTTGCTCCTCTCTCCTTGACCATCTCAGCCCACAGTGGAGAGCATAATCCTCTTTTCCTTCTCCCTGTTTTCCCCTGCATCCCTCTCTTTCTCTCTCTCCCCCCCTCCTCACTGTAACTCTCCCCTGGAGGCAGGTTGTGCTGCATGTGGGAAGCATTTAGGACTGAAAGTGAGAAGTTGATTATGTAGCTGGGACTGAGGGGAGGACTGCAGGCTCAGTGCATACAGAACAACACACACACACACACAAACTACACACGTGTGAAGGAAACGGATGATGTCGATGTTTCATGAACCAACTCCAGGGATCGTATACACCTACCTAAAATAATCAGGTCATGCTGTGCTACATATTTATGACTGTATATAAACATGGACAACACGTCTCCACTTCCTTGCATTGGCCGAACAGAAGCTACTGACACTAAGCGGGTGGTGTTCAAACCCAAACGTGGAGCTCTGCCTCCACCAGTTACAAGGATATGATGGATTACACACTGGACTTGTTTTTAAAAACAGTTTTACAACTCTCACCGTCCCACGGGACTGCTTTAGAGAGTGGTTGGCATGGCAACTGGTACTCACCGTTATGTTACATCCTGTTTCTAAAGCGTGGGATAACTAAAGACATGACAGAAGCATCCTTGAAAATAAACTGAATATTTGATGTGTACTTTAGTGTTTTAGTTTGACCCAAGCCCCGCCCACTAACACGGAGGGGGTGGAGCGTATGACCTATACTGCAGCCAGCCACCGGGGGAGCTCTACATGTTTCGGCTTCACTTTAAAGGAGCTGTTCCATACTGACGGAGCCTCTGAGGTTTCCTGAGGAGCATTTTGAAGCCACCACAGATCACAGGTCACTCAAAGCAGCCACACCCATTAATTCTGTGATTAATCATGAAGCTCCACCGTTTAATCAGACAAACTGGAACCAGGAGGGTAAAGGCAGAACAGAGACAGGCGGCGTTGGTACCTGGAAGTCTGGCAGACGAGTGCTGCAAAGAATAATCTGGCAAGTGGGTGAAATTACGGTGGCCTGATTAGAGGATGAGGTGCAGCCGTGTGAGATGAGCTGATGGAGATCATTGCAGAAAGGGAAATAGGTGACTGATTCTACTTTAAGTATTGATTGATAGTTGGATGTTTGGAGGTCTGTGGGAAACCTGCTCGCTGATGGAGTGACATTAGATAAGACATCTAACAAGAAGACAGGAAGGGAGACGGCATTTTGATCGTTAGCCTTTTAGTTTTTTGTTTTTTGACACAAACTGTTTGTTTTTATTTTAACATTGAGCAACAAGCCTCTGGTTGATGGTGCATTCAGGCAAATCTTCATTAATCCAAAGAGACGTCAAATCAAATCAAGTTGAACCGACTAAAAAGCCTCCAACTGTTTCCAGATACGTCAGAGAGCGTCGATGGGAATTATTAAGACAGATCAAAATTCCTTCAGTCGTAGCTTCTCTTCATTGGCTGAGCTCCATCATCTCACCCTGATAGGTCGCTCTCCTCTCAAAGGTCAGGCTTAGTGGTGGATCATAGAGTTTGTAGAAACGGCCTTCAGCTACCAGGACACTGTACTGGAACAAGCTGATCTAGCTGATAGTTGGAGCTGACTCCTTCTCCTCCATCTTCTTGTGAATGTCTCCATCCTGAAGTCGTGTGTCTGTGATCTGCAGAGCTGCAGAGCTGCAGAGCTGCAGAGCTGCAGAGCTGCAGAGCCGCATACCTCCTCATCAACCTCTCAGGTCTTCATGGTGTATAATCATCGCTTCCTATCTGGATGCAAACGTCTGCAGCCTGCTTATGATTCACACCTCAGCCTCTTATATTCACACATCCTATCATGAATGACTCCTCTCCATCCATTCTGCAGAACGTGCTCCAGCTGTAGCATAGATGCTGCATGGAGGATGTTTCCCTCTGTATGACCCATGTTTCCTTAAAACTTAAACTGTCTCCATGAACAGAATCTGCATTGCACAGAGCTGCCCAAAGTGTCGCACACACTGTAAGACACACAACATGAACGCTCCATTCCTCTGAAGGGTCCGTGATATTTTCATTTCCTCCTCTGACAGTTATTAAACCTTGACGAGCTCTCTCGCTCCTGTTTAACAGCGCAGGAATAAAATTATACAGGCCGTATTCTTAAAGGCCTAAAGATGCCGTTTCCAAAGAGACACGACGTAAATCAGCTGCCTCCAGTAGACGTGAGAGGCTCCCAGCGTTACCTGGATGTTAGCTGATGTTACCTGGATGCATGATGAACGTCTCTCTGCAGAAACTTTAAGCTCTGCGTGGGTTGTGTTGTGTTGTGTCACTTCCCGTTGGAGGTAAACGAGGTAACGTTGTAATTTGGACAAACCTTTAAATACACCTCATTAATTAGTGCTGCACTTTAAAGGTCAACCAGTGAGGCCTTTAAATATTATGACAGTGACACATTCTCATTGTCCCCTCTCTGCATCTTTCAGCTCTTTTGCTCATGAAGTTGTGAGCGTCTGGTTGTGCAGGTGTGTGGTGACGGTGCACACGCTGGACGTTTCTCTGGGCTGATGCTGCTCGCCCCTTATTTTCCTTGTTTAATGTGATTTATCTTCTGTTTTTCCCTCTCTCCTCCCTTCATTAATTACCCTGATTGTCTTTCTCCTTCTCTCTCTGTGACTGGATCATTATTTATTATCCCGATTCCCCTGCACTCCCTCTCCCTGTCTTTATTTATCACGCAGCCTTTCCCTTGTGCTCCTATTACATCGTCTCCTCCTGTCTGTCACGTCTCATTCACTAATTTTCTTTTAATTCCTTTTTTTTTATTCCACGTTGTAAATGAAGACATGTCGTTTCTGTTCCTCCTTTCTACTGATTCTCCATCGTCTCACCACTAATCCTCTCTGGAGCGTGTTTTAGCAGATTCTGAGGATCTGATGGGAAAGAAAGGAAAGACAGGAGGAAAACTGAGGAGAGGGAGGAGGAGAGATGGATGGAATGATTGATCAGGGAGGGAGGGAAGAAGGGAAAGAGACACGAGCAGTAATCACCAGGAGACGGTTCATTCCAAGAGGAGAAAGAAAATTTAAGTTCATTTAAGTTTTTCTTTCAGTCAATCAGCTGTAAACTCTGGATTAGTGCATTAGCTAAAAGCCTGCGACTCTAAACTCACAAGAAGATGAGGCAGCGTCTAGTAAACTGAAGCAGAACATTTATTTGAATAAATGAACTCAAAATGTCCGTGACGGATGGAGGGAGTGGTGAACAGAGAGCAGGAGGAGACGACGCTGACATGGATCAGAAACACCTGACACTGAGAGAGTCACTGAGTCAGACTGAGAATGATTCACATCTCTGAGCACATCTGTCTGTGATGTACCTGGATCTGGTTATTCTGCACGCTGGATGCTCAGAGGAGACACAGACGCAATTATGTGGTTGAATACCTCACATTTAGAGTTCACACGCACTCTCTCTCTCTGTGTGAGCTGGATTTATGTGAATTTAACTACGGGAACGTGGACGGGGATTTTCTGTTTGAATCGAGAAGATTCAAGAAGGTTAGTGTCGTATAGACATCAACTAAACGAAACTAAAAGACAGAAACGTACTCTGAGCATAGTAAAGGAAATAAAACTAAAATGAAGGTGTGGGGTTGTTCTTCAGGAGCTGGGCTTGGCCCCTTAGCTCCAGTGAAAGGAACCCTGAATGCTTCAGCAGAACAAGAGATTCTGGATGATTCCATGCTCACAGCTTTAGGAACAGTTTGAGGATGGACCCTCCCTGTCCCACCATGACTGAGGTCCATAAAGACATGGATGAGAGAGTTTGGTCTTGATAAAACACCTTTAGGATGAATCAGAGAGAAGACTGAGAGCCAGGCCTTCTAGTCCAGCCTTCATTCATTTTCTGTAAGTGCTTGTCCTCTGGAGGGTTGAGGGGAAGCTGTAGCCTATCCCAGCTGTCACTGGGCGAGAGGCTGACCAATGAACCTGGAGAACTCTGCACAGAAAGGAACCAGTCGGCCTGGATTAGAACCCAGAATAAACGGAGTCCTGTCAGTAACAGATAGTGAGGGTGGTGATGATGAAGAGGATGCATGCAGACATCCTCAGCGATCTATCAACGTAATGTGCTGCAGCAGAGGGCTAGTCATTGTCCATGCTGATACGTAGAGGTCAGAGAGGCGCCTTGTAAGGTGACAGGTTGGCGTCCGTCTTGTCCACGGCTGAGGATCCACCCAGCGTATATTTGTTTAACATGTTTCTGGTTGTTCTTCCAGCGTACATGATCACAGCTCATACACTGCTGCTAATGGCTCTTTGCAGATTACGACTGGAGCTCAGCGACTAGGTGTTCATGGCTCGTACGTAAACAGTGGATGTTTGAACTCAACAAGCAGCTGCTGTAAATGTAAATGTGCCCTTTTTGTTTTGTTGTTTTCCAGAAACACAGAGGATCGTGTCAAACATCCCTCCTGCCCTCTACTGCCCCCTTTAGAGCGCTGCCTCACCTCTTACCTTCAGTTATTTTGACTTTTTTGCCTTTTCTCTCCTCCTCCTCCATTTCCTTTGACTTTCCTCTTCATCCCTTCTACTTGTTTCACTCCCTCGCTCGCTCTCTCTTTCTCTCCACATGACCTAATTTCCAGCAGCAGCAGCAGCCAGTGCAGACAGCTGGGCTTCGGCTCACGTGCCAGAGAAGGCATGACACTCCTATTGGGGTGGGGGGAAATAAGATGAGAGCGATGCAGAGGAAAAGAACAGAGGGAGAGGTGAACAAGGGGTAAAGACAGAGACAGAGGAATGGAGATGAACAGAGAGAGAGATGGAGAAAGAAAAAGAAGAGGAGGAAAGTTGCTGCACAGTCTGAGGCAGCTGCTGTTCAGCGCTTATTAGCTGTTAGAGCTAGCATGGCTTAGCAGGGTCACACTGGTAAAGCTGGCTAAGTCTCTGTGTAATCTGTGTGTTAACCAGAGATCATGTGTATGCAGATACGCCCATCGTCCCGTCATCTGTCGGCGTCATTGTTTCACCGCCTTGGCTGGATTTCCTGATGCTTCTTAAACACCTGAGCGAGCTGTAACCTGTGAATGAAAGACCTGCACCTGCACACGGTTTATTGTTTGGCTGGAGCAGATTAGGAGTAGTCAGGATTCATTCATCTGACAGAGATGAATTAGCGCTCTTCCTGCCAAACCCTGACTTCAAATGTTTAAATTCCTCTGCATGTCTCCGGCCTTCTCGTCTCCCAGACCCTTTATGTCCTTTTATTTTCAGTAAACTGTGTCCTCTTCCTCCTTATTCTTCTTCTTCTATTGTATTTTTCTCTGTCACTGCTGTTTAGCTGACCTTTGAGCTCCATCCTTTCTCATTTTTTATCCCTTTATCCTCTCATATTTACTCCTAATATCTCCCACCTGCCCCCGTCTCACCTTCCTTTCATTCCTGTAAATCTTGCCACTCTCCACTTACTCCGTCGTCGTCTCACTCAATTTATCGTTTGGAGGTTTGTCACAATTTTTTGATCTCTGACTGACCTGCGCAATAAAAGTCCAGCTCTGCTTGGTTTATAGTCTCTGATCTGTCTGTCCCAGGACACGACCCGGTCCTATAGAGGTCAATCTGTCTTAGAAGTCATACTTATTTATTAGTTGTTGTTGTTTTCTCAGTTAAGCTGTGGTAATAGATGTAGATGGAAGACAAAACTAAAGGGTTTAGATCATTATTACTGTATGTGGTTAGCTCTAAGCAGGAAAAACACTTTTTGCTGAAATCTGTCCGTGAGTTTTACTCACCAGAAACTATTCAGAGTTCTCCTCAGAGCCTGTCAACCAATGCTAGCGCTCATAGCTGCTGACCTGGCTCAGGCTAGCTAGCTCCAGGGTTGGGCGGCCTTTCCTCACAATATCCAAAGTGAAAATGTCTTTCTAAGAAGATCTGCAGCCACATGGAGCCTGTCCTCCTTCCTCCATGGTGGCTCCATCACAGCTATCAGAACGTTAGCGTCGTGCTATTTGTTGTGCTAGCATCAGATAGCTTAGAGCAGGCTTTGCTGGCACTGCTGGTGTTTGAAAGAAGTTTCTAACGAGGTGAAATCAAGTGACAGCATCCCTCTTTTTTCCTTCTACAGCAGCTTGTGTCTGTGCCGTACCTCCTCCTGTTTTCCCTCCACATCTCATCACTCTTCGTCATCAGATCTGTCAGCTCTCTCATACATCCTCCTCCTCCTCCTCGCTCTAACTTTACCTTCCACATCCTCAGGTCTCAAACACAGAGGTCAGAGTATCTGCAGCAGAGTTAAAACCATAGACGGTGGGAACACACAAACACACACTGAGGGAGTGTTGATGTGCTCAGATCTGTGTGTGTGTGTGTGAAAGTGTGGCAGAGCGTGTAATGGGAAGAGAAATATACAGAGATGGGCAGATTGCCATCTGGTCCTGTTGGAAATCAGCTCCCACTAACTGCAGACTGCTGCTCTGGAAGCCAATGTAATCTGGTGGTAGTAATGACTTTAGAGGTGGAAATCATGAATGACTCTGCTGATCTGAATCGCTGCGTTCACTTCAGCTCCTGCGTTTGGAGTTTTTTTTTTTTTTTTTTTTTCAGGCTAAGTGGTCGAATCACGTTGAAGTGCACTTCAGTTTAGTGCAAATGAATGCATCACCCTTCAGAGGCACTTCAGCAGTAGGTTAACACATTGAAATGCAGAATAAATACTCTGTACCAGCCACAGGGGAACAGAACGCACTTATACGTGGTTTACGATCAAGTGGGCAGACCTTGAATGAAGAGGGAAACATTACGGTGACTCAAACCATCAGCGTCATACAGATATCCAGTAAAACAGGACGTAGCATGGTAGACGGGTATCGCATATAGAGATGAATGTCATTAGTAAAGAAAGGATTCAGTCTCTGCAGCTGAATCCTTCAGAAGCATCAATGTCGACTCAATGAAACGGCAAAAAAATAGCTTTTCCTTCAAAGTCCGCCGTAGAAATGTCTTTTTAAGAAGATTAATTGTGGTCCTTAATTCATTTTACTCCTCAGAGCCTGTCAACCAAGGGTAGCACTCATAGCTGCTGACCTGAAATCGGGGAAAACGGCATGTTAGTTGCTTTGAGTCGGCTAAAATCACTGTGGGAGAAAAATGAGCCATGCAGAAATCAGGTGCATGAACACATAGATGCTATGACTCATATAAATCATTAAGCCAGCCTGGTTATCTTCATCTAAAGCTTCACATAAACAACACGAGCGGAATCATCCTTCCCAGCTTCAGATTGTGACACGGCAAACATCAGATTACCGGCTATTGTTCTAAATAATCTCTGGTTTCTACACAAAAAGATCCAGCGGCACATTCTCCAAGCACCAGCGTCCACAGAAGGAGGACAAACGAGCGGAACGAGCGCGGCGAGCAGGCCCAGAGGAAGCGCACAAATCTGCAACATCTGCTCCAGGCTAAAGGCTAATCCCCGTGGACCGGCACTTTTCTCACTTCTTCTAGACGCGTTTAGACTCAAGCAGCCGCCCAGCGCAGAATAAGCCTCAGATATGTTATTCCAGGTGCAGATGGGAAAAATGAGCATTGGTCTCCAGATGCTGAAATGTTGAAATCAACAACTGTACATCCCATTAATGAGGTAAAGTTTCTGTCTCTAAACCCTGTCTGATGCAGGTGTGAAGGGCTCGAGTGCAGGACAGGACCAGAACATTAAGCTCAGATAATACGTATATATATAAAGAGAGAGATGTAGTGGGAGGACAAGCTGCTCGCAGAGGCTGGGCAGGTTTTAAAGGCTTTTTTTTTTTCTGGCACACGGTGAAGAAGATTTATCCCTCACACGTATACGAGCAAATTATGCTCCCAGTCGCTCTGCGTCTAAGTTTAGTCGTTGTGTGCGAGAGATGGAACTGCAGCTTGATTGACAGTTTGACTGAGTCAGCATAATGTGTTTTAGTGATGGGCTGTGTGTGTGCATTCCCATATTTTCCAGTAACAAGGTGCCCTTGATAGAACAATCATTTTGTACCATCCTGAGGTTTGTGTCGCCTCTCTCTCTCTCTCTGTGTGTGTGTGTGTGTGTGTGTGTGTGTGTGTGTGTGAGTGTGTGTGTTCCCCTGCTATCTGCTCTCTATTGGCTGATGATCATCTGTCCCCGCTGTCAGTCACCCCGCTCCCCGTTGACGTCTCACTATCTGAGCTGCAAAGCTGCACCAACACACCTCTGCAGAGGAAAGATACAAGAAATAACGCCTGGATTCTTCAGCCACTCGCCTCACACGTCTGTCTGCAGCAGCGATTATTATGTGTGAGATAAAATGTCCAAATGCTTTTAATTCTTTTATTTCTCATGAGAATAAAACAGGTTTTCACGAATGTGTTTCACCTGTGCAACGAAATGCAAAGCAAGATGGAGGACTGGGGAATGTGGCACGGTGCAGATGCAGCTCTGAGGACGGAGCATCCTGATGTAAACACATCACACCTTGAGCATTTGAAATGATGCAGCGGTACGTTCACTGGAGGGATGTCAGTAAGTCGTGGAGCTATTTTCCTAACGGCTCCAACGAGCTGCTCCTCTCACAGTTTATCGCCTCTTTGCAGCTCCAGCAAACAAACGGGTTAATAATAACCTCTGTGACCTGTCCAGTCATTTACAGCATGTCCCTTTATGTTACCCGGCTGTTTTATTCAGACCCATCCCCCTTTAAATCCCATCATTCCTTCTATCTTCTTTTTTTCTCCATCCCCCATTTTCTTTTCTCCAGAAAAATTACATTTGGTTCCAGTAAAATATTCATGGCTCAGTCATTGCGCTAGAACCATGAATCATACATCTAAAAAACTGGCACAGGGAGACGAGGGGAACAAATGTAAGAGCTGAGGAGGAGGAGGATGGAGTCGTATAGGGGAAGCTGAGCAGAGGGGTGAATGGACAAGAAGAGAGGATGGATCAGGATCTGATCTGACGTTAAACATCAGACTAAACCGTGATCTTGCTGAGGAGTCTGCAGACGAGTTTTTACCTTCTGCAACAGATTCACTGTAAAAACTGGAGAAATATTGTTTAGTTTGTGATAAGCAATCACAACCTGAATCTACCTCAGTGACATTTAACTTGTTTTTCTTCCAAAAGTCACATTTAAAACCATGAAACCACCAGGAATCACTTTCTCTCTGAGGTGATCTTTAAATTCTCTGTTATTCGTTATAATTTTAATGATGTGTCTTGTTTCTGGTCTTATCCATCCTAAAACATTGACCCAAGCCTGAAGTCTGGCTACTACACAGTGATCAGCCACAACATTATGACCACTGACATTTAAAGCATCTTGTGACAGTTCAGTGTTCTGCTGGGAAACTTCTGGACCCTAGACATGTAGCACCCACCTAGACCAGACCAGGCACCCCCACCCCATAGCAATGACACTCCTTGATGGCAGATGATCCCCAGCAGAGGTCAAAGGTTAAACTGGGATCTATAACATCTTTAAAAATAGTTTAAAAGCTGACACAGATGGTAAATATGAATCAGTGATGTTCAGAGAGTTTAAATGTGTTTGTTGCTCATTATTTGTTGCCAAGATTTGTTCAGACTTTTGCTAAATGGTGAGGAGACAGAAGGAAGAGAAGGAGGTGAGAGAATAATTCCCAAAAGACCCAGTGGACAGAAAAAGATCCCAGTCACACACACACACACACACACACACACAGAGACACGAGGCTGATCTCACAGGCTTCTGTCGGGCATACGTCCAAGCAGCCAAACATTAACAGACAGCGTGAGCCAGCGTTTTCAGGTTTCCAGACCAAATTTGTTGCTGATAAAAAATTCAGCACAGAAGCAAAGTGTTGGCTAAGTGACAGGGAGCAGGGATCCATCCAGAGACCAAGTATCCCTCAAGTGTTACAAAAGACCTGCATAAGCTCTTCTTCTGCGACGCAGGGAGAACAGAGAGAGAGAGAGGGCCAGGTGAAACAGGGTCAGCGCTCATCTTCCACTGAACATTATGAGAGTTGATTATCTCCAGCCCTCACCCGCACGCAGGGCCCGGCCCGCGCATGGATGCTTCCCCCTCTCCTCCTGCGTGTTGTTATTAATGCTGACACGCTGTAGCTCCTGGCCGTGTGCTTACCCTGTCCTCCTCCTGACTCCTATGAACACACACACACACACTGCTAACACACACACACTGCTAACACACACACACTACTAACACACACACACTGCTAACACACACTCGTATATCCAGAGGAACCGACATTAAACAGATCAGTCCCCGGAGCAAGGTTAAAGGCGAAGCATCATCGGACAGAACATGGTCTCACATCCACAAGCTGTTTACTGTGAACACGTATAGACGCCTGGCTGCTTTAGCTTAGCTTGTAGCTGTGCAGCTGTGCAGAACATGCACGTTCTATAGGATCAACAGTCTGTTCTAAGGTCTCTGTGCATTAGGCTAAGTGCTTATTTAGAGCTCTGGGCCAGGAGGGATACAGCGTCATGCATCGGGACGATTCATTTAACCTCTGACGTGAAACACGAGCTCTAACGTTGATTAGTTTTGTTATTGTTGTTTTTTTGTGTGAATTGTTCTAAATCCTCAAATGTCTTTATATCAAATGTGTCAAAATGTCTGCAGCCATTTCAGACAGATTTCTAATTAGTTCCTGTATCTTTGTCCTTTAGTAGTATTTTATTCTGATCACAAACTGAAAGGAACCTGACTGGACATGAAGGCCTGAAGGAAATCTCTTTCTTTATATGCACATTTCTACATTTGTACATTTTTAACTTGCTAATTTACCAGATTTTATTTATTTCCTTTTTATTTTTATTTTGCTAGATTTTTTCTTATATTTTATTTTTATTTTTATTTTACTAGATTTTTACTTCTTTTATTTTTATTTTATTTTACAAGATTTTTTATTTTTTTATTTTACTTATATTTTGTTTTTATTCTATTTTACTGGATTTTTAATTATATTTTATTTCATTGGATTTTTATTTTGTTTTATTTTATGTTATTATAGTTTCCAAGATTTTTTACTTATTTATTTTTATTTTATTTACTACATTTTTAATTATATTTTAGTTTACTGTTTTTTTTACTTATATTTTATTTTTATTCTATGTTACTGGATTTTTAATTATATTTAATTTCATTTTTATTTTATTTTTTATTGAGTATTTTTTTATTTTGCAGCTGAGCTACTTCGATCAAGCAGTTTCTCTGTGGATGAATAAAGTGTTTCTGTTTGTTTTCCGTCTCCAAGCTGCTGCAGCTGCTCCTGTGGTTCCTGTAAAACACTTTTCATTTCCAGATTCATTTATTTTCAGGACACTTTCATGCAGAAAGAACGCACCAGTATTTATATGTCATGGTTTTATTCCTCATGTCTCTGGTGTCTCTTCATCTCTGGACGTAGCTTTCCAATCAGCCTGCACACCTGAATCCTTCTATCTATGAAGCAGTTTGTCTGTTTATAACTCAGTGATCCAGCTTCTTACATTTAGAGTTTGTTTTGTTTTTGTCTCGTGGTAACTCGTCCATCTCTGTATTCCTGGATGATTCCCTCTCACCTCTGCTGTCAGATCTCCAGCCTAACTCCACTAACTCTCAGTCTGGGTCCTACCTGCCTCATCTTTACCTGCCAGGATTAAAATAAACATCACCACAGACCTCTGGATGTGTGTTCTGCCTCAGGCTCTGTTTTGCTTTGTCCTGTGTGTCAGTAGCATAGTCTGTATATAAACATGGACACCATGTCTCCTCTTCCTCTCACTGGTCAAACTGACTCTAGTTTCCTGAGGATACAGGCAAAGCATCAGAGAGTGGAGCCGTGATATCGATGCCCCGCCCACACTTCCTCCAGACTCACGCACATTTTGGTTTAATTAATTCTACTCTCTGCTCTGATAATGAATAAATGTCTTACTCTGCACTGGTGTCTGTGCCTCAGCATCCTCAGCCACTTATCACTGCTTCTTTATCAGCAAACAGATGCATTTAATTCAGCGTTGACTAAAAAATGTCTAATGAATGCATTCTTTTAGTGCGCTCATGCAGAAATCTGAAAACAAGTATATCACTACCCACGAGGATGAAGTGACGATAAACTCGTTTCCTGCCTGGGTAAAATTAGAAGTTGGAAAGTGTGAAGAATTGCATCACTCAGCTTGTTAAAGACGGTAAATCCAGCCGGTCACGACGCAGCTTTGTGCCGTTAGAATGAAACCGATTCACAGCAGAGAACATTTACTTCCTGTCAGATTAGAGGGCGCTTCATTTTAACTGATCCCTTTTGCTAAACACGTCCTTCTTCTCAGCCTTTCTCTAGGCTGCAGCCAGGATTTAAAATATTGCAAGTGCATGCAAACAGTTTGTGTGCATTCCAGTCTTATATATCTAAAAAAGTAATGTGATTCAGGTGGTATTGATGGACTCGCTGCTGCTTACGCTGCTCAAAACTTTTGCTACCCCAGTCGCTGCAATGACAAAAGGAGGAGAGGAAGTTGGCAGGACTGTCCCAGCTGAGCGGGCCAATCCACTTCTAATTACCCCGCTCCCTTCCTTCATCGAATTGCTCTCACCCAGAGGAGCAGAGGGGCTCTTTCTTTTTCTTTTTTTCCTGAACGCTTATGGGACGGGAGGGATGGCGGGGAAGGATGTGCTAAAGTGGAACAGGATCCAGCTGAGAAAGCCGAGGCTTCATGAAAGCTGCTCCCATGTGGTTCCACTGTTCAGTCAGTTGAGAAATCTTCCAGCAGACCCTGGAAATCTTACTTTTTATAACTAAAACGAGACGAGCGGCACCAAACCCAAGCTTTCAAACCATTTTCCATTTTGACAGCGACTATTTTGGGAGTTTTTTCTTTTTCCCTCCATGAAGCGATCTTAAAGATGCACCAGGAGATCCTCTGTGAGCAGGTTGTCAAAACAGAATATCCACAAATGTGTGTTGCATTACAGATTCTAAACACCTGCCGCCTAATCCTGGAGAGACACACGGTAGAAACGCAGCTCATTGAGGGAGGATAACGGCGGCTAATTCGTCCCTGACTGTGAGCCGTGACTCAGTTAAAGTCTTTTATAACAGTTTATGTCAAAGCTCACCTGTGGATCCTCCACTTTAATTTGTTTCTGCTTCTACGGACCACGCCACGAGCTGAGGTTCTGACCCAGGACTCGTCACGAATCGGGATGAATCATAGATGCTGATTAGATAAGTGGCAGATGGGGCACTGGTGCTGGGTCATGACGCTGTAATGAGGGAGACGTCTCAGAGCTTCTTCTGTCCTCGCTTTAAGCTCAGTGTGTGAAAATGAGACGGATAAGAAACGGCAAACAGCTGCAGTGATTCATGTGGCTGGGAGGATCGTCTTTGAGGTGAAAAGACCTGGATGTAGTCGTCATTGTATCATGGATTTAATTAAAATGTCTGCATCTGAGGGAGTTTAGGGTAAACCAGACACTATGTTTACATGGACACGTGTTTCTAATCAGATTCCAGCTTCACCTTTTTATATCAAATGAAATGATCTGAGCTTCAAACCTGCTGGAAATGGAACAGAAGAAGAAGAAGAAGTTTTTCTCCAACTTTATCAATAACACTGAATGTCTTGAGTAGAAGAAGACGACCAAGATGTCTCCACGTCTCCAACGTTGCTGTCCACATGGATTTCGGCTTGGTTCATCTTTTCAGTGGTGTGCCGTAGGTGTGAGTCCATGTTTCGTCCCTCACCAGGGACCTGCGCTGTGCAGCCATGCAAGCCGTGTGGGACGGAGTTATCCTCATGTCAGCCAGGTAGATCAGATTCCCACAATGCATCTGAACAGGTCAACATTAAAGAGCAATCTGCAGCCAGAGACGGTTTCTGAATGGAATCAGAGCTATGGACTGCACACACATTGATAGAAAAGCACCATGGCATGAATTAGTAAATGTCAACAGGAAACATTTTCATTCATCAGTGTACAGATCATACGTGATGCATCTTTGAGCATCTCCGCTCCAGTGAGCAGCGTCTCCAATTCTCATTCTGTGAAGTTCTTCTTCTTTCCCGTCTTCCTCATTCTTATGTTTTTCTTCGCCTAAAGCATCAGAAGAGTCTCACAGCGAGCAGGAGGACTCATGTCCTCAGGTTCCTGCTTCATTTCTCAGCTGCTGTGGTTTCTTGTTTGTCTCATTACCACCGTGAAGACATCACCCTCCTCCCAGTGTTAATAACCCGGCGCTGGCCAGCTGATACTGAAGACTGATCACCTCACTGAGAGCCGTACACCTCCTACAACTTTTCTAACAGAGCTCCAGTTTAAATTCTGCACAAAGGGACGTTTAATTTTAAATATTTAAAGAAGAATTTCTGAGTTTGAGCCGGCTGTCCTTCAGGCTGTTTCTGTTAATGCACAAGATGATAAAGGTGATAATAACTAATAGGAGCAGCAGTTAAAGGATTCAAGTTTGCCCTCGCTCAGCGTCCACAGAGAATAGACGTGTTTCTTTTCATTTGAGTTATTAAGTGCTGCTTTATTTTAGACTCTAATCACTTAGAGTCACCCGTCAGTCACGGAATTACAATATCTGAGAAGAGCTGCTTGAGTATTTAGAAGCATCCTCCTTCCTTTTGGAAAACGTCTCTAGCCTGTAAACATATCGCGCTGACCTGCACGTCTTCGAGGCAGGAATCAGGAATTATCTTTTTCTTCTTTCAGAGTTTATGAATTTGCTCCAGTAAAGATTTTTCTGCAAGTAATCTCAACGCACAAGAAACTGAAATCCCCTCGGAGGGAGCTAAGGTTTCTTTTTTTGATCTGTGCACGCTGACACACGTTACTCTGATGCTGATGGAAACGTGTGAACAAACTCAGAGAGGACGGATGAAATGAGCGTGATGTGATGGACAGACGCAGGGACAGGAAGCAGTGACAATAACGCTAATTATTATCTAACTCAACAAACTGGGTCATTTCATTTCTGCCTCCTATCCTTCATGCTCTTGCATTTTTTAAAAATGAAGGGAAGAGAGTGGGACGCTCGGGAAATGGATGCGTCACTGTGGAAAAAAAAGAAGAAAAAGGCCAAAGGGAATCAGTAATGAAACTCATCTCAGTGCTGGATATGCAGTGACTGCTCAAATCAGATATTTCCACTTGTGTGACACAGACGCTGCTAAATCTAAACACAGTCTGATTCAGTCTCCGTCTAATCCGCCTGTAAGAAGACGAATTAGCTTTTAACAGGTAGTGAAGATTCATCTGTGCCTAGTCATTAGAGGATCCACGGTTATTCTCCGTCAGCTCCATGTGCTCATAGCTGCTGCTGCTGCTGCCGCTGTCCTTTCATCACTCCCTAATGATTTTTTTAACGCTGCACCGACAGGAAGGAGGCACAAAAGGAGACAAAGAGACATGATCCTCGCTTCACTCTCTCCCGTCCCCTCTCTTCTCTCTGCGTGTCAGATGGGATCGGTGTACCTGATCTGTTTGGGAGAGAGGGCGATGGTGGAGACTAAGGCGCTCGGACACATCCTGCAGGCGGGCACCCTGTTTTAAAAAAAATACAAATAAATAAATAAAAAAAAAAGCAAAAAACACATGGAGTTCACTCGCATGCTAGTTTGTGCATTTTGAAGAGTTTTGCAGATATCATCTGTGGCATAACTGGTTCATCCCGCCCCCACCACGGAAACCATGTTTTTAGGAATTAAGTAAAAATAGTTTTTGTTATTGTGGTGCGTCATGAATTTTTAACGCAGAGCTTTTAAGAGGCCTGTATGAATCCTGGCAGCATAACGTTTGCTTGGCTTGATGACGGGGGACACTGTTGATGCTCAGGGTTAGCATCAGTTACACGGCGCTGCTGCCTCCGGCTCTAATAGAGAATCAGTGTGTTGATTAAGGCCGTGCTTTGTGATTCTGTTTCATTCCATGCTCAGGCTTTGAGTGTGCAGCTGCAGAGGCATGCAACTTTAACATGAGCCGTCATGCACAGACTTGTTTTTACACACTTGCAGAAAGCATGGATGGAAGAGTTACACAACTCTACACACACACACACACACACACACACACCCAGAGGCAGGCGCGTATATACAAACACAAATCCACGTCCAGGGGTGCCTTCAGTGTGAGGCGAGCCAGAGTTAGGGCAGTGTGATGGAGTTATATAACGGGGCCGGCCAAGCACGGCTAAGCATTTTTATCTGGGCTAACAACAACTCGATTTGAAGTATCGCGTGTGTGTGCGTGCATGCAGCGAGCGGGATGTTATGAAATCAGCGACACCAAGAGAAATTCAACGTTAGTTTAGAGGAAATGAGACGGACAGGGAAAGACAAAAACCAGGAGACCGTCAGGACACGTCTGAGGCAGGTTCCAGGTTTGTCTTCAGGTGTCCCGTTATAACGTGCACTTTTTGGTCCAGTCACCAGAAAAGGAGTTTAAAGGAGTGCACAGATGTTTTTTAATTCTCACATTACAGGTGTGAATTATATGAGAGGTGTTTAAAACCTTTCAGTCCAGTCATTTGTAATTTGGGGGAGATTCTTGTGCAAGTGGTAAAAACTGCAGTTCCTCCAACAACCACTAGAGGCTCCAACAGCAAATCAGCCCCATTAGATGTTAAAAAGTTCAACTTTCCTGCAGAAACAAACATGTTTACAGCCTGTTCTCATCTCTGTAGCTTATTTCTCTTTTCATGGCAACTGTGCAGTAGAAGATTCGAGGTTAAAGAAGCAGCTAATACTCTGCAAACTGGCACTGAGTGTCTAATACGGCTGCTCAAAGGTGCTCACATGCATTCAAATTGTCAGGTTATGCATCATGGCTGAATAAAAAGAAAGCTCCTCCTGCTCCTCACAGATTACCATCCACATTTTTATTTTTTTATGTTTTTGTCTGTTTCCGCAGCTACGAGGCTTCAAAATGGTGAGAGCTGCTGAATTTTTAATGTCATCGGGCAGAAGAAGAGGAGACAGGGAGCACCACTGGAGGTTTTTGCTCTGCCCAGATGGTTCATGTTTATCTAGAACATCACGAAGGTACGAGAGGACGGCGAGAGACACGGAGCGAGATGAGGAGAAAGTGGAATGATGTTGCAGTGGAAGCGTGTGTGTGTGTGTGTGTGTGTTTCAGGCTGCAGGCAAGACATCTGAATGACTGTCCTAGATACCCAAATAAGTCTCGTCACATAATTCTACATTACAATCGCTTAAGTCAGCAGGATGAGACGCACAAACACACTTTGTGCACATGATCACCTCATCTTCATCGTCCGCCGCTCTCAGCTCATCTGCCTCCGGATCACACGGGGCGGAGCATCATTCTGTGACACCGAGCGCTGCCGTTACACCACACACACACACACACACACACACACACACACACACACACACACACACACACACACACACACACACACACACACACACACACACACACACACACACACACACACACACACACAGAGAAATACACAAACCTACGAGGAGTCAGAACACGTGACATGTCCGCTGTCGAGCAGACTGATCAGCAGCAGGAGGTTTGTGATTGTGTTATTTAAATGCTGTGATTCTCCATGTGCAAACATTTTACACGCACACACACACACACACACACACACACACACACACACACACACACACACACACACACACACACACACACACACACACACACACACAGAGCCAATTAACACCTCAGCCTCCCTCTGGTACGCTGCAATCAAGCTTGATATTTTTAATCAAACATGAGTGTACACCTGCAGTACACATTCATAACAAAAGGACGCACACATATGAGCTAGTTTAGCGACAAGTAATTAGCCCGTGTTGGTGATTAGCCTGATGTGCAATTAGCCTCCAGCCCTGGCGTGCTAGTTTATCACCGTTTGAAAGGGCAGCGCGATGCGGAGGGAAACAGCGGGGTCAGCGTGGTGGCGGCGGCGGCGGAGAGGCGGTTCACGTGACGACCGCGCTTTTTGTTTCGTTTCAATTAAAGGCTCAGCGAGATGGTCAAGCACACAGATGGAAGAGATGTGAGGCTGTGAGGTGCAATGATTAATGTCAGTGGAGACAAAGGTACAGTCTTTAAAGAAAACAGTCTGCAGCTTTTCTTTCTGCAAAAATGACCGTGCACAGTCCAGGTTACAGTCGGAGTTTTGAGCATTTCTACATGGACATGTGAACTGAAATGAGCCATGCATGTTGGAGTTGGAGCTAATAAATGTTGAACGACAGTTAATTTGACTGAAAGTGTGAAGTTTGGTAGAGGTGAAGTTCTTCTACCCAGAGAAGAGGAGAGACGACACAGAAACTACAAGATGATTAAGTCAAGCCCCGCCCTCCCCGTCCTCCAAGTGTTTAGATTCATGGCAGATAGTGTTTAATAAAGAATAAGCAGCTTTAGATCAACCTAATGTTAAGAAAGCTTCTGCTCTGAGGATGAATTCATGAATGAAAGTCTCTGACCTTTCAGAGACGCCTGCAGACTCTACCTACACCTCTATCTGTTGTCGTGACTGCAAACCCAGAACAAACGTTTTTAAATCAAACTATTAACTGATGAACTGAGCTGCTGGTCGGTCTCTATGACAGCAGCCGTTCAGCCTTCAAGAACGCCACCGCCGCCGCCATCAGACTCAGAAGAATGAGAAGAGTCTGCTAACACTCATTATGGAGCGTGTTTCAGTCTAAAATACCTCTGCACACAACTCAGTAGTCCCAGATAAATGCTTTAATTGCTGTGAACTGTTAACTGGATCTGATTTGATGTTTGTCTGCAGCAGAATCCAACGGAGAGACTCCAGACCAACAGGCCTGTCTCTGTTTCCGCTAGAAGAGAGAAATCCCTTCTTAGTTTAATAATAATTAGATAAAGTATAGAGGTGGTGGCCGGTGCTCAGTACTGTGAACGCAGAGGAAAGCCTGTGTGTTTTATTTCCATTCGGCTCAGCTTGGCTCAAACGCTATCGCAATTAATTACCTGCAGGCGCGTTACAGACACCTGCGATGATTTATGGGGCCCTTTATGGAGATGCACAACACTGATGGGTCAAGCTGAGGATACGGGAAGAAGAAGAAGAAGAAGAGAGCAGGATGTCTAAAAACAACCCAGTTAAAAGAACTAATGCCCCCTCCCTAAATAATTTAATTTAATGTGCATTAGACACAGCTGTAGTTCGCCTCGGTCAGAATCAGCCAACACACACGCGCGCGCACACACACACACGTACACACACACACAAACACAGATGCTATCCTACACTGGGCTGTTGTTGCGTGTTTTGTTGCTCGTGCCCATGGGCTCTTTTCTCCCTCTGTTCTCCTCATCCCCAGCAGAAAGGAAAAAAAAACCCACGTCATTATTTTCACGTTGAACTTAACTTCATCTATTAAACCCGCGTGAGAGATTCTAAGCGTCACACAGTTTAATTTAAAGCCCGTCCTCACGCTCGCCTCTTACAGGTGCAGCGGCCGAGGCTCTCGCCCACAGGACACCGGAGCAGGCAGTGCTGGGTTCTCTGTGCAGACAGGACACACGGATGTTGGTGGCTTGTTCCTGTCAGACAGGACGCGCTTCCTCGGGCTAACAGCAGCCTGCCAGGAGGAGGATGTGCACCACATAACCGTCCGTGGCAGTGAACTTTTATTTTAGAGTTAAGATATCGGTTTGTTGAGCAAACGGTTGGATTCAGCCATGGGCTTCCTGTTCCAGGCTTATGTAAGTGATTGACTTATGTAACCAGACCATCTTCAATTCAGTGTTTTGTTCCATTTCCTAACAAGGTGAGACACTTTAATAATCAAGGGAACAAAGTGTAATAGAAATCCCAGGTGCATGAACAGAGGAGCTGATTTCTGAACTTAGTAAGTTTAACAAAGTCGTTGGTAAAGACTCAGTAAATATGAGCCGTATTTCAGAGAGAAGACACAGAGCATAATTCTTTATTTGCGCCCCAGACGCTGCTATTCCAGCCTAATGAAATCCTCGGTGTGTGACTGTATTATGAGGAATGAAAGGCTGCGTGACTGTGCTGAGAAAGTCGGCCTGAATGGCCTCAAAGCTCTTAGTGATATTACACCCAGAGGCTCGTAATCACGCAGCCAGAGCAGATCGATGCAATCACATCACGTCCTCAAAGTGCATGAGACAGCACTTAATGACACTTGTTTTATACACAGAGTCCAGCTTATAGATTGGGTCCGAGGCCTCTTCTCAGATAATGACAGGGGTTTAAATGTATCGCTCAGAAAACTCAACAGGACGACTGCGACCCAGGAGCTCTCCAGGTGCTTGTTTGGGAGCCGCCGTCATCAGACTGTGACAGGACTGGAACAGACAAGTCAGCAGTTAGAGCATGTAACACAGAACTGGACATAACCTCAGCCCGTCTCATGTCTCATGTCTCAGCAGGTCCCTCAGTTATTCTCCATCACAGACACAAACACAGTCACAGTTTATAATCCTCAGCTTGGAGGACACAGGTGATCTTAACGTGTAACGTCTAAACATGATGCATCTTAATCAGTACAGAGAGAACAGACAACTGAACATCTGGATATAGTTAGCTCTAGACATATTTTTATTTTATTTTGTCTTATTTTATTTATAATAAATACTTGTTAGAATTATTCTATATTTCTTTTATTTTATTTTTTAATATGATTGTATAAATTTAAGCTCTGGACATAGATGACTATTTTTATTTTATTTTATTTAGTTTTTTTTATTAAAAACTGTGCAACTGTGAGCATGTGATTTTTCTTGTAGATCAGCTGAGTCTAAATCTACTACATGTGCAGCTGTAGACTAGAACATTTAATCCTTGATCTAATTGAAGAAGGAACTGTGAGGAACTACAGCATTTGGGACCACACATAGAAAAAGTCTTTATTGTCATTGTATGCATGATAAAAGTACATCCCCATCACAGTAACATGCAGAAAAATATATAATAAATATTAAATATTCAGGTTATTGTTTACTGAGGCTGGATGTTAGAGACTGTTCAGGAGTCAGAGGTCAGAAGGTCAGATGCTGATGACTGGTTGTAATTTAAGATGAATGACCATACGCCTGTCATGCATTCCGTATATTTTGATGTGATTATTTATCTTCCATTAACACGTCTCCTCTGGCTCAATCAAGTTTTTGCAGCGCCTCATAAAGGACAATGAAAGCAGTATCTGTGCGTCGCCTGTGCCTTCTGAACTCACAGCTACTGAGCTTCATAAACTGCAGACTCAAGTCAAGAGAGAGGTTTGGAGAAGTTAGACGTGGCAGGTCAGCAGCTCTGTCATCGGTCCAATAACGTCGTCTGAACGGGCCTGATGCAGCGCGTGTGGCCAGCGCTGTGTTTGTTCTTTATACGTGTGAATGGAGCGTCTTATTACTCACGGGGAAGCTGAGAACAGTTAAGGGTTCAGTCATTACCTCCCACAGACGCATTCAGCGTCCTCATAAAGACACAAGCTAAACTTTTATTTGGTGTCTCTCAAGATTTCCCCTGCGGCGAATAAGAGCCTCAGCGTTATTTTAAACGTCGGCTGTGTCAGCTCTGGAGGAGGCTCTGGCTGCACCCGTCGTCCTCTTATTAGAGGATAGAAACACTACGTCTCTCTGCTCCACTAGGCGGCGGATGCTTCGTAAAGAGTTTGGTTGTGAAGGCAAATAAAATTAATTCAGACTAATTCAGATGACGTTTATGACTATGAAATGATCTTTGATGGAGCAGAATCGACCAACACAGAGACTCCAGATCAACTTCCTGACCCAAAGCAAACAGTTTTCTTGCAGGCGGCATGAAATAACTGCACAATGTTCAGCTTTATCTCAAAGCTGAACATCTGGTGAGTCAGACAAACCTGCCAACACCTCACCAAGGTATCCATAAATCAGCCAATGGTTTTGTGCAGTGGAGACTGAAGATTTGAATGAACATACATTGCTGGAGACAGTGGGAGGACGTATTACACATGCATCTACAAGAATATCATCTCAGCTTCTCTGCTTCAATACATTTATCTTATTTTTGTTTTGCTTCTGTGAAGTGGAGAGGGCTCTGTGCATCAGGAAAGAATCTTGAATCCTCGTAGAGACCAGGAATCAGATCTGTCTGTGGTCGATGAATAGCAGTAGATTATGTTTGTGTGCACCGTAACCAAACCAACCACTCACAGAGAGACATCTGTGGCGTCATAAAGAGTCGCACACGAGAGGCGACGCACTAACATTTTGTTTTATAATCAAACAGTCTATAATCGTCTGCATGATGATTGTAAATGAGATCCACGCTGACTTGCTGCCAGCGTCTCAGTCGCTACGGGAACGCGCCCGATCCCTCCATCCGTGAGATTTCTTTAAAACTTATTCCGAGCTGTTCACAGCTTTAAAATTAATTCACTAAGAGCGCCGGGGTGAAAATGACCATGGCACTAACACAAAGTGCTTCGGCAATAAAAATCTGTAATGGAGCGGCGGGGTCGGTATTAACAGGGGCCGGGGCCAAAGACCCCTGCAGTCCAGATATGCCTCCGACAATTTAGGAGAATCTGCTTTTCAATTATGCTAATGCACGGCGTGAACGTCCCCTGTAGGCCGCTGTGAGTTTTAAACGTGTGGAGTTTTAAGTGCCAGAAATGGTTTGAAACAATGGAAACAGAAGGAGATGCTCATCTTTATGTCCTGCAGAAAATAAGTGCATGGCGTGGGATATAATTCTGTATAAATGCTTTAATTTGGGAACTACTAAGCGTGCACTGAGCAGCGCCAAAGCTTTTTCTTTCTGTTCTATGATTAATTAAACTCTGCTAGACTCAGATGAGATCACCAGGAGGAGATGCACATTTTAACTTTGCTGCACGGAGACTAAACTGCAACTAAAGCGGAGGCAGCGGGGGCTCAATCAGAGCGTTCCAACAGTGGTTCTGCAGCCCACTGCTTTGTTATTATTCTTTGGGCCCGTTTGCTCATTTAAACCAGGGTCTTTATTTGCTGCCAGCTGAGAAAACATGAGTACAGTCAGCCCGCAGAACCAGATTTAATTCGCCTTGACTCGACGGTGGAACGTGGGTGGCACCACGGCGAGTGTGACGACGTGAAACCTGTTAGGCTGTGTGTTACGGGGTTTTCACCACGTGCACGTGTCTTAATTAGAAGCTTTTGGATAATGGTGTCATTTAGATTTTATTCAGTTTCATAAAATCGTTTGGATTTCATTACCAAATTTCCTTAATTGCTGTTAATTATTCGTCCTTTAATTTTCCTCCAAGTGTCTGAACAAAGCGTGAGGCTTTACAGCACAAAAAAAAACTAGACACTAATACTTTAGTTTTTAAAATAACTGTAACGACGTTCACGCTTCAAAGGCTCCTCTAAAAGTGAGGGTTTCTCTCCCCTGGCTCCTTCAAAGTAGTCGGGACTGGAGATGGGAAGTTCAGCTCTTCTCTGAGAGTCGACTCTTTTGGTACGACTCCCAAAGAGCCAGCTCTTTATTTAGCATCATTTATAGCCTAATATTTCACTAGCGTGGCCATACGTTAGTTAAATGCCTTCTCCAGCATCCGGTGCAGCCTCATGCTGGACGGTTATTTGTCCTCCTTTTTGGAGTTGCACCTGAACGCAACGCTGCATATCATCCAATGGTCTCCAAGACTTTCAGTTAAAAAAAAAAAAAAAAAATAGATTGGTTAAAAATGATGGCTAAAAGCGGTGTCACTCAATTCTCTGATTTCTCATTGGTTGAAAATGTAAAAAAGTGCTAGTTGTGTCATTCATCTCATTAACATACTGAAAAGACAGACCTCATTTAATGCCGAATGGTCAAAAGAGCAAATTTAATTTGCACCTTTAAGGCCATAAATGTTCTGCTTTGTGGTGCTGCACAATACTGTGAACAAATACTTTACGCCTTCTCAGGAATATTTTTTCCTCTTCTGTTACACATACATCATTGATATAGCATAGATAAATTGTCTTGTGATTGACAGAGTATCTCAGAATCACGTCACAAAGTGTCCTCCTTTTTGGCGCTGTGGAAATGGTCACCTTAGCCAGCAAATACATATAGTTTGTGTGTTGACAGGCCTTTTTGCTTTCAACGTTTTTATGAGAAGTCTAATAATTGTCTGTTTTTGTGCAGTTTTTCTGTTACGAAAGCATTCCTACTTGTGTTTAATATTTTAATAAAACTGTAATTGTGCAAACAAATGAACAAAACACTGCAATCAAATCCACACGAGCAAAAACAGAACCAACCTCAGTGAACAAATGGTATAAATTGCAAAAACTGAGAAAAATCCGATGCCTCAGCTTAGACGAGCCGATATGATTCTTCTCTACGTGATTCCCTGTGACAATCAGTCTCTGCTTTCATATAATTTTAAGATTTAAAAATCGTGTGGAGTCGACTCTTCTGATACACTACGAAGCATCGACTCTTTTAAGTGTGACACATTAGTATTCAGTGATAATTAGGAGCAGAGTAAGAACAGGTTTAAAGCATCCTGGGTGTATGAATGTATATGATGCAGAATGGAGGGACACCAAGACACAAGGAGGGAGGAGCTGATGGTGCAGATTGTTTGTCTCCCTGAATGAAATTGGAGGTGATTTTCTCAGGACTAAAGGGTGGAATAGAAAATGACAAAATAAACGAGTGCTCTTCTCTCCCCCCGCCTCCTCCTCCTCCTCCTCCTCCTCCTCCTCCTCCTCCTTTCATGTGCCCCTCTGCAGAAGAGGGATGATCTGCCAGGGTCTTTTTGTCGAGCCGCACACACACACACACGTCCTCACTCTGCAGCACTCTGTCTGGACCACACTGCTGTTGCCTCCGTGTGATCTGATGAATGACACCCCCCCATTTCAATTACCGCCCCTCCTCTGTGCCGCCGGTTGTCTTTGAGGCCGTCTCCCCGTCTCACGTGCTCACCATCTCCAGCCCGTCGCCTTAAACCTGATCTAGTGAGGTGTCCACTCTTGCCACATCTTAAATTATTTTATTTAACTGGGGGACAATGTTGATGAGAAAGCTGGACATGTTTGGTCACGGACGACTGTTTAAGATTAAAGCCACGACAAAGGCCGAAGGGCAGCGAGGTGGAGGGGCCGTGGGCCGTGGGGGGGTTAAACGGGATGGAGAGTAGAAATGTGGCTATTCTGGTTCTTCACCAATCACATAATGTAACACAGCCTGTCACTCATTCTACAACACGCCTCTGAGGGGGGTGTTGAGTTCCCTCCCAGGCTAATGTCAGGATTACATACTCGTGTGAGTGTGTATATGTGAGCAGATGTCTTTCATGTTGAGCTGTGGGGAGAGTCCTTCAATGAAATGAATGTCTCTCAATACTTTTCATTAAATACAGAGTGAAACGCTAGAGACAGGTGACAAGGAGCTCTGCTGTTTAAAGCATAGTCTGTATATAAACATGGACACCACGTCTCCTCTCATTGGTCAAACTGACTCTATGTTCCCGGGGATACGGGCGGCGCCATCTTGGATCCAGAGTCTGATCAGTACGGTCTGAGGGGGCGGAGCCATGTGGAGCCATGATATTGATGCCCCGCCCACACTTCCTCCAGACTCACTCATGTTTTAGTTTAATTAATACGCTCTGCTCTACCTCCACCTGATACAAGGACATGATGGATTAGACTCTGGACATTTGCAGCATGTTCGTTTGCAGCAGAAATAAACATATGTGGTCTCTATAACTAACGTCTACATTTGTGACTGAACTGTACAGGGAGAACTTTAAATTAGACCAAAGCTTAAAGTTCTGCTGAATGAAGGGTCGTGGCTGCTTTGAGTGATTGTTGCTAGCTGTCTTTAGCCTCAGCTCCACCCATTCTCCACCTCTTTGACCATTTCTGAATCAGCTAGATGGAGTCAAGAGTCTGACATGGATGGAGACGGATGGAGACGCCACACTGAGCTTCAGAGCCTTCAGGAAACATGTGGGTGACCTCACAGCAGGTTGTTTGACCCTTAGATCTGCTGCAGCTTCTCTTTTTGTCTGTTAGACATTCTGAACGTCCCTTCATGTATAAATGAAGCTGTAATAGCCTCATGCTAACCATGAACTCAGCTACACGGTGGTAGGAAGTCAGATACTGCAGGTGCAACGTCAACAGATTAGTGATGTTCACATTCTAAGAGTGTCAATGGAAAACCCAAGAGAAAGAATGGAAGTGTTTTATTAAAGAGAAAGTTGGAGGCAGCAGTGAAATGAAGAACAACAATAAGAATGATTACTGAGGTGCACAGACTGAATCTGATGGATTTCATGGGTGGGGGGTGGAGGTGTAAAGACATGAGGACAGGAGGAGCGTGGCAGATGGTAAAGGTGGCTGCAGCCCAAACGGCCTCTTGATGCTCCGCTAGACAAACTCACACATGCATAAATAGAAAAGGTCAGCGAGCGGTCGCAGCACAGAGGCCTCCTCAGCACGGCTAGCTCTGATGAGGAGTTACTGGACACAACGAGGGAGGACAAAGACGTGCTCAAAGAAACTTTAACCGGTGCTCCGTGTTCATTAGAGAAACAAATAACTGCAGGAGATTAATATTATGAGATTAACTGAGGTTCAGAACAACCAGTAACCTGTCTACATGCACATTCATGACGTTTATGAGTGTTTAAAGCATGATGAGGTCACTGAGTATGAATGTACCTTCATATGTTTCAGGAATTAGCTCAAAGAATGTTTCCTCTCTGCAGAGACTGTTTACCTTTTTCCAGTTGTTTTAGTTCAAAGAACAACCAGTAAACTGTGAGAATGTTCACATTTGATAACCTATCCTTCAAAAATAAAATAAAAAATGAAATATTTTAAGAAAAATGAGTGTAACTTGATCACATTGCTGCCTGCTGTTTGGTCCTGGGTCTGTTGCGTTCTGTCCTCTTCTCATAGGGACAGCAGTTATTTTCATAATCAAATTACACTCTATGTCATTTTCACACTCTTGCAGCAAAATCATGTTGCGGACCAGATTAACGTTCTGATGGGCCACTTTTGGCCCACGGGCCGTATGTTTGACACCTGTGGTTTACCTGTATGTGACAAAATCCTGCCAGAAAAAAGCTTTGCAGGTTGCAGATGTTTATCCTGCCTGCATATAAATATCCTTCATCTATTTTTGTTCATTCATCTGAAGTCAGTGTTAAGAGGCTGTACACGGTGTTCCAGATGTTCTCCTCCCTAGATGTGTTTCCTGGTTCCTCATAAGGAATCCCAAGGAGTTCCCAGCCCAGAGGAGATCTGTGATCACCCCAGTAGACTCTGGGTCTACCCCAGGTCTCCTCCCAGCTGGCTGTGCTTTTTAAAACTCCAAGGGAAGGAGCCCAGGAGGCATGTATCTTTACCAGATGTCAGAACCACCATCGAAGCATCTGCAGGGAGCTCGGACTAGAGCTGCTGCTGCTGCTCTGAGCTCCTCATCCTCTCCTATCTGTGACGGCAAGCCCGGCTTTTCTACGGAGGAACCGGTCGACACCGTTCTTTCATTCACTAGCCGTAGTTTTAGGGTAGATCGATTGGTAAATGAGTCTCACTGCCTCCCTCTTAATTTTAACATCATTCATAAAGACGCCCTGAGGTAGTTAAACTCCTTTGTTTGAGGCAGAGACTGTGATAAAGGAGGATCTACAGAACTAAGGTGCAACACAAATATCAAGTTTCTTTCAGGTGCAAATATTTTGATTTGAAGATCATCTGCAAGTAGGAAAAATGAGATTTCTGTATCTGTGATGTAGAGCAGTTAGATGTCCACTGCCTCTGTGTCTTCATCTGAGACGTGAAGGTAAAAGCAATAACTGCAGCTTCAAAATAAACGCAGTGAACGGAGAATCAGGCAGCGCCTTTTTCTCATTTCCACCGTGATAATCCGTTCTCTTCAACTGACACAGGAGGCCGGCTTTTATGTGCAGGCCGTGAATGTGGACAGGACAGCGAGCCTTGTGAATGGTGAAATTTTATTCTAGTCGCTCTACAGAGAGAGAGATAGAGATAGAAAGAGAGAGAGAGATAAACAGTGCCACTGTACAGAAGAGCTCTTGTGAAATTCACACAAAAAATATTGTTTTTACTCTTTATCATTTATAATTCTCCATGATGATGTATTCCAGTATGAATTTACAAGCGATGTATACAGGTGTCATTTCTAAATATATTCAAAATAGTTCCTTAAAAGTCTTTGAGGAAGTATTAGTTTTAAAAAAAAGAAAAAAGAAAAAGCTCTATTCTTACAGCAAACCATAAAGAAAGAGGTCTTGTATCTTTGGAGGGATAGCAGACTCAAAGTAGAGGGTTGCTTATATATTTTTTTTCTTCTATCTTCTTTACTGTTGAAGTCCTGACTACACATGAAGGAGAGGGAAGAGAGAAGCAGAGCTGGTGATACAGTAATTCTCACCTGCCATCGGAGGAAGAGCAAGGATGTGTCCCGCCACACCGAGCCGAGCCCTGACCCCCCCGACCCCGCCGCTCCACCGGGCTGGGCGTGGCCTGATAACGGGCCAGTCAGCCGGCCAATGACGCACCGGGGATGCACCGGGGATGCAGGGGGATGAAGGGGGTCAGGTCCTCGCCTTCTCCCCCAAAACAGCAGCAGCATCTTCGTCGTGTTAAACACTGAATTATTATTATTATTTTTTTTTTCTCTCAAATATGTATATACTCACACCTGGTTACAACGCATTAGTGATCATAACATCATAACAGAAAGAACAAACCGTAAAAGAAACATAAAACATTAAAATCGTTACATCTGGGGTTGCATGCCATCACCTCATTAGTTATCATTAAATGTAATTAAAATACATTTTTGCCATTAAAAAGAGCAGGGTTGTCATCACAAGGGTGTGTGTCTGAGCGTGTGTGTGTGTGTGTGTGTGCGTCTGAACAGAAAACAGCATCAGTTTACATGACAGTTCTGGAAAAGCAGAACAAACTGAACAAATCGTCATGAGTTCATAAAACGCGAGGAGGGTGCCGTTTGATATTTTTTCTTTTCTTTTCTTTACATGTGCATATTGTTCACTTGTCAGCTCACGCAAGCAGCATGTGGAGATACATATGATAAGAAGGAATAATAATAATAATAATAATAATAATAAATATGCAGATAAAGAAGAAGAAAAACAGGACAAATGTTGCTTGTCAGTCAGCGTGGGCTCAGCTGAGCGGGAAGCGAGGAGAGATTCTCTGCGGTATCCAAGAGTACAAAAAAGGCTGATATGACAGTGCTTGTTAGAGATGGAGCTTGGATTGAAACACAGTGGCTAATGCAGTCGCCTGCCGTTTAAAAACCACGCAGAGGAAAGAGACATATTCCCGTTTTGTCTTCCCCACGTAACGGTAGCTTTTCAGATTTTAAGGGGAGCCGCACACGCCGCCCCGCAAACTGAGATAAACAAACTAGCAGCATCCCTCCTTCCTTCCTTTCCTTCCTGTCTCTTCTTCCTCTTCTTCTCTCGCTTTACTCGGGTTGCATGAGCTCGGGCACAGAGCCGAACTGGAAGACCTTGGACTGGTAAACATCAAAAAGGAGAAGCGTTTGATTCTGCTTTTTTTTTTTTTTTTTTTGGCCGCTATAAACTGTTGTATTTATTAGTTTTTTTTTCTTTTTAAAAGTTTTTTTTTCTACAAAAAACCTGCGGCACATCCTGTTCTGTTGCCACTGTCACACAGCAGCACTCCCGAAAGCGAACAGAATCATCCTGAGGTATTTTATTTGATAAAATTTTGGCTTTGTGAACCCAATCAATCGAGCAAATCAGTCAGTTAAGATGGTTTCTCTTTTCGCTGTACAGCCTGTACAGCAGTGATGCTACAACAGAAACAAACAGAAGGTGTGTGTGGGCACGCGTGGACGTGTGTGCATGTGCAAGTCTTTTTCAGCTAAGTGTTATCAAAAAGAACGAAGAAAGAAAGAAAGAAACGCAGAAGCAGTCGGATCAAATGTTCTGCTTTAAAACTTCAAGCTTACCCAAGTTCTGCAACGTGCGCACGCGATGTGCTTCACGCTGAAATGGATATATTTATGATTGATGAGCACGTCATGGTGGAGCCTCCCGGGCTCCATCCGTCTCGTCCCACCCGGTCCGTCCCACGTCCCACCTCCCACCCAAACGACGCCCTGAAGATAAACAAGGGATCCGTCTCAAGCAGTCTTCACGTCCTCCAGCCCCGGATGATTGGAGATCGACAGCTGGGTCACGGAAATGTCTCAAGACAATCCCCAGAAGTGGTTAATAAGAACCGGAACAACCCAGAGAAATAAAAAGCGTGTGACGTGTTGATGGAGGAAGGGAAGTAGGAAAGAAGAAAGAAGAAAGGAATCGTCAGTGTTTTTAATAGCTAATACCCTGTTTCTCAGTGGCAGGGAGGTCAAAGGACAAAAAAACACATCGGTGTCCACCTCAGACCAGGCGGCGGTGGACACAGTTGTCGTCTCATCTCATTTTCTCCCTTGTTTATCTCCTCTTTGCATCTCTTCCCTTCCGCCATTATCTTGCTCGTTTGCAGCAAAAACACATTTACTAAGCAGAGGATCAAAGTCTCGATTGTACACGTATCCGTCCGTCACGTTTGGCACGACGCCGCCCCGTCCTAAAAAACATGTGTGTGCCTGAGAGTGTATATGTGTGTATTTTCTCTTCTCGGACACAGAAAGAAATCAACACATGCAAAATAATCTACTACTCTCAATGGTATTTCTCAGGAAGTTATGCTCTTTTAAAAGCAAACGTGGGAGAGAGGGTTTTTTTTTTTTTTTTTTTTTTTTTTTTTAAACTAATGGCTATTGTGCTACCAAATAAGCAAACGCTAAAATCCTACATAGGGGGATCCAGATGCCAGAATCCCTGATAAATCTTATAGTTCAATAGAATAAAAAAGCAGTACTTTGCGATTATTTTTCTATGTGCAGTGCCACAAATGAAATGCCCATCGTTTGCCTCAGGTGTCCCTCCTCGTCCGTCCTCTCCTATCAGTCATTTTGTCAGTCTGTCTTTTACCCGTCAGTCTGTAAACATTAATCATTGATAGCACCTACATTACTTTCAGCTTCTCATCACTGCCGTGCCCCTTGGCATGGGCTTAACGCGCAAAAACTATGATCTGACCGAGCACGCTAACTGCCAGGAACTTCTGCTCGCTCCACTCGGTGCCGTTCGGCCGCTCGTCTCCTGCCTCCCCCCGTCCTCCCTCCCGTCCTCCCTCCCTCTCCTCGTCCACTGCCAGGTGTCTCAGTGGCCATATTTGTCAGAGTAACAAGCAGCAGAGCGTTGGACTAGCTCGCCGGGATGCCCCTGATCTCCTGGGAAGAATCCATGTCTGGCCCACCCATCTGCTCTCCCTGTCAGGCCTCTTCTCCTCAACTAGCGAGGCCAAAGCTTGACAGAGGAGGTGGAAAGCAAAAATGGGAGGCGCTAACCCCCCATCATATAATTCCTCCCATCCTCCTCATGCACTCCAATCCCAGGCCGACAACTTTTGCAGGAGTCGTGCCTGACTCGATCTTACGCCCTCCTCTCCGCCCCAACAATGGGACCAAGCTGTTTCCTCAAAAAGCTCAAGATGGGGGGGGGTCACTGATTCCCCTCCCTGTTACAGCAGGATACCTTATGGCAGAGTGCTGGCCATGCAGCCAACTCATTGGTACATGGGAGAGAATGGACACAAATGGTGATCGTCTGCAAAGAGAGTAGTAGTAATACTGTTACACCCACGTGGGCACGAGTTCTTTTGGATTACAATGTTGAAGAGAAGAAGAAAAACATAGTGTGGCTATGGCATCCCTTAGTGGATAACATAGTTGTTAAATTATAATACAAACCCAGAGAGGAGTAAGAAGGAGAGAACACATCATTTCTTCTATCAACTAAACATCCGACTCCAGACTGGGAATTTTTTTATACACCCGTCTATTGCTGAACTGGGCTGAGTTTAGGACGCCGCGCGGCGCTGGGTATGCACTAGTCTTATTGGCTGAGTAAGGCATCACATGCTCTTTATTGTACATGTCATTAGCTATCCGCCCGTCCCGTGAGCTGTATGAAGTGGTGGATTTGACGGAAGAGCGGAGATTGTTCGCATCATTGCGCGTTTTGATGGGGGCCGCTGCAGGTGGAGCCACCGCCAGCTGTTTGTAAATATCAGAGGAGCTCCGCCCATGGACCAGTCTGCTGCTGGTGTCATCCCTCAGCGAATGGCTGAGGAAAGGGTTTTCCGAGCCATGGGCCGGGTACAGGGACTTGCTCCTCTTGCTCTCCTCCAGGTTGTGGTTAAACAGCATTGATTTGGACCCAGTGCCAAACAGTTTTTCCCGAGTAGGGACGAATGCCGAAGAGGTTCGCGTAGTGCGAGTCAGACGCAGAGTCCAAGAAGCGATCCTTCTCCTTGAGGCTGACGCTGCGCGCCGGTCGGTTCAGGTCCACATCCTTGGGCTTTTCCAGCATGATGTTGTCAAAGGAGTGCTGGCGGCTCAGCCTCAAGCGGTTTCTCTTTTGGACATGCGGCCCGTCTGTCTGTGGCCAATACAGACCAAACATTTCGTCCGGTTCTTGCTCCTGTTGGTGTTGCAAGGTGGGACTGACCAAGGGGTCTGTAAGGAACTGGTCCTCACTAATGTCATAGAGGTTGGCCGTGTGGAGGCACGCTTCACAGCGGTTATAGGGGGAGCGCGTGGCGGAGGCTGAGGCAGACGCAGCGGGGGTGTAGGGCACTCCTGGAGGGTAGTTTGCGGTCACTTTGGACAAGCAGGAGCGGCAGTGTGTCTGTTTGTAGCGGTCGATGGATTCATGTGGGGAAAGGTTTTTCTCTTTCAGGCTGTAGTGTTTGGAGTACGCTGGGTCCGGGAGCAGGTCTGAGTCTGTGTGATGCAGAGGTGATGAGTTCAGGTGAATGATGGGCTGCTCACACTTCCTGTAGTTGTCGCTGTGGTCGGAGTAGATTTCGGGGTAATCCAAATCGTCTGCAGCGAGGCCGTGACTCTCGCGGTAGTGGACGGGGTCTGAGTGGAGGCTGAGCTCCCGGTCTGAGTCGATGGTGTAGATTTTCTCTCCTCCTCCTCCTCCCCCTCCTCCTCCCCCCTCCTCCTCCTCCTCCTCCTCCTCTCCCGGGTTGGTTGGTTCCGCCAGTGACCTGCTTAGTCTTTAAGTAGGACAGCTCCACCTCACTGCAATCCCTTGGGTATTTTGACGTCACAGATCTTTTTTTTAAGTTGTCCTTGGGCTTCAGGTGCTTGTTGTTTTCTGGGTCCTTGTAGGAGGCTGCCCTGCTAGAACAGTCGGAGATGTCGGAGTGGGCTGCGTCCTCGGGGAGGTAGCGCTGCGTCTTCATCGACATTCGTGGGTCTGGCATCAGCATGTCGGGCATCGGAGGGGGTCCGGGTGGCGCCGAGCGGAGTGTGTCCACAGATTTCTTCCACAGCGTCCGGGGCGGCTTGGCGTTGGTCTGGACCGTGTCGGCATTCACTGCTACCTCCACCGTGTTGGGATTGGCGTCATTCAGGGTCAGAGGATGCTGGCCCCCCTGGAAGATGTAGTTGTTCAGGTGGTCCTTGTGGCGGTTAGCGAGATAAGACTGCAGGTCCCCGGTGTCCCCGTAGATCATGTCTTTGGGGGCGTAGCTTCGGTTGTCGGCGTAGATGAAGTTGCCCTTCTCCGCCATCATATCCATGATCATGGGGCCGGCCGAGTGCATGAATTCTCGCTTGGGAGAGTTCATGCGGGAGCCACTCAGGTTGGACATGTTGGTCATCTGTTTGGCCGACTTAATGAGCTTGAGCATTTTGTCCTGAGGGCTAAAGTCGAGGTCTGTCTTCTTCTTCATGTCAATGTGGACCCCGTGGATGCAACTCCAGATACCCTGCAGAGACATATGGATGGAGGAGGAGGAGGAGGAGGGACAGAAGTAATGAGAAATGAGATGAAGAGGAGGAAAGACAGAGTGGAGGGAGGAAGTTCAGACACAAAAGAGGATGAGAGGAAGAAAGAAAGAGAATGATCATTGCTTATCCACACAAACCTGAGATCTGAGATAGAAACTTAACTCAAACATTTTGGTCCTAGAATTAAATAATCATGAATATTGCTTTAAAATAATCTGCACATCAAAGAATAATTACTGTTTTCTGCTTTCACTGACTCTTAAACATGTAATCACTATGTTGTTTTTTTTCAGAAGGGACACGTGTGATGCAACGCAACGAAATGTTTTTCTGCAGATCCACAATTTACAGTATGACAGTTTTTCAAACTGCACCTGTCTCTTACATTAGTTCCAGTCACTTAGATGAGCAGAGCAAAAGAGGAGCTGACTAATTGTCCCATAATTATAATTCCATACGTCAAATGTCCCTCAGTCTAAAGGTGACGCATCCTAATAAGTCAGACCTTATTTTCACATCCGTCTCTACAAAGTATTTATCCCATTAATACTATTTTTTTTGGTTCTCATTTTGTGAAGCTTCACAACAAAAGACAGGCCCATTAAGAAGCTGCTTTGCTCTAAATTACTCCTGAGAACGAACGGCTTTGAAGCAACATCTTTCTCCGACGCCTCACTCTGTCTCTGCCCCTCGCTGCCCCCCCTCTGTTAACTTCTGCATACAGCGTCAGACTCTGTAGTGCAGAGACACTGCAGTGCTTTTAGGGATGCACGTCCACGTCTTCTGTTCTCACAGCCGGGGAGAATGCTGACCTTTCAGCACAATGAGAGAGAATACATTGATTTAGCGTGGGCCGCCTTGATTTCACCCAAAAACATGCAGCAATTAGGATCTATTTTAGTCGATATTCAGGGCTGCCTCGTGACCCCCCCCCCCCCCATCTCCTCCTCCTCCTCCTGTCTCCATCCCCATCCTCTCATCCTCCTTTGTGTGCAGCCCTCCCTCCTTGCCCCCCTCCCTCTCTTGCCATGTTTAACTCAGTTTCTGAGTTTAGCAGTAGCTCCCTCTCTCTGCGTGTTTCCATGCTGGCTCTGCTCTCTTATTCCGCCGATAGAAAATAGAAGACAGGCCTGTGCGACCCCAATAATGCGGCATTAGCCCTGAGCATAGTTGCAGTGCTTCGCTGCACCTCACAGCCTTGAACATGACCACTGTTAACCCAGTCAGACCACCCCAAGCCCAGATATCCACATGTGTGTAAGGCCTGCGTCTGCTGCTTGTTCCGATTAAATATTAAAACTCTCCGTAAAGCCGCAGCGGGTTTCAGTTCTGCCGAAAGCATCGGGACGCTTGTAGAACACGCCTGCACATGCTAAACATGCATCCCGTGTAACAGGGAGCCACTCTCACCCTGCTGATGGAGAACAGGAGCCCCGGCGTGCCGGTGCAGACGCCGGTGAAGCAGTATCTCAGCCTCCAGTAGAAGAGGTGCTCCGAGACGAAGGTGATGAGGGAGAGGCCCATGGCCGTGGCCAGCATGTAGAAGACGCCCGCCATGTTGTCCACGTCCAGCTGGCTGGACATCACCTCGTTCTTCTCGTTGTGGCAAATCCCCGTCAGCCACTGAGCTTCCAGTTCCTCCATTTCACCTGGAAAAGAAACGAACAGAGAGAGACTCAAATCCATCCAGTGCCATCTGCACTGTTGAATGTAGTTTATTTTATTTTATATCTATACTGCCTCATTTAAAGTCTTTTGTATGTCCTGCAAATAACTATCTAACAATAACTGTAATTTAATCTTTGCATTCCAGTGGCAGGTAGGTTTAAATCCAAATTCTGCAAATTATATTTATTCTGTAAAAGCTGCTGTTTAAAAGTGTAAAGCATCATGTATAAATGATATTTCTGCAGCTTTTATTCTGTTTTTCATGCATTTGCATTATGTGCATGAACAATAGTAAAGGTTAATGTTTTCCTGTTGGTTTTAAAATGTCTTTGTGTCTCTTCAGGTGTCACCAGCCCCTGGGCTTACTGTCCCCTCCACGTCGCCTGACAGGTCAAAGAGATTGTTTCTTTAGTGTTAATAAAAGAGGGATGGAAAGCAACAAAGACCTTATCTTTTCTCATTCCTCTCTCCTCCCCCGGTTCGCCTTCTCTCCCTCTCCGGCTTCCTCTTTGACATTTGCCGTGTGGCTAATCCAATCCCTGTCATCCGGAGTCCGATAACTAAGGCTGCTCGTGGGGGAAGACAAATATCACGGCGGTTATTCTGCCAGATGTCTTTGGGCTGCAGACTCACTTAACCCTTTAGAACAATTGGAGGACATTAGCCTCGCGTCAAGCGCTCTAATGGACGCAGCTGCAGAACATTTTTAAACGACGTTGTGACGCGACGGGAACTGGCTTCAGACGGATTAAGATGAACGAGTTCTTTAAGTAACAGATCACTTTTTAATGGGGGGGGGGGCTGCTGCTGCTGCTGCTGCTGCTGCTGCTGCTGCTGCTGCTGCTGCTGCTGCTGCTGCTGCTGCTGCTGCTGCTGCTGCTGCTCTGACTCCAGGCAGACGTGTTGCTGAAATTCAGATTGTGTCTTTTCTTTCCCAGAGGTCACAAAGCGACTGTCTGGTGACCAGTCACTATGAGCTGCACTGTCAGGGCGTTTAATAACGTTTTAGTTTGAGGCGTCAGAGACAGGAGGACTGCGTTTAAGACGTGTGAAGATGTTTTTGGCCACGCGTCTTCCTCTGGATTTTCTCCGAATGAATCTTCTCTCCACCCACCTGGTGTCCGTCTGATCGAGCAGCTTGTGCCGAGCCGGTCGTCTATCACGGAGCGGCCCTCCTCTCTCTCCGTGCTCCGTCCTCTTATCGACCTCTCTCTGACCGTCACGCTGCTTCTTTTCTGACACCGTCATCACTTTGCGCTCCTTCCGTTTCCCCCTCTCTCTTCACACAAACTCTGCCTCTCCTCTTTGCGTCTCACCTTTATGACTTCTTTAAATATGCCGCGACAGGAACAAGGCTGGAGCTCTCACAGTCGTGCAAAGATAAAGCTGATTTAAAGGATCCTCAGGTGGAGTTTGCAAAGGTTTGGAATTAATTGATCACGAGAGGAACACGGAAAGCAAAACAAGCAAATTATTCAGCCGTGAAATATGACTCTGAGTGAGGCCCGCGTGCTCTGAAGCCCTGATAAGATTTGCTCAGAGCGGATTATTGTGACACCAATGTTGGTTTAATCAACTTCAGTGCACTTAATGTGAGTGGCTGTGAACGCTCGCATCAGCAAAACGCTTCTGATGTCAAATGTAAATGAATCCGTCACTAAAAGCTCCGGCTGTCTCGCCTTTTTCTCCGTTTCGCACGAGGAAATAGTTTATGTAAAAACCTGGGAGGCTGCTGTAATAAAGGAACGTGTTGGTTCAGATAGACTAATACATGCTTGCACACACACACACACACACACACAGATCTGGTGCTGCAGAGGGGAATGCATTAGAATAACTTACACACTCTGCCCTCTGTTTAGAGCCTTTGTGTCCGGAATAACATCAAAGGACTATTTATACCTCACTTCTTTCTCTTTGCGCTGTGACAGCAGACGTGGCAGCACACATGTGTGTGTGTGTGAATCCCAAAGCTGGCGAGGAGCAGCGTAACCTTTCGCCCAAACGTGGACGTCTGTCATGCACTTTGAGTTTGCCTGTGTGTGTCTCACCGTCTCCGATGATCGCCAGGATAGCCAAGTCCACCTGCCGCTTCCAGTAGGAGCCTTTCTGCAGAGCGATGCCGTAACCCGTGGTGGCGAAGATGTACCTGAACACAAGCACGTCCAGACACACACACACACACACATTCAGATTTTAACCTTTAAACAAATATTTTAACCTTTATCTCTCCAGACGATGTCGCTGTGATTTCTTTAAGGAGAAACCTCATGCATAACGATGCACAGAAATGTCATGGATCGAGGTCACAGACGCACAATCACCAAGAATACTGCACAAACAGTGAAGGCAACGAGCTCAGACTACAGGCGTGTGCGTCACACACCTGAGGAACATCTTTAAAGAGATTCTCCTCTCTAATCTCAGACTTGCACACGCTACAAGATTATTTAGATTATCCTGACAGATCAGGGAGCATGGAAAGCATCAGCCCTGGTAAAATTATAGATAAAAAAACGAAGAGGAATAGCTCCAGTCCAGACCAGTAGGTGGTAGTAATGCACCTGTGAGCTGGTTTACCGACCGCCATTCACAGAAGAAGAAGAAGAAGAAGGAGCTGTAACTTACTTTGCAGTAAGAAAAAAAAAAACAGAAGCAGAAGGTTAAACAAGAAAGAGTTAACAAGAAAACGGTTCTTTTCTTCAGACAGAACTACAGCGCTCACAGTAGCATGCTAGCTAACGTTAGCCTAGCGGGCTAGAATGTTTATCTGTCGTCAGCTGCTCCACGTCCGCGTCGACTCATTTCTGTCATAAAAAAACTGAATATCAAACATGTTATTCACTGAATCTGCAGATCTGTGCACATCTCACATTACAAGATAATCTGAGCGGAGACCAGAGTCGTCCTGTAGTCTGAGCCCTCACAAGACAACGCTGAGATCACCTCTTAAAGCAATCCACAGTCAGAGCTAATGTGAATAATATGAAGCGCCGGCTGAGTCTGACTTCCACAAATCAGATGAGTATCTCTCAGAGTTATTTACTTTTTAGGGAGAACATCTCTTCTCCATCTTTATCTCGTCGCTGCAGTTCAGCCACGAAACGCCGCCGGGAAACACGGACGGAGATACTGATTTGATTTGTCAAACGGTGTGTTTGCTCAAGAATGATGATTGTGGATTCTGTCGTTTGTTCTGCTTTAAGATCTGAACGTCTGTAGTGGCTCAGAACATTTTCAGCGGATGGGCTTGTGAGAGAAAAGCTCAACTTTTTATGTTTTTATGAGGCCTGCGCACGACAACAACAACAGCAGCGGCGGCGGCGGCAAGCATTTAAAGCCGTTCCTTCACACACAATGCTTCGGATGAGAGAATGACAGAGTCACACGAGACGTGGAGAAGAAGCGTGTCTCTTTAAAGGATTAGTTACCCGCTGCCAATGGTCACCAGCTTACATCCCTCGTCTCTGCCGGCCATATAGTTCAACACTGCAGCGTCGTAGATGAAGGCGTCCAGTTTGCTGTGCAGGAAGAGAGAAAAGAACACAGGAAAACAGACGGAGGGATGGGATGAAGACAAAATGTGAAGGGTTTCACATTTTTTTTTTCAAGAGAGTGAGTGACGAGTGCACAGGTGGAGACAGAGAGCAGAAGAGGGCCTTATTTTACAGAAACGTGTTTGCAGATCAGTCGTGAGCTGTGAAATCATCGTCCAACAGGACCGCAGTCCCAACACACAGAGGACACGGTGGGGGTGGGGGGGTGGTGGCGGTTCAATACAGCACGCGTCACTGATGGGAGGGCCTCAGGGAGGAGGAGGAGGAGGAGGAGGAGGAAGAGGGGCACATGAACACCCTAAACAAACTTTAAACAGACACAAACATTTACACTCTCTCTCTCTCTCTCTGTGTGTGTCCACACACACTCAGAAATAAGTGGGTCGTAAAGTGGAGACGTCCCAGACTCACACTGACATTTCCAGTGTAACTGATGCCGTCACTAACCACAGCTCACACACACACACACACACACACACACACAGAGTCCTGCTAATAGTGCAGCGACTGCCTGGCATTTGCTGAATGTCATATCCAGGCCTCTAACGCAGGCTTGCAGCCGATAGTTTAGCCGTGTAATTAGCTTTAACCCAGCACCCGGCTCCGTCCGCACGCGCTGCTGTGTGTCCAAACATGTGGAGCGAGGGGCGGCGGGCGCAGGAGGGTGTGCATTAGCGGGGAAATGGGGAGTTTGGCTGGTTTCTGAGAGCCGGCTCTTTTACAACGGCTCCCAAAGAAGAGCCGGCTCTTTGTGTAGCTTCGTTTATAGCCTGATATTTTAGCTCAACGTAGTAAATACATACAGCTTGTGTGTTGGTATCTGCTCTCATGAGAAGCCTAATCATTTTATTCACATAATTGCATGTTTCTAAGTCGTCACAGGTAAAAATAGCAGGAAACCGGCTCTCACTCAGTGGGAACCAGCTCTTCTGAGCGTGACACCTCGCTGCAAGCCGTCACAAGTTTGGGTTTGAAGCTTACACATCCATATGAACAAATGCATACAAACCTTAGAGGTTGTCAGAGTGGATGGTGCACAGTAAACGGATTTTTACAGCATCATCTGAAATTAATTACATCTAAGAAACCCTCTCTGTTCTTGAGTTTCCGGTCCCTGAACGTAATCAAATCAATTTGGCTCCCCGGTGTGCCGTGCCGGTTCTTGTGGCTCTAACAGATTTGTGCGTAAAGCCTGTCAGCCTGTTGCGTGTGATCAGAGCTAATCCCGCCATCGAGCCTCCACCAGCAGAACGCCGCCGTGTTGCTCATCTGCTAATACCACAGAATAGAAATATCAATGAGGGTATTACACACCTGCAGCCGGCCGGGCGTGCTCAGACGTTCACGCCTGCTTTTATTTCTGAGTATTTGCTCTCTCCGGAGTCATAGTTTACCTCCGCACACTCGTTTGTGTGCTCCACGTTAATTCAACGGCACTGACTCACAGATTACAGACGCTGGAGTGGGTTTAAGCCGCCTTTACATGTTTACATCCGGTTTACTTGTGACTTATGGATGAGAGATAATGAGCTGAAAGACAAGACTGCATAAAAAAAAAACATGAAGCATGCGTTTTATACTCAGATCTGTAGCATATTACCATTTTTTTTTATTTCCAAAAACAAAGCTGGAACAAGCGGACTTGTTGAGTTTCCTTCAAGATGTTTCATCCAAGTCTTCAGATCTAAATGAGGAGTAGGTTTTTATTAGGAGCATCCACGGGTGGTGTCCATCTGAAACTCACAGGACTAGGATCTGTAACTGTGTTATTCATATAGCATCTGTAGTGTCATTAGATGTTATACAGCCTGACCTTAGTGGTGCTTTAACGACCCTTTAGTGGCCTGAAAGTCCAGACTCTAGGTGTGAATGATGGTGAAACCTTTTGGGGACAGACTGTAGTAGGAGGTTTAGGGGGCGTCCACATGGAGACGCTTTTTGGTTTCAACGCAGATGTTTTCTGAAACTGAAACAGCGCCACCTATAGGCCTGGAGTATGAAGTAGTGTTTTGATCCGTGTGGACACAGATATTCTTGAAACGATGGCAGGGAAAACGGAGGGGGAAAGATGGTTTTGGTACGTGTGGACGAGGCCTTAGGCTTCTGTGTGAAGTTGATGCAGAAGCTACAGCGACAGACTCTAACGCTGTAAGTGACATGCACCTCCCCAGAAATGTAAAGGCTCTTTCAGAGTACTGTGAGACCTAGACGCTGGTTCACTCTTCACATCTCAGTGATGTGTCGGGTTCATTTTTGTTTCCACTTCCTGCTTCTCTTTCCTCCAAAACATCTCCAAAAAACGAGTCGTACAAATGTTTGCATCTCTGAACCTCCTCATTTAACCTTTCCTCCATGTCTTCCATCTTTATTGACCCAAAACAATCAATCATTTCCAGCCGCTGGAAAGAGGACCAATCACAGCTCTTGTGTTAAATCTAAACCACAAATCTCTCAGCTGTGTCATACGTAGGTTACTGCAGTACTCTAACAGAGCCTTCAGCCCTTGTTTTTCTAATTTTACCCAGATGGCTTTGGATCAGAAAGCCCCTCTCTGGAGAAGGTGTGAAAAGACAAATTAGCAGCCACAGACAACGCAGTCCTAACATCTGTCCTCTAAAAGTTTCACACTCTGAGACGGGAGCTTCTGGCCGTTAATGGCTCGTTAAAACGTGAAGCTGAGCGGTTTAATCTGAATCCTCCTCCAGCTTTGTTCATTCTCTACCTGACCCTAGACTCGTGAGTTTCAGGTGGACGCCACCCACAGATGTTCCAAATAAAAACCTAAACCATTAACTGGTCATTTGGAGCTGAAGACTTGGATCAAACGTCTTTAAGAAGTCCGCTTGCTTTTTTTTTTGTAGCTTGGTTTTTGGATAAACAATGAATGAATGAATCTTCAGTCATTCTTTCATATTATTTCTCCCCGTCCTTTAAGTCAACAACCTTTCTGTCCTTTACCTCCCCCCTCCCCTCATCTGTTTCCTGTCCTCATCTCTCTACTTTTACCCTCAGTTCCCCTCCTTCCTTCTTCCACTGCCGTCCCGTTCTTCATCTCTCGCCTCCTGAAACGCTCGTCCTCAACCCTTCCTTCATTTCCTCCAATCAGACTTTTTTGCCCTTGCTATTCCTCCCCCGCCCCCTTTTCCCCTCTCCCCTTTTCCCCCTGTGACGAGACGGTGATGAGAGTCACCCCTCTGCCTCTCCTTCCATCTTTTCACCATCTTTACCTTCACCACACACACACACCGTCAGTCCCACTATAGAGCCCCGTTACTAAAAATAGCTCCTGCTGCTCCCAATAAGGAGGCCCATTCATCCCCGGCCTCAGAGGAGCTGTCACCCACAGACATAGGACATACAATTACACACACAGCTACATACAGGTGAGTCCAAGTGCACCGACACACACATATAGTGTCTCTTTACCCTGTTTTCAGGCTGACGAGTGCGTCCTGCACCCCGGTCTGGTGGTATTTCACCATGTACTGGTGCATGGCGGGGTAGTTCTTCCTGATGTTCCTCTCCGTGGAGCCGTTTGGGACCGTCCCGAAACGGAACGGAGGGGAGTATGCGTACGGGTTCTGAAACTGGACGCAGAGGAAAGAGAGAGAGAGAGAGAGAGAGAGAGAGGTTAACTTTGCTTTGAACAAGGCCACTTCTCTTCCTGTTACTTTAATTTATTCTCTTTAATTCCCTTTTCTCTCAGGCACGGTCCAGTCAGCGTTAGCAGGTCAGGCAGTTTTGATGGTTAGCTGTTATCTGTGCTGGTTTAGGATCATTTCAGCAGGTTTCTAATTATTTTTAACGCCAAGCTGAAACTAAACCTCAGTGCTTTTAATCTCCCCAAGATTACATGTGCGTGCACAAGCATATTTGATGCTTGAGTCGCTTTCTAAAGAGCAGAGCAATGCTCCATTAGCCTGCATCGCTACATGACATCCATAAACACGTCTTCAGTCGCTAGATGTGAGGTCTGTTATTTTATGACAGGCCACACTAGCAGGTGCTGTGTGCATGGTTAAAGTACTGAACAAAACATCAGTCTGATATCTGATTGACAGGTTTTGTATCAGGGAACGCACAGGTCAATAGTTTTGCAGCAGCAGCTTCAAACACTGCAGTAAAACTCAGTTTCACTTGTAAAAACTCAAACTGTACGTCATGTTATTTCGCATATTCATAGGACGCTGCAGAGGCTGCAGGGCGTGCGAGCATCTTACATGTGCATGCGTTTTCTTTTTCTTCGTTCGCTCCGTTCTGTGAACCTCTTACGTCACATCTCCAAAATGTAATGCTAACATTTCTTGGCGTTTCTGCGTACTGTCTCTGCCTGCACACATGAGCCTCTGTATAATCAGATCAGAGTGAGGGCGCGCAGACAAGTCAAACGCTGTGTGTGTGTGTGTGTGTGCATACGTTAGCGTCCATGCTACGCTGTGTGTGTGTGCATACGTTAGCGTCCATGCTACGCTGTGTGTGTGTGCATACGTTAGCGTCCATGCTACGCTGTGTGTGTGTGTTTGTGTGTCACTGCAACAAGCTAAAGCCTCAGGAGACTCCCTCTCCTCGCTATTGTTTCTCCTCCTTCCCTCATCTTTCCTGCTCCACCTTAAGAGACCTAAGGAAGGCTGGAGGAGAGTAAATGTGGCAGGGAGCGGCCACTATTCCTCTAACTGGATAATGACTTTTTTTTTTTTTTTTTTTGCGGGATGCTGCAAACAAAAAGCTCAATACAGAGATGAAAGAATGAACACAAAAGGCTTTGTGTCTCAGATAGACTGACAACAACAATGCACTCGCACAAAATGACAAAAGTCGATGCAGAATAATGTGAAGACTGAGTTTTAAGTTAACTTTTTGAAAGTGTTTGTGTGCGTTATGTTGATTCCTTTTGTCTTACTAAACCTTTGTCTACACTACACTACACTATAAATACTATCCTGACCTGGCAGATCATCAGGGACGTCGTCCTTAGAAATAATTTCCTGACGATTGATCCACAAACTAAATAAATAAAATACAACTTACATTAAACTGAACTGAATTAAGCGTCTGTCTGGCTAAACAGCTAGCTAAACAGCTAGCTAGCATGCCACTGGGTGGTTCTTTCTCCCTTTTGCTGGTAAAATGCTCTAACTTCTCATTTCCTTCCTCCCAGGACGCTCCTCTGTGGATCGGACTCAAGTGCCTGGTAAGATAGATTGCAGTGTGACCTCAGGAATCTTGGGAGACTCAAGCTGCCTCTCAGGGCAACTATCGCGTTGACGGGGAATACGCTTCATCATTTCCCTGGCTCGTTGTCCAGCCTCCCTCTGCACAGCTGTCTGAGCGGCCATTTAACCTTTTTGCCTGGTTCCTTTCCTCCCTGACCTCCCTCCCCCTCCCCCCTCCTCATCCTTCCAGGTCCCTTTCTTTCCTCATGGCGTTCCTTTCCCTCCACCAGCCGTCAACCTGGCCCATATCTGTCCGCTCGTTGTCTTGTACCATCTTGTGTGTCTTGGCCTTTCGCCGGTGCTCAGTCAACCTCCCGCCAGTCGATGTAGCCCGTCCTCCGTCCCTCCCTGCCTCTCTCCTTCTGTGTGTTGTCAAAACGCTCCACATCAGCCTCTCCTCGGCAGCATCTCCCCCTCGCTCAGGAACGCTCTGTCCTTTTTGTCTTCCTTTTCTATTCCTGCCGTATTTTCCTTTAATATTTCAGTCCGTCCTCCTCCGGCTGCACGCACCACTTTCCTGCATACCTGTCGTTCTAATGTACATGTTGTGTGTGCATGTAGCTGCACCTGTGACACACCTTTGAAAAATTCATGCTGGGCCACGCGAACACTATTTCTGTTGGAATAACACATTTACACTTTCACTGCTGCAGCAGCAAGTGCTTCTGTGTCCTACTTGGTTTCTGACATGGCCACTTATACACTCCATGTTGTTACCTCTTATAGAAATGCTTGCAAAACAAGTATGAGCATAAAACATGAAGGTTTTCAGATTCCTTCAGGTCGAGAGCTGCAGAAACAAAAACCTCTTGCAGCAGGATGAAAGAACGTTCTTAACTGCAAAGCTACGTCTTCCATTCGTCCTCCATTACCTTATTGTCCGAGAGCCCGGTGACCTGATCAACAAACTCCTCCTGAATCATGAAGGCGGCCAGGTTGGCAGTGTAGGAGGCCAGGAAGATGACAGCAAAGAAGGCCCACACCGACACTATGAACTTACTGGTGGTTCCCTTTGGGTTTTGCACTGGCACAGAGTTGTTGAAGACCAGACCCCACAGCAGCCACACGGCCTTGCCCATGGTAAAGGAAGGACCGTGGGGGTCTGAGAGAAAGAGCGACAGAAAAAAACAAAACAAGTGTTATTTAAAGCCTCTGTTTGAACGAGGGATGAGACGTGCTGCAGGTGTGCTCACCTTTCCCCTGTGCCAGGTTTCTGTTAAAGCCAAGAGGACTGATGTACTCAAACATGAAGACAGCCATTGCAGTTACCAGTAGGAGCATCACAAACATCATCACCCATACTGATGCACTGAATGGCTCTGTGGGAGAAGAAAGACGACAGAGATCAGTCATTAGCACGTGTTCCTTTGAATAGTTTCTGATTCATCCTCACACTCTCTCCATCTTTTAAGAGTTAAAATATGAATCGATGCTTGTGCACGTGTTGAGGAGAGAACTCCACAGAGAGCTGTGGTTCTGCTGCCCCGGCTCAAACCCACGCACCCTGTTTGACCACGCAGGGAGGGGAGCGGCACAGGAAGCCCTGGTGTCAGCACTCCTGTCCTCCCTCTGAGCTCACAACACTACCGCAGAGATTAAAGCCTAATGTATGGTGGAGCGCTCCTGGCACAGGGCCGTGCTCGCTGTGTGGGTGTGCGACTAATGTGTGTGAACCCTGGCAAGCATCCATTACGGGCTTTTCCTGCTAAGTCCTTATAATTGCCACTTTCACAGCTCTAGCTGTGCGCAGCATACATGTCAGCGAGTACACGCCTGCTGCCTTTACGGGACGTCTCACTGGCTCTTTGTGTCCATGTGTGTATATATACAGTATATGTATGTATAGCGTGTACAGGAACTTGGACGTCGATGCTAAAGCACTCAGCATCAAATGAACGTGACTGAGCAGCCATAACAGGGATCTCCACGCTCTCAGGTTAAAATCCTGCGGTTAAGTCGCTCTCAGGTGAGTGAGAGTCATTCTGGCAGAAAGGAAGCGCGGAGCTAAATCCCTCAGATGAAAGAGCAAAGTATTGACAGCTGTGTAACGGAACTGAATTATGTTGTCAACTCTTTTCTGTATCTCAGGGAACACACACACAAACAAACAACAGAAAAACAAGACACGTCTCCCTCTCATTCTCCACCGAGCAACAAAAAGCATCATATTTAGTGACGGTTACCAAGAAAGGCAGAAGGGGACACGGTGCCGTTGCTACGGGAGACCATGACGCTGATCCCAGTTTCCACGAACGGGACGGAGAAATCGATGACCTCAGAACGCTCCTCATTGATCGTCAGAGATCCGACGGCCATGACGGCTTTCTTATAGACCACCTTTGGAGGAGGAGGAGGAGAAGAATAGGAAATGAAGAAGAGACGTTTAGTTATGTTTGCATCCTCACAAGAAAGATGATTATGTGCAACAACATCTTCAAAGTCTCGGTTCAGTTATTATTTCTGAGCACATGGAGCCTAAGAACTACACCATAAACGATGATACAGAACGACTAAATATGAATTTCTTTGACTGCACATCAAGTTTTTATGGTAACCATTTAAACCTGTTAAGTTTCTTGAAGAAGCTACTTGGACCGAACCATCTCCACATGTCCTTTAAGTCTAGTTGTCCTGTTTTCTGTGCTACGTCCCGTGTCCTGGGTGACTGAGAGTCTTCACCGATCTATTCCCAGATACAATCAATACGCAAGCGGCTTCCAGATGAACTCGGTGATAAAAAAAATACAGCCACCTATAAAGTTTACAGTCTTGAAATTAACTCTGGGACTTGAAGTTGGAAGCCAGTAATTAAAGACATGCAGAGGAGGTTCCTGCAGGAGACGCTGGGGTTTGTTTAGATGGTCAGCATTTACAGCTCCACTGATAAAAACATCTCTAATGTCTGATTTCTCTTTAATTTCTTCTTCTTCTTTTAATTGTAGTGCCTGAGGAGCTGTGCTGACTTCATCTGGGTAGAAGCAGCTCATTTGTTTTCTGTGGGGACTACTGGGACAAACATATTTTCCTGTAGATGCAGTTTGACTCATCTTCATCACATGCGTGAAGGAAACTGCTCCTCAAAGTATATTAATCTGAAACTGGTGACAAGCTCTCATTAACAATCTCTAGACCTGCCGTCTGACTGCTCCCTGGATCAGAGACAAAGAAGAGAGCATTCCCTTTACCTCTCCCACCATCCCATTCCAGACGTTGTTGATCTTCTTGCCATGCTTTCCATTGGTTACCAGGTACAGGTCATAGGTGAACTTGACGTACTTGGCAATCTTTTTCAGGATATCAATGCAGAAACCTTTGCAGCATTTCTTGATGTAGGTCCCACCAGACTCTGTCGTGTTGCTGCAGAAAACACAAAAACCAACACGTCATTATATGAAGCACTCTGATCTTTGCTTCGTGACAGAAAAAGGTGAAACAGCGTTGTTATGTGCGTACGTCCACCCGTGAATACGTTAGATTCCTTCAGGTTAAAAGCAAACAGGACACTTTCTGCTTGGCTCTTCATCCTGCTTGTTAAATTTAAATGAATTAAAATCACCCTGGGACTTTTTCACCTTTACGTTGGGGTCATTCTACTCAGAGACTGAAGAAGTGAAAAATATGCTCCCTCTCTCCAGAGAAGGAGGTTTTGACGGCGCTACATCTGCAGGCCTTGTACCATCTGTGTGTGTGAATGTGAGAGCAGCAGAGTTCAGACAGTGTGCATCAACTCTCAGCCACCTGGGAGTCTCATTTAACTTTCAGATGTGTGCTAATTAGAGGACGACGGCCGCGTCCTTTACTGCATCAACAACTTGGAGACGCAAACTTGACGGAAAGTGAGAAAGACTAAAATCCACACATCCGGCCGTGACTCCTTCCAGAGATTAAAGTCATTCTGAAGAGCAAACCTCGCTAGTCACCATTGATCTGTCAAACAAATGTCTCCCCGAGTGGAACTCTTTGTCTCCAAACTGAGGAGGAATCTACTTTTTATGGTCTAATAGTCTCACACAAGAAAAAAGAAAAGATGCTTTCCGGTGCTGATGCAGTGGTAAAGCTTTGTGCAGTGACCTTTGGTGATTTCCTTCAAAAGATATTAATTCTGGATAAAATAAAGAAACTAAATTGCAGCTAAAAGCTCCGGAAAATGTCAACGAAATCTTTATAATTCACTTCCACAAATGCAACAAGACTCCGTTTCAATCCATCCAGTGTAGCATTTTTTTTTCAGTCAATCAGATTTTGATTGTATTTCTGCTGAAGGTCTGTGCATAACCTGTGCTGTAGCCTGCAAGTGCCCTACACGGATGTTAGCATTTAGCACACGACATGTGACTTGAGATTCATTGGCAATGTCGCTGGCAACACTGACTGAGTTGCAGCCTTTGTTGCTCATAGTGTGCTAACAGAGGCTTCTGGAACTTTGTGGCTAACTTAAGACGTGCAACCAGTCACCTCCTGGGACCCTGTGTCCTCGTATGGGGATATTGGGATTTAATTGTTTGCAATTCTGTCTTTGTAAACTCTTCAGTTTTTATTTGAGCAAGGACAAATAGTGTCTCTTTGCAGTTCTGTTTTTAATATTTCGTTACACACTGGTGACTTTATTGTAATGTACAATGACATAAACCTTGTGTCCACATATGAGGACATACTTTTTTTGTTGTTTTTTTCCAAAAACTACCTTCTATTCAAAGATGATGCTCCGTGTTTGTACTTCTTTTGTCCTGCTAATCCCAAATACCTTGGGGAAATTAAACATGCATACCAAACAAAAGCTCGGCTCTCAGGAGGTGAACACCTACACGATATCCTTTAAACATGATGCTATCTGAAGAAGTGAAACAACAAGGGGTTATTGTTCCATTGTTCCACTAAGTCCCACCTGCTGCTATGCATTCATCCGTTGAGCTTCTTTAGACCAGAACACCCAGACAGCAAATATTGCTTTGCATTTACCTTTGAAGGAAAAGCTTTAGCAGACCCCCCCATGAGGCTATTTCCAGTCTCCCACCAATATATGAGGCCATAACAGAGAATCTTTTTAAGTTCCCTCCTCCAACAGGGAGTCATTTGCTGGTGTACATAAATGACATTTTCCTTTCTTCACAAAGAACAGAACAGTGTGAGACAGAAACAATCTCACCGCTGAAAGGACACAAGGCCGGGCCTGTCTAAATAACAGCTTGGTCAAAAACAAGTGAAACACTCGGGTTTGGAAATCTCTGCAGAGGAACGCTCGATCAAACCAGGAATGAAGCGATATGCAGAGCGTCAAAGCCAATAACTAAAGAAAAGTGATTGCTTTTAGGAATGGCTCATTTCTGCAGAGCACAGATTCATTATGCAGAACGATCTGCCTCATTACGAGATCTTACAATGGCAGCACCAGACACAATCACTTGGTCTAAGCTTTTTTAAAACGGAAGCATCAGTTTTAGGCCTCCCGGGCAGAACAAAACTGTTTGTACAATCTGTGAACTGTAAAAATGCTTTCATGACCTCTGTGCTGCTATTAAAACAAAGAACAGCAGCAACACAAACAAAACCCTGACCTGTGTGTTTTTAGATCTACCAGATTAGATACGGAGCAGGGTGGAGCCTGTGCAATAGATGTGGTACATGGATCCCTATCAGTGATGATGTGTGGGTGCTACATGTCTAAGTAACATCCACACCAATGAAAGCCAGCTCCAGACGTTTCCCAGCAGAACACTGAACTGGTCACGAGGTGGTCAATGTCATCAACGTCTCCTTTCAGTGGTCATAATGTTGTGGCTGATGCATTTATGCGACCAAAGGAGACGCCTGACTGCGCTCGCTCTCTTGTTTGACATTTCTTTTCAGCAGTTCACGTAACAATAAGTTTGAGCTTTAAAGCGACTCGCAGCTTTCACATTTTGATAAATTATTGATGTGAGCCGCATTAGTCACGCTCCATGAAGCTGCATCTTAAATCAGGGAATAAACATGGAAATAAACGGCACCTCTGCAAACAATGCTTCTTTGTTACACTGAATATCTACAGTGCATTAGCCAGTTCATTAGGTACAGTGATGAAATCATTCTAATAGAAGAGTCCTGCACTGAATCGTCTCTTCATGAACGTCCTGGTGTTTAACACTAGTTACTTCTGAACAGTAACGATGGACTCGACTGTTTACATGTTCAGTTTGCATGTGTGTGTGTGATTGCACGATGGTTGCACATATACATTTATACAGTATTTCTTAGACTTTAGATTGTTTTGCATTCATTGCAGACCAGATCATTACTGTGCACATTGCTCCAACAAACTACATGAGCAGGGCTCTTATCTTAGGATGCGTTCATTTCCACTAGTGCACCTAATATTTTCCAAGTGACTATTACATTTTTTTGTTCTTTGTTGTTTTATATTTCTACTTTGAGCCATGCTACCTCTTTTATCTCTCTGTAATGTCTCAATTTAACCTTATAAATCATCAAGGACAGCGCAGCAGGCTGATATCCAAACTGGCAAAGGGACTGGCATAAGGTCTAAGAGGGCAGTGTTGATCCAGCCTGTTACCTGGATTCAGATAGAAGCTTCGTATAACTGGTGCAAAGTCAGAACAGACGGAAAGTTGAGAAAAATGCATCAGTTAAAACTACGAAAGATAAAAATGACTTGGACTAACTGCCTTCTCTTCCAAAGACTCAATCAAAGCTGGTTGAATTAACCCTGTAGTGTAACTACACGATGAAATGCTGCAGAGACGATGAGGAGGAGAAAACACAATAATAATAATAATAATATTCCCGGCAGGTTGAGCTGGCTGCAGCAGTGACTGAGCCTCCATGAACACCGTGTACCAATTCATGCCGTCCATAGGACAGTGGAGGCAGCGAGAGCATGTGACGTTATGGAGGCTGTTTGCAAAGTTGCCGGGCCAACTTGATATAGAAACACTACAGGGCCTTCGGGGGTCTCCAGAGAGGCCAGTGTGTGTGTGTGTGTGTGTGTGTGTGTGTGTGTGTGTGTGTGTGTGTGTGTGTGTGTGTGTGTGTGTGTGTGTGTGTGTGTGTTGCTGTGGCTTGTTCTCAGGGCCCCGGCCTGGATGAGTGAATTTCTGGTTCTGCATGCATGGATACTCTCCCAACCCCGATCCAACCACTCCTCCTCCCTCCTCCCTCCTCCATCTAGCTCTCTTTCTCCAAATGGACACCACGGATGCTTGAGCGGGAATTGCGCTGTGGGAGAGAGAGCCGAACGCACTGGCCTGTGAGTGAGTGGACATGTGGCAACTGAGAGCGTATATGAGCTCGCGAATGTGTGTTTGTGTTGCTCCTCGGAGATGCTTTATCCTCCGCCCTACTTCACACTGATTCTGCATGAAAATCTCTGTCAGCCTCTTCCCTGAGACCCTATTACTGCTTAATCAGCTCAGTCAGTGACTCTGTGTGTGTGTGCGTGTGCAGTAGTTAAAGACAGTTACATGTAAGCAGAGAAGGACATAAAGTGTGTATTAGACATGCCAATCTTCCTACATGTACGTGTGTGTGTTTCAGTGCAGAGAGAAATATGATTAAATTATCTAAAAACCAATTACATGCTTTGATTCAGCAGCATCCAACACACACACACACACACACACACACACACACACACACTGTGGATGTGTGTATTCCAGGAAGATAATACAGCAAGTGGCCAGAGGTATATGGGCGTTAGAGAGAAAATTGGTGAGAAAGGCAGTAAATTGCTGAGTTCAGCAGTCGCTTCCATTTTCAGGGGGAGGAAAGAAGCTGCTGCATAGATCGCACACTGAGAGAGAGAGAGAGAGAGGGAGAGAGAGGAGAGAGAGAGAGAGAGAGACTGTGCTGAAGAAAATGGAAAGTGGGTGATGTAATTTTTATCACCTTGGGATTATAAAAATACTCTGATACAAAACGACACTGAGGTTTATGTAACGCCTGGTCTCCTGCTTCATGCTTCACCTGACAGTCAGATCATTAGAGGTCAGTGACTGGATGTGACCCTTAATATGACACAGCTACTGTAGTTATCTACACATCTAACATCTATGTGATCAATAGTTTCATCACCGTATGGATGGATGGATGGATGGATGGATGGATGGATGGATAGCTAGAGGAAAGATAGAGGGATTGATGATCGATAGAGGGAATAATGAACAGATAGATAGTGCATCGATGTATGGATGGATGGATGGATAAAGGGATAGATGAGTAAATGCACAATGGATGATAGAAAGATAGATGGACTGATGGATGGATGGATGCATTGGTAGATAGAGACATGGATAGATAGATCTTATATGGACAGGCAGACAGATGAAGGGATGAAGGGGTGAAGGGGTGAAGGGGTGAAGGGGTGAAGGGATGAAGGATGAAGGGATGAAGGGATGAAGGATGAAGGGATGAAGGGGTGAAGGGGTGAAGGGATGAAGGGGTGAAGGGATGAAAGGATGAAGGGGTGAGGGGGTGAAGGGGTGAAGGGGTGAGGGGGTGAAGGGTGAAGGGGTGATGGGGTGAAGGGGTGAAGGGGTGAAGGGGTGAAGGGGTGAAGGGGTGAAGGGATGAGGGGATGAAGGATGAAGGATGAAGGTATGAAGGTATGAAGGTATGAAGGGGTGAAGGGATGAAGGTGTGAAGGGGTGAAGGGATGAAGGGATGAAGGGATGAAGGGATGAAGGGATGAAGGGATGAAGGGATGAGGGATGAAGGCCTGTCAGACTCACTCTTTGATGTGCTTCCTGCAGGGCACAGAGTTCCTCATGCAGGTTCCCGTCAGCCGCTCCACGTCCTCCACGATGACAAACGGCTTCTCCTCCAGCGTGACGATGGACAGGTGGTTGTCGTCCAGCTCGGCGTCACCGAAGGAGTTGAAGCGCGGCCACACGGGATACTTCAGGGTCAGGCTGCGGTTGTCCACCCTCCCCATCTGCCGACAAGGAGCGGAGGACAAGAAGGTGAGCGGATGAATACGGAAGAACAACCTCGACAACCGGTAGCTGAGCCACTGCTAATAAAACTCCTGACACAGCCACGCAGTAATGGATCCATGAAGTGTTTTGTAATTAGAGAGCAGGTTGGAAGTCAAGGATGCGGTGATGGGGGGGGGGGGGGGGGCTGCAGACCGATGACCTCACATTAACCACACGTCTTTTTAACTGCTCAGCTGTTAAAGATGATTAGTTCCTCATCTCTGTATCTCTGCTCCCTAATAACCCAAAGCTCAAGTGGGACGGGATTAGAACAGATGACAGTAAATAGTTAACACCAGCAGCAGCAGCAGGGCTGTAGGTACAGAGTGAGATAATAAGTCTGGAGGGACGGAGGAGACGCAGACACATGTGTGAGGAGGAGAGGGATGATAGCCGTGTAAATACGTGAATAATTCAGGACGGTTTCAGAGGAGCCCTCACAGAATCCCTTATGGATGTACTTTAACCCCCCCACATCTGTCTCTGGATGTATAGACGTGTGTGTTCGCTGTTCATGCATGAAGGCAGGAGGGAGGGAGGGAGAGAGAGGGAGAGAGAGGGAGAGAGAGGGAGAGAGAGAGAGAGAGAGAGAGAGGGAGGGAGAGGGAGGCTGCAACAGGCTTCAGTTATTATTAATACAGGAGGAAGAAGAACAGAAAAATGTCGCCCTCACCCTTTTCCTCCATCTCAGAAATCTCTTTCTCATCTGTCTGGTGTGTCTCCCCGGGCCTCACGCATACGTGCATGCATACATACACGCATGCATGCATACATGCATACATGCATACATACACGCACGCATGCATGCATGCATACATGCATACATACATGCATGCATGCATACATGCAGTACTGTAGAGATGCATGCTTCTATGTACATGTGGAAATTTGAGAAAGGTTGCAGCACTCTTGTGGAATTAAATGTCTTTCTCAACAAACGTAATCCAGGAGTCTGTCGCCCCTTTGACCCAGGAGTCAGGAAACAGTGGCTGCTACACACACACACACACACACACACACGCACACACACACACACACACACACACACACGGAGCCTTAGCGTGCACGCTTGGCTAAGTCATTAACAGGCGAGCAGAGAGGAGGAAGAGAAATTAGCATTTTAATTGTTTTGCTTTGAGTGCTTTTCTCTCCTCTGACAGGGATTAGAGTCTCTCCTTCGCTCTTTTACTCAGCACCGCTGTCAACATCTCACTCTGCTGTCGGCTGCGTTCCTCAAACCCTGTGTGTGTGTGTGTGTGTGTGTGTGTGTGTGTGTGTGTGTGTGTGTGTGTGTGTGTCGAGGAGGAAGGAGGGGAAGGGAGGGGGGGTACATGGAGGAGTCGTGTGTGTGCACTTCCTTGTGTGTCACCTTCACTCTCCAGGGATTGGCCGCGTTTGTCTATCTGTCTTCGCCCGGCTGTTGTGAGTTTCACAAGTGACTGAGTGTGAGTCTATGGGGGGGGGGGGGGGGGGGGCTTATTCTGTTCTAAATCCTCAAATCTATACATGTAGACAATAAACCTGAACGCTCCTGTTCTTTTGAGGAGTGGTCCTGGTTTGCTTAGAAGAGTCAATACGCTCAGAGGAGGAGGAAGAGGAGGAGGAGGAGGAGGAAGAGGAAGAGGAAGAGGAGGAGGAGGAGGGAAAGGAGAGGCTGACTTCAGCAACTCCTCTGATCCCCTGTCCCGCTGCTCTCCTCTTCCCTCCTCCTCACACTCCTCTCTCCTTCTTCTCTAATTAAAGAAAGAGGGGTTATAAATTAATGCCCAGAGAGGAGAAGGATGATAAAGGAGGAGGAGGAAGAGGAGGAGGAGGAGGAGGCGATCCTCTTTATCGACTGCTCCAGCCTCAGAATGCTGAATCCTCCCGGATGTAATGCCAGACATTAGGACGGCCCGGCGCACGGACAGCGAGGCCAGCGGGAGGTTACGGTCGACCGGGGGCCTCTGGGATTACTGCACCGGAGGAAACCCCATCACATCATCACCTCCAGGCAGATTTAGAGCCACTCGGTGATGAGACGACTCTGAAAGTTCTTGCTCTTTACACCTCGTTCTCTCCGTTTCACCTCTCTCACATGTAAGAGCCGTAATCAGCCTGAATCCTGCAGAAGCAGCGGGAGGCCGCGATAAGAGAACAAAGGGAAACAAGGGTCGGGGCTCTTGCACGGAGCACATTTTCCGTGCCAGTCTCTCTGGGAGAGTTATCGCTGTGGCAGGTTGCATTATGGGAGAATGAGTTCCTAATAGCACAGAGAAACCCACTCAGTCATAAAACAGTATCTGTCACTCCTGTCAGACAAAATTATGTCGGGGACGTGGATGCTGCTCTCGCTCTCCCACACTTTCCTCTGAATGTGTGTGTGTCGTCTGCTGCATGTGTCCGGGCGCACGTAGAGTGTTTGGAAAGAAATAAAAAATAAAAAACGAGGGCAGAGCGGAGGAGCCAGAGAAAAGTGCATCCGTCCATTTGGACACGTCTCCCAGACGTGAAGCAGTTTGATTAAGACGTGTGTTTGTTTGTGTGTCAGCGTGCAGAGTGTGGGTGTATGCACGCCAGGCTCTGGTGTGCGTCTGCTCTCCATATTGTGATTCTCCAAGCACAAATCCCATGCTGTCTGTAATAATTATTTTGTGAACTGGCTGCTAACGCCGCAGCAGCTCCTCAAGCAATTTACACACTCCATCTACTCAGCGGGGATAAAACATAACATCCTGGTTCTGATCGGTAAATACACTCTCCTCGTTCAGCTGACGGAGTTCGGCTGGAGCTCAGAGTGCAAATTAAAGTGATTCATGATCACGCTGGAGCGAACGCAAAGTTAAATATAGATTTTAATCCAACGTGAGGTGGAAACGCGGTGCACGCGTACGAAGTGGACGACAGGGACGAGGCCTGAGTGGTGCTGGATGCTTAAATGTTAGCGTGTGTGGAATCAGCAGCGCGTCAGTGTGACGAATAAACAGCAGAAACAACAATGATTCACTTAATGAAACTAGAATCAAGCTTCTTGTGTTCTATTTAAATGTTGCTCATGAGCTGTGGGCTGATCTGAGATCATTAAGCGTCATTTGTGTTGGAGCCACGCTGCCGTGATCAGCTTAATTATTCTGAAATCACTCCAAATGTTTTCATCGACAGCAGTCATTTGTAGCATGGATGCTTAGTCACATTCAGATTTAGAAAATAAAAACAGAACAGGGAAGTTTGATAGCAAGAAACAAAACAGAAGGTGAAGCAATCGACCAATGAGAAGAGTTCTCCAAACGTTTACCTGAAGGAAACATGACTTTGGTTCCTGTTAAGGTTGTTCCAGTTAATCAGTCACAGATATTCCACCTTAAATAATTTAATCTGACGCCTCCTTAACGAGAAGTGTTTGTCTTTGTCCCAGAGAAACCACCACAAACCGGCTCCTTGCTTGGCTACGTAAGCTAGCATCATCAGCTGAGCATCATAACAGATGAGTCCATCCACCTATCAGAGCCAGTCGTCCTTCAGCTCATTCAACACCGTCCAGCTCCTGCTGCTGCTGAGAGACAATCTCACGGTTCAGAGTCATGCAACCTGCAGACGTTCTCATATGAGAACAACCGTGAGCTTCATCTCATGGTGCAGAGAGAACCACCTTCTGATCAATGGATCTCTGGAGGTCCAGGCTCCACCTGCAGCCTGGAACCATCATCAGGGAGTGTGTAGAGGTGGTTCAGACCTAGAAGGACCTGGGTCTACATCTGGATCACAGACTGGACTGCTGGGCTAACGTAGACTCAGTCTCTATGTCCTCAGGAGGCAAAGGTGCTTTAATATCTGCAAGAAGGAGGACTCTGAGGTAGGGACTGAGCTGGAGACCCTGAAGAAACTCTGCTCCATCATGAAGAATGTCCACCAGCCTCTACAGGACACCATAGTCAGACAGAGGAGCTGGTTCAGGGACAGGCAGGTTCTACTTCTTATCAGCAATCCAGGTCCAAGTATTTCTAAGCAACATGAGATTTATTTTACAGTTTTTGGAGCCGTGCTGCAGATCGGCTCCAAAAGCTAATCTGCAAAGCTCCACGGTGCTGATAGTGTCTTGGAGCGTTGGTGTGTTGTGTTTTCTTATCAAACAGAGAACAACAAACTTCATCCATACACACAGCTCTGTGTTTAAGTTCTGCTCCTTTCTCTCTGGAATCTATAGACGTCCAGAGCCTGGGACGTCCACCAGAGACCAACTGTCAGCTCAGAGGAGACGGACGTCCAGAGAGCGACTCAGGACAGGAATTTAGATTTTTTAGCGACATGGAGACGCGTCACTTCCAGCAGGGCGGCTCCTACACAGCTGATCCAGCCTATTTCACAAATAAAAGCCTCATTCTGCATCAACCGCTCCACGAAAATAAATCAAAGCCCACAGGTTAGTCACAGGTGACGTGGTTAATCATACCTGCTGCAGGAGCTTCTGTTTTTTTGTGGATTAAACACTTCACCTCACAGATGATTACATAACCCTCTAAATGTTTTCCAGGCAGGTGTAGTGATGTTAAACGTGTGTGTGTGTGTGATGCTGAGGAGAGCAGGTGTGGACGCTTTGAAAGGCTGGATGCTAAACACCTGTAGAGGAGCTGGTGCACGCGCTCAGTCCCGCCGCTCTCTACTTTCCTTTGTCCCGCTCCATCTCCTTGTCTCGTGCTCATTTGTGCCCATCTGTCTCGGGTTCCATACCGTCCTCCTCTGCCTGTCTCTACCTCCACGGCCCCGAGGGGACGCATTTTATATTTTTAGTGCATATCCATATTTTAGTGCAGTTACTGAATTTTTATCTCTTGATCATCATGGAAGTCTCTCTCTCTCTCTCTCTCTCTCTCTCTCTCTGTGATTTCTGGTGCATGGGTAGGAGAGCAGCACCAGGGAAAAGAGAGAGAGAGCGAGAGAGCTCCCAATTATGTTTCCACTTTGTGTTTCTGTCTCTCGCCGGCTTTCAGCCTCTTTCTCTGCACCACAGCGAAGTGGTACTGATCAATTTCACAGGCTCTGTTTACAACAACACACCACCTCCCTCTCTCTCTCCCTCCCTCTCTCTCTCCCTTTCTCTCCCTTTCTCTCCCTCTCTCTCTCCCTTTCTCTCCCTCTCTCTCTCTCCTCAGCGCACCAACAAAGCCTCTTTTGTTTGTGTGCGTCAGTGTGAAATATGAAAAAGCTCGTCTCATAGATCGGGCGGAGACTGTGTAGATTGCGGCAAACTAACCGCATACTGTATCACGCACACATGCACACATGCACACATGCACACATGCACACATGCACACATGCACACATGCATGCACGCGTCAGGGTGCGTGAGCTGAATAACAACGGGACGTCCCTGGAAATGGTGTTTCTGTCAGTAACAAGTGGTGAAGGGTAAACACACTGGAGAGCAGTGACCCTACGCCACCCCAATAACGGAGGTCTAGGGGTTTGATTAACTGTGCTCTGAAGTGCTATCAGAGACCAGAGAGCACAGAGAGGAGGGGGGAGGAGGGGGGAGGAGGGGGAGAGGTTAAACTCCATCCTTTAGCCACGCCCCTGTCCTCTCTGAGGTGTGAGCTGTGGGGCGTTAAAGACGAGGCGTTAAAGCAGCACCGGGCGGAGCCACGTGTAGCTATGAAGACACATGGCTGCCATTTAAAGTCCATTAAAAAAAAAAAAAAACCTCAGCCACATCCAGCAGCCATTCTTTACCGAGGCGTCCGCACATTAACCAGTTAGAGGGATCCATAGGCCCCCTGGTAAATGAGCTCATCGATCAGCTGAGCGTCCTACGATGGGACGGGAGCAGAGGTTGGTGTTTGTCAGCGTGCGTCATCTGAGGACAGTCAGTTTATCATCTTTTTACGTGATTTCATATTAACAGACACATGTTTAACTCTTAAATAACACTGAGAAATAAAACAGATGAAGGATCAGAGGGCAGGTCAAGAACTAAAACTGTTTAATTCTCAAATATTAGCCGAGGTTTTTATTTACCTCATCTTTATTTCTAACTCTCATTCATCATATTTTGGTGCATTTTAGCACCAAGCCTCCATTCAATCCTGTCCTGTTATTTAAAGTTACTAAGCCTCTAATACCAGCACTTCCTGTTACTGTTTTTCAGCTTAAAAGCCCTGCAGCATTCCAAGAGACTGAAAGTTCTTCATTTCTTAACGGGGCTTTTATTGTGAAACATCTGCAGAAATAAAACTTTAGATGCAACAAAATGAAATGAAAACAGAATGATTATCTAGAGAAATGGATCCAGTTTGGATGTGAACACCCGTCACATTAAAGCTAAGAGTGTGTCCTTTAAGCTCATATTCATTACAGAGCAGGGACTTATCATCTATCAGCGTGCATGTAAGACGTTTTCTCCACGTGTGGATTTTAAATAACAGATAAATGTCACCTTGCACGTTGCAGGACATGCTGCCCAGGACTTGACCTCGATGAGAAACTGGTTAGAACACGTGCACAGATTTCTTTCGGTGCAAACCAACCCAGACATCCCCAGGTACAGATCCTACCTTCTCCCACTCTCGCTCCTTGTTCAGAACAATGACCACCAGCTTCGGGTTTTCCTGGTAGCCATCCTCGGTGAACGACAAGTCTCTGCCATCCCACGTCACGTTCATCATGTACCTGAGAGCCGGAGAGGAGGCAACGAGAGAGAAGAAAGAAAAGAGAAGGAAAGAAATGCACGGTGATGAGAGAGAGAGAGAGAGAGAGAGAAAGAAATTAAATTAGGTTAGCACGTGAAAAAGTCGATGTCCAATCTGCTGGTATCACTGCCGTTAAATATTAACACAGACTCTCTCACATTTGATTCCCAGGGATTTTGGATATGATTCCGTTCTAGGAATGAAGGATTTAAAATCACAGAGAAGACGAACAGAAACCCAAAGACACACACACACACACACAGAGTGTAATGAGTGACCCATATGGCAGGTCACATTAGCTAAGATGGAGGGCAGTGGGAAGATATTCTTGGGTCCACGCAGCCTCCACATTAATCATGGCTGTCCTTCCTCACTCTGTCTCCCTCACTCCTTCTGTCAGCGGTCATGTTGAACCCGGTAGAGACGCCTCCTCCTCCCCCCCCGCCCCTCCCTCGTTTCCCTTCTGGGTCCAGAGCGACGGGGGCAAACTTCTAAATGGGGCACATGACGCTGAAGAAGCCACAGTGGGCTGCTGCAGGTGGGGCGTTTCTGTGTGGGACATCGGGCCGGGACGAGCTGCAGCATAAAGACTACAGAGGATCTTTAACTTTATCTGATTTAAAGCAAACATTTTTAAAGAGTAATATCTTGTTCCCTCTTTAGAAAGCGGTTCATCAGCCTCTCTGCATGCTCGTATCTGAGTTTTTTTTAAATATTAAAGTTCAGTCGTGTGTCCTAATTTTCCTCCTCATCCATCTTTCCTTCCAGGAACCAGTGGGACAAGTAGCCGAGGCTTCCTGAGATGTGCCCCCACCTGAAGGCTCACTCCCTGGGTTCCTCAGCGCCCGATGACCACCATCCATCTCCACCCTCTCATCCCGTCCATGCTTCAGTTAACGTCTGGGCCTTGTTAGTGTTGTTTTTGGATGTGGACGTGGAGTCTTAACTCGTATATAACATTAACAGACACGCGGCGTAACTGTAATTGTTCATCAACAGCTGATTAAAGTCATTTTCATTAATTAAGCCGTGCGCAGACGTCCACGGTTTCATTTTAATTACGGCGCCATGTCAAAGAGCGGTGTCAGAGATAATGGCGAGAAAAGGATGTGTGGTGGTGTGGTGACATCTCATGACACCGACATGTCCCTTTAAATGGCTGCTGGCGACACACACACACACACACACACACACACACACACGCACACACACACACACACACACACACACCCGCACACACACGCACGCACGCACACACACACGAGCAACAACTCAATGCCCAGATGAAATCAGCCAGAGATAAGGGGATCCAGAGGGTTTTGTGATTAAAAATAATCTGATTGGCCCGCGAGCAACCAGGTGAGTAGTTTTAAGCCGTTCGATTGGACACGGGATGCCGAGCTGAACCTAATTATGTGCCACTGCCAGCAGAGAAAGAGGCATCGGGATCGGTACCAGTGCACAGGCGGCTCTTTTTAGACAACAGCCCATTCTGCACTTTGGAACCATCTGTCTGCAAGAGACACACACACACACACACACGCACACACACACACACACGCACACACACACACACACGCACACACACATGCACACACACAGACACACACACAGTCCGGCCTGTGACCATCCTGCAGGAGGATTTAACTTAACAGTGTGAATCCACAGCCTCTCAGACGTTAACTGTGGTCCAGGCTCATAACAGCTGACACGTTTGAGCCAAATTACACACGACCGACTCAAATCAGAACTTTTTTATTTCTGTGAATCAAGCTGACTGGTGTTTTCTGAGCTCCTGTTTGATTGGCTGACGTGAAACTGTGAATGAGCTGGGATGCAGACGGGACGGGCTGGTTGTCTTCGTGAGCGCGGTTTTTGGGCCGGCGTCAACAGGTGCGCCTGATAGGGAGTTGCTAGGATACGGACACAGACTGAAGTGTGCACCACTCGAAAATGACCCTAAACTACCCTGAGCTAACACACACACACACACACACACACACACACACACACACACACACACACACACACACACACAAACACAGACAATGACTTTGCCCATCTCGGCAATTTTCTATAATTCTGCAGCACAAAGATCAAAGTCCAGTTTCTCCCACTTTTCCAGCCTCCATTATATCAGTAATCTCCCTTTTATTTGCAGAGGGGGGAGGCGGAGGCGGAAGCGGAGGTGGAGGTGGAGGGGGGCAGCAGAGACGGAGCACCCTGAAATAAATGAGAGTGAGTGCAGAACGAGGGGAAGAGATGGAGGGAGAGGAGGTACGACGAGAGGAGGAAGGGGGATGGATAAAAATATCTTCAGTTATTTATTTATTTTGACTATTTTTCTCTAATTTGGAAGTAAAAGAGTTGGCAGGGAGGGAGGGAGGGAGGGAGGGAGGGAGGGAGGGAGGGAGTGGGGGGGCTCACTGCAGCAACAGTACAGGCACACTGCAGCAAGTGAATAAAAACTGCATTACAGCTGCAGCCGCCACGTTCTCTCCACTGATGCTGCTTTGAAACTTTTCTCATAAAGATCAGAATAAAAAGAGTTGAACAGAAATGAAGCCACCAGGTTTACTCTGGCTTCACTGCAGGAGGAACGAGCCTCTGCAAACACGTCAGGGGCTGGACTGAAGACGAAGACGTTTATCTTTGACAAGATGAGGAGCGGTCGACGAGGTGTCTAACATAGGGGCCGAGGGCCAAAAGTGGCCCATCAGAGGGTCTAAACTGGCCAACTGGTATGTTCTGATCCTTCAGGACGTCAAACCATCAAACTATTTATCACATCCAGCGTCTCCTCCCAGCAGGTCGTTCCTTCCTCACTAGATGTTTGAACCACCTCCACAGAGCTCCTCATCCCGTCTCTAAACTCATTCATCTCCGTTCTTTTTGTTAGAGATCAAAGTTCATGACCACAGGAGGAACATAGATGGATTGGTAAATAAAGTCCAGTGAGTCCTGATATAGTCTTCATGAAGCTTTTCTGTTTCCTCAAGTTTCCTGTTTTTATTTTGAAAGTCTCTTCCTTAGCCTCACCTGTGCCTTGCTAGCCTTCATGCATATTTAGTCCTGTCTTTGTCCCGGTCCTTTCTTTTACCTAGATGTCTGCAGTCCTTAGCCTTTTTCTTGGACTGCCTTATCAATGCAGCATCAGACTCTGGATCCAAACTCACAAGATGGCTCCACCCGTAGCCCCGGGAACCTAGAGTCAGTTTGACCAATGAGAGGAGGAGGAGACGTGGTGTCCATGTTTATATACAGACTATGCTCTGGCCCTGCAGAGAACACCAATTCACTTATGAATATAAAATATGGATCAATCCAACCCAGAGCCCTCTACATCCTTCAGTTCAATCTTCCTGCTAATCTAGTTGTTAACTTACTGAACAAGGATCAGTTTATGCCACAATGAACCTTTGCATCAAGCTCATGAACCCAGGTATCTCATGGAGATGTCTGCATTTCTTTGCAATCAGCTGATGTCATCACTCGTGTGCAGACTTTCACCTGCAAGAGAATTAACGCTGAGATGCAGAGGACTGAGGGCTAAACTTTAAAAACGTTGCCACTACATGTGCATCTACTGTATATCTGTCTCTGTTTGGAGCAGGAACACCAGGATCTCATCATCCTCCAGAAACCAAAGGAAATCTTCATTTCTAATGGAGCCGCTTGCTTCTAATAACACAACACAGCTATGACAGATTGTGGAAATGTTTCCTTCAGTCAAACGCGCTCTTCTTTGTGAGAGCAGCTGCTGTAATAACAGCGCTTGTCACGACTCTCCGGAGAGCTGCCAACGCGAATCGACATCTCATTTATGTTGGCATGTGATCGGGCTAATGACGTAGCACGCGGCCGCCGACATGACGGGAGCGGCGCTGAGGTCACGGCTCTGGCTCTTTGTGAGGATCCACTGTTTGGTTTAACACGTGCTCCGTTGTGTTGGTTTTAAAATCTGCCTCCGTCATGTTTGAACTGTCAGCTCCATTATGTGCGCTGAGTTCATGGCTCTGCCTTCACACGCCTAATGACAGCTGCCTCGGGAATAAGAGTGTGTAACGCGCGTGTGTGTGTGTTTCCTGACCCTCGTATATCAGGGCTCCACACTGAAATTACCTGTCAGATCAAATTACTGGCACCACGCCCCCCCCCCCCCCCTGCACCCCTCCACCCCCCACCCCATGCACACGCTGATAAATAAGTGCTGAAGTCTTTTAAGGCAGACTGTTCACCACAGCAAGGTGAGCGCTGCGCTGTAAATCCATCACGACAACGGTCTCTTAAAGGAAGGAGGGGCGGGGGGGCTCTTGTTTTATAGAATGCACAGATGCACACACATATCATATTTTATACATGGCGTCACTTGGCCTGCATGCACCACTGCTCACCTCTCTACGCTGCTCATTCCTCTCCTGTTTTTACACCTTCCTGCAAAACTATATTCATCTTGGACGCGAGAAAATCCAGCGGTGCATGAACGGCATCGACTGTCGACGTCGCTCTCATCGAAGCACGTTTAGTTCGGCTTTAAATCAAACATTGGGGCCAGATGCTTATAACGCGACACAGCGACCGTAGCGCTGCAGGCCGTGGCTCTGTTCACCATGTAGCGTCTATCAGTGTGTGCTCACGCTCACGCCCTAACAACCCACACCGGCCCCTCGCCCCGACGCAGCCCTGACCAATCATGTTCCCCATGTCCCAGCTCCGTGGCCTCATTGGCTGAGCTCTCTCACCCACAACGGAGCCATCTGTGAACACTCATCACCTGGGTAACAACCTGAGGCAGCGGAGCATGCTGGGAACAAAGGGAGCTGGCTCTGGATGATGTGTTTCCTGACAGGATGAGAGAGTTATTAGCGTGAAGTTTGTTCTGAAAGTCTTCCTTGTTAGATCCTTGCAGTCTGGAGCCGTGTCGATCGGTGCCAGGAGCTGGAGCGTTCCCTCCCGGCGGTGCCAGGATGCTACGTAGCAGGCGGGACGGTGCAGCAGGTGCACAGGTAAGCGACGAGCCGCGGAAAGCCAAAGAAGTTTCAGGTTGATTCATTGACCAATTACATGGAAAGGTTTTAGGCCCATTAAATAAAAAGTGTGGACGGACCGGATGAACGGAGCTCGGAGAAAATGTTAGACTTCAAACTCGATTTGCTAAACTGCAGGATTAGTTTATCAGAGAAAACGACCGGGACTTAATTTGATTTCAGAGAAAAAGCAAAAACTTCCAGGGCTCCAAAGCCGCCGCTGATCTCTCACCGTTACCTCGCTCTGCTTCTGCTCCCACAACTTTTCTAATATAATTCAATAAAAGTTTGAAAATGAGCGCACTGATGCGTTTAAAAAGTGTACCAGAACATAATAATTGTTCTTTAACAGCAGATTTCTATCTTGTTTCTATCTTTTATCTCCATCAATCAAACAGTAAGCCATAATTGGATCAAGCTCTTGGACCGTGCACGTCCATGTTCTGCATCCAGGGCTGGAGATGCAGAACATTAACGTCTGAACATGCAGCTCCTTTCATGCAGCAGAAGCAGCAGAGTCCACCTCCCTTTAGTTCTGCAGCTCTTTCAGACCAGCAGCTGGTTTTCATTTCTTCTATCAGCGACTAAAGGAGAAATTACTGATGTAATTTTTGAGGCTTCCGTATGATTGAATTTATTTTCAAACTAGGTTTTCTGTGCACATTTTATTTTACTACATTTTTTAATTTATTAAAAAAACAACATTTATTTCATCCCTGAGGGAAGCAGGCTGAAATTAGTTCTGCTTTTCTGTGCTGCTAATGTGTTTCTATCAGCTATCCAGGTTCAGTGTTATTGAGGAGCTGATGGAGAAAACAACCCTCTTTTTTCCTGTTATTGGAGCCACGCTGTGACTGAAATGAGTCAGGATGAATCCTTTGTGAAGTGGCTTCAAACAGACCCTGTGATCGGTAATCGGCTGCAAAAATAAAATGCTGATCGGAGCAGCTTTACTTTCACCGGGTGGAATCTTCCACTGATGCCCGGGCTGTTAAATACCAAACACCTCCACCATATGCCTTCATCAGCTCCTCCTCTTACCAGATAAAACGCTAGAATCGTAAAATAAAGCCCAGCGGAGGCACGGACATGTTCTGGAATCGACTTCCCGTCACTTGGAGATAATCGTTTTAATTTCACGCGTCATTATATTAAATAAAACCAATATTGGGATGTAAACACAGGTTGTGTGTGTCTCTGAGCCTCCGCTGCCAGATGGAAAGGCAGACAGGGCTGGCAAGACCTGCAACATCTCCCACTGGCTGCTGGGGGGGCGAGCGCGTGATGAGAAGGAGCGCAGAAGAGGGTGGATGAGAGATGGAGGAATAAATGAGAAGAGGAACAGAAGGACTCATCAAGGAGCTCTTCAATTTTGGAGAGCACTCATTTGTAGCAGCTTCCTGCTGTTACCACAGTCCCAGCTTCCTCCCTCCTCTCTCCTCAGCCTCCATTCAGCTCCTCCTACTCCTTTCCTCTCCCTCTTTTAATCCTACACTCATCCTCTTTTCTCTTAGCTTTAACTTGCAGTCTCTTTGATTTGAAACCCAGTCATTGCATCTTTCTCATTAGAGGCTGAAAACAAACAGACGGCACTCAAACAGACACATAAAAATATGTGCATTAACACGGCTCCTCGTCTTCTAGATGTCATCAGTAAACACGAAACCATTACGAAGCTGCTGCTGCTGCTGTGTGTGTGTGTGTGTGTGTGTGTGTGTGTGTGTGTGTGTGTGTGTGTGTGTGTGTGTGTGTGTGTGTGTGTGTGTGTGTGTGTGTGTGTGTGTGTGTGTGTGTGTAATAAAGCCTTCACAGACTCTAGGATCATTATGGACACAAACGCTTTTCTTACTTGTGCAGAGCGCTGGGTGGCAGCTTGGTCGTCTTCTCCATGGGGCCGTAGCAGGACGTCTTGGCCTCAGGGATGTCGCCGTACTCCTCCAACATGGCTGCGGCCGCCGACGTGATGATGCCCAGGCCGTCGCGGACCCGGGCCTCCAGCGGGTAGTCCCAGTCGTCGTACGACACCGAGATCATCCCCGACGGAAACTCATCCGGCATTATCTCCGGGTTCCCGGTGGTGAGCGACGGCACGATCCAGATGTAGCCGAAGCCGGTCAGGCCCAGCGAGCGAGCCTCCTCCAGGATGTAGACGGCCTCGTCCTTGGAGCAGTAGAGCAGGACCACGGGGGACTGGACCTTCTTGAGCATGATCTGAGAGCGGCTGTCCTCCTCCACTGCGTCCAGAGTGATGATGTTCTGCAGGTCCCAGCCCACAAAACTAAAGCAAGGATAACGAGGACAGGAGTGAAATGTTAATATTTAACCAATAGACTATTAACTTTGCTCAGGTGCTGGCAAGGGCACTTACAATTATCCATTATAATTAATATCACTGTTAAGTGCGACATGAATTCTAATAGGTGTAAAGTGCTTATTGTCAGGGGATCCACATTAGGGCTAAATGGGATGTAAATGCTGGAGCTGGTCTGCTGTAACGGCTCTCAGCAGGTTCAGCCCACGCAGCTGCAGGACGAGCGAACAGAGGCCCGTTAGCATCCAGAGCTACGCCGCCGCTGGTCACGGCGCTAATTGGTGACAACAGTCATCAGAAAGCTGCAGCGCTATCGACCTGGAACGAAGCTTCTGACGCCTTTCTAGATAAAAATATATAAAAGAAATAAATGTGCTTTAACGATGTGTTTTCACATAAAGATCTGAGTCCACAGAGAGAGAGGAACAAGAGCTCATTAAAACGCCGTAATGAATTTATAGAGGCATTCTCTCATCTGGAGGGACAGGACGCTCTTTCTCCATGGCGTCCAGAGTGATAACGCTGAGCACGAGGCTAAAGAGCAGCAGGAACGGAGGGAGGGGACGGGGACGGGGATGGGGACGGGGACGGGGACAGGGACAGGCACAGGTCTGTCATGAACCAGCTATCAGAGAGGATGAAGAGCGACCGTGATGAAGAGTGTGACACACAGCAGGGACAAGAGAGGAGCAGTTAACCATCACGTTAGAATCCAACCAGAGACAGGCAGTGTAGCATGAGAGGGACGTGGGACTCGCTGTCCAACGTGATTATGGTCTACAAGCCCCAGATGACAAGACGAGTACAGACAATAACACAGAGAGAGGGGGGAGGCTGGGGATGATTAGAGTGGGATGTAAAACATTTTCTTATTTCTTTCTCTGTGACTGGATTCACGTGCGTTCCTGCTCATCTCACGATGTCCTGACTTATCAAAATCTTCTGCTTTCTGACTGTTTTTGTTTTACAGTCGAGGCCCAAGGACGGCGACATAAAGTGGAGACCAGGATGAGAGTCATAAAACTAAAATTAAAGAACATTAACGGATGAAAGAAGTGAGGAGTGTCTCCTCAGGTCCTTTAACCCACAAACCAGAGACATTTGACAGGTTTGATTCCTACGAACAGATTCTGGAAGACGAGAGGACGCGGGGCGATGTACGTCAAATGCATTCTGGGAAACACAGACACGTGTCTCTGTGTTTGGACTGTTCTTAGTCAGATGGATCCTTGAGGAACCTGAAGAACCTGAAGAGAACCCATGCAGATACAGGGAGAACATGCAAACACCACCACTGAGCCGCCCATCCTTTAAACTGGACCCGGGAAAGCAGCGTTTGATGGTGTTTCAGTAGAACAGACAGTAATCCATGTAGGGAAACCCTCTTACTCAGGTGAGGCTGGTTTAATAATTAAAGCTCATGCACCAGCAGCAAAAAGACACATGCATGAACCCTGGAGGGCTGGTAGAGGTGCAGATGGGGGGTTTAAGAGATTTAAAAGGATGGGAAACAACACTGGACACAAACTGTTTGCCCTCCTGCCCTCAGGGAGGAGAACTAACAGACTTAAAAACTATTTATTGTCCTGATATTTGTGGATATTGTCGTCTTTGTGAATCGTTGAAGGTTTTATCTTTGCAGCATTCCTTCATTTATTAATATTCCACTTCCTGCCCTCATGTCTTTTGTCCACTACCCTCCACATGCCCTTGTATATAAATACACATACATATACTCTGTCTGTGTTCTCCTCATGTGTCCATATCCTCCTATCACAGCTGGTTTCAGTAAAACGTGCCATTATCTTAACACGTCTCTTCTCCTGGAAACACATCCACACAGGCTCACATATTTTTCTCTTCTTCATCATCTGCTCCCTAAATGCATTTGCAGTAGTTTAGTGAGTGATAGCTCAATAGCATAACCTCAATGTTAAAATAATAGCCCATTATTGTGTGTACACTAGCGCACTGCTCCAGCCCTCTGCAGCTCCAGCGGGCGTGCAGCGGTGCCGCGGGTGTCGTGGTCTGATGCATGGGCTTCATTTTCTTAAGGAGCCACATCTAAAGACATGTCTGAGGAGGCCGCGGCTCATCTGTCACAGGCTTCTTTTAATAAAATAAACTCCTTTATTTGTCTCCACTTTATGAAGCAGAACCTGACTTCATGCCAAATTCATGCATCTGTCTTACAAACGGCTACGTGACGGAAACAAATAAAAAAAATGAATGAATAAATGATAACCTGGGGAGTTATTAGATGCAGAAAGCTGGGGAACCCTCTGACTGGATGCAGGATTCAAAGAGCAACGCTGGACGTTTAACATGAGAGGAACCTTTTCTACGTTTAGCCCTCGATTAATGACCAATAATGAAATAACTTTACTGGAGCAGCTATTAAACTATCTGACCTGCTGCTGTAATTACTGTCAACAGAGCGGCCGGAGCAGAGCAGAGCAGAGCAGAGCAGAGCAGAGCAGAGCAGAGCAGAGCAGAGCAGAGCAGAGCAGAGCTGTGGACGTGAAATAAAGATTAACTGCTAATGATAAAGGCCTCAGCTGGACGTCCATATATCACGCGTCCAGACACAGGTCCTTTCCAGCGTCTCACCGTCGCTCAACGTGGTCCATCAATATGACTTTTTTTTTTTTTTTTTGTCAGAAATGATGGCTTTCAGTTCTGTTCTCATTCTCTCTGCTGCCTCCGACCCGCAGCATCCGTCACAATGACCTAAAGGTGCGGCAAACAGCCAAACAGCAAGTGTAGTAAAGCAAGCTGTCGTGTGCGTTGGTTAGAGGAGCGCTGATTTAATCCTGTCAGGACGGGTGAGATGAGAAACGCTGTGTGCAGCCATAACTCTGGCGCATCCTCTGGAGAACTTTCTTGAAGAATGAAGATTACAACTAAACGGGGCGGAGCTTTGAGCAACGCCCCGACTGGACGAACGTTAACAAAGCTAATGTTCTGCATCATTTTTTAATATCTCAGTTTGCTGCAGACATCTGTCCTCATGCTCCTCAGTTCTCCTTCCTTTCCTCACATTGTCTCGTCTGTCAACACAGATTTTTTTTGAACATCTCCAGAGCTTCTCTGCCGTTTGACAAATTAACTCATCACAGACGTCCGTTCTGCCCGGAGGATGAATCCTGGTGATGTTATCTTGACGTTGTGTGTCCGCCGTCCTGGATGAAATATCTCAAGAGCTACACAATGGATTTGTCTTTTATTCGCACATTCATGCAGAACCAGGATGAATCAGAACCATTTAGGGATTTCTAATCTTTCAGGCATCACAGGGTTTGACTTTAGTTTGTGGTAACTTATCTATAAAACTGATGACATTCCCAGGACTAGAACATGATCAACTTTATATTACACATGCAAAACATCTGCATGAATCTTTATGTTCAGAGCTCAGGATGATTCTAATCAAGGATTTTATAGATGATTATTTGTCCTAGTGAGTTCTCTCCATCGTGTGACTCTCTGAAGCTGGTGATGGAGCTCTGCATGCAGCTGTGGCATCTGCTTCTGTTTTCCAGCTGCAACCAGATGCATGAGCGACAGAAATGAAGCTGAAACCATGGAGCCCAGAGCAGAGAAGCGGCGGCCCTCACCTGTTGTCCACCGTCGTCTTCAGGATGTTGATGAACTCCTGGTAGCCGGGGAACTTGGACGTGACGATGGAGAAGATGTGCCAGTCGTACTCCTCCATGATGTTCAGCATCAGCAGAGCCTCCTGCTGTATGGAGGCGCCAAACTGGAAGAAGGTGGACTTCACATCCTGAGAGGAGGACAAGAGGAGAAAGGAGGCGGATGATTCAAACTGCATCTCAGGAATATCAATCAACAGCACGGCATTTAACATTTGGCAAGACATCCGTCCTCTCTCTCTCTCTCTCTCTCACGCATACACAACCACAGAGGCTGAGAGTAATAAGCTTCTCATGGAGGAAATATATAGATGAGGGCCTCAGAACAATTCAATTAAGACCAAATTGGATTGGTGCGGTACAGGCGTGCTGCAGAACTCTGTGGGCCGGGTTCTGCGCTCGCTCCGAGCCGGCCGTATCCACTCCATTAAACCTGACTGAGAATCATTTGCCACTTAATTCAGCCAAACTCAGACATGAGCGTGCGCTGCTCAGACAGACGCTAATAAAGGTGGACAAATTAATTCTGTTCATTTATGCCGCGGCTAAAATGAGTCATGAGGGGAAACGGGACAAAAACACGGTGAGTGTGGCGTCACGATGGGTGTGGACGTCTGCGGCACCGCTTGGTTTGTGTGTCATGATGTGATCTGAATCAATATGTGTGTGTGAATGAAGACACGACATAGAAAACAAGCAGAGAAAGAAGCAAGAGCCAACGGAACAAAAGATAAGATTTAATTTAGCAGCAAAGTAACAACAAAGTTTGAAAGTAAAAGTACAGCTTCAGCCCCTGACTGATATATTATTTAATCACACGTCAGCGTGTCAGTGCTGCAGCTGCTGCAGTAGACTACACGCTGCTGTTCAAGAAATGATCCAATAAAAAGTCAAAGTTCCAGCACTGCTCTTAGATGCATGATGATGCAAACCCTCCATGGCCGTCTGCCGGCAGCCTGCAGTCATTCCTCCACTCTGTGAATAACACTAACACTCATAGTTCTGCAGCAAACCTCTACGTCACAGCCTACGCTCCTGTAAGGATTTACAGTCCTGCGTGTGTGTCGGCATCACTCTTTAATTACGGCGCTAAGGCGTTAGCTGGCAGCGTGTCGGCCGTGTTCTGATAAACACCCAGACCAGACATGCAGCAGGAAACATGCTTTAAAGCAGACTCAGCTGGAGTCGCGCGTCTGGAGCTGCGATGGAGATCCCATGCAGGAGCAGAACTTTAGCTGCCGCTCTACTTCCATTCCAATAACTCCGACGCTGCTGCGGAGGTTCAGCGCTCGACTTCAAACACACAGCTGTGGAAAGTATTCTGACTTCTCCCACCCTGGTTAACATTTAATGCGTCCTGCGCTCTTCTCCAGAGCAGAAACCGAAGCCTTCACTTTCACTGCACGGCTACGTTCACACAAAAAGATTCCACACGCTGCAGCATCCTCCCTGCAAACACATCTCCAGCTGTCTTTATTCCTGCTCTTTGCTCAGAGATTCAGATCAGTAGATGAATTTAAATCAGTCCCAGTAGAATCCGCGTGTAGAGGTTTATCTGCTGTAATGCTGATTACACGCGTTAAGTAACCTGCTAATTATGTTTGTGTCATTAATCATCATCTGTAGTGTTAATTATTGGTCTGCTAAAGGTTGCTAACTCCCACTTAGATGAGCAGAAACTAACTGATAGAAAGCGGCGCTGCCATGCTAGCTGTTAGCATCTCCAGTAGCATCTGCTCTGGAGTCTCATGACTTTCAGGATCTGACCAACAAGCAGCAATTACACTAAACTCTGCAGGACAGTCCAGATAGTGACACTGCTGTCTGGTTGGGTTGAGGACGGGGACGTAGCAGCTCACCACTGCATCCCAAATGCAGATGCCAGATGTTCTCTGTTGAGATAGTTTAGTGTTAAAGTAAATGTCTTGCAAGGATTTTTTGGGAATTTGACGATTTGAACAACAGAAACAATCAATGTGATGATCAAGAAGAATCACATGAGGTCTGCAGAAACAAACTGCAGATTAGCATGCAAACCATTAGCACCACCATTAGCATCTCTATTAGCATCTCCATTAGCATCTCCATTAGCATCTCCATTAGCTGGAGTCTCTGTTGAGTCCTCCTCTGAAACATGACTCCCAGGATCACTGACTGTCCGTCTACTATGCTCTCAGATGAGACTTCAGACGAGCAGGTCTCTTTTATTTCCAACTTTATTTATCATCATCATCGATCACCTCAGCGTTAGTGCCTCCCTTCAGCCTCTCCTCTTAGACAGTCCTTTTTAAGTCAGGTTGTTGAGAGTGAGTCCAGCTCCACATAGTGACAGTGGATGAAAATAGACCCGGTTCCAAAGCAGCAGCGAGTCACAGAGTGTGAAGGATGCTATCAGAGCACTGCGTGTAATTTCATCGCTCCATGCATGGCCTAGCATTCCCTCTCCCTCTGTCTCTGCATTCTCATTGTTTGCATTATTTGTGTCGTTGTGGGTGAACGAGAAAATGGCCGCGTCGCATAAACCCGAGCGCTCTTTAATGGTATCGTATCGGTGTGTGGCTTCCTCTCGTTCGACTCAAGTGCTCTTCAGAGGATCCCTGTGCAGCGCTGCCCTCCTGTGTGTGTGTGTGTGTGTGTGTGTGTGTGTGTGTGTGTGTGCGTTGAATGGGGATGCTGGAGCATGGTGGGACAAGAGGGAGGTCATGCTATAAGACTTGTCACTCCCGGTCTTCGTCACAGCCGCGGCTCGTACTCCCACTCCTCGCTGGAGCACACAGGGAGCCGAGCACAGTGGCTGTCATGGAAGAATGAGGCGACACATTTACAGTGTGTGGATGTTTATGCAAATATCTGCTGACTCCTGCCTGATAACAGGTATCTGTCACGCACCCACGGTCAATTCTACAGGTTAGAACTGATTTACGACGTGAGGGTGTATTCTAAACCGTCTTTGTGACGTTGTGTTTTAACGTGATCCATCATATTTAAGGTGCTGAGGACGTACGAGAACAAAGGAGCGTTTAATCCTTTATCGCTTTACTTGACCGATCTCCCGGCTTCAAACTCCCTGGCCCTCTGTGGACTCGACGGCAGAGTGTTGACGCCAAAGGCAACATTTATGTGAAATTAATTCAGCAAACACTGGTTATGAATTCAGCTCCAGTTGTATCTTGTGTGTTATAGGCTTGAGTCCATCAGGAAGGATTAAAAGGAAGCTCTGAGCCACCTCAGGAGAGAGGAGCAGTCCAGCAAGCAGCTCAACACAAAGCTCCCTTTTACCAAAATAATTTCTCTTTTCCGGCCTCGAGTCAGGCTGAGCTCAAGCCTGCACTTACACCGACCAGCCATAAGATTATGACCACCCTCCTAACATTGTGTCAGTTTGGGATCTAGTGAATGTGGAGGCCAGGTCAACACCTTGTGCTGTTCTTCTTCCTAAAGTGTTTTTGTGGCTGCATCCTGCTGGGGATGGCTGCTGCCATCAAGGAGTGTCATTGCTATGGGGTGGGGGTGCCTGGTCTGGTCTAGGTGGGTGCTACATGTCTAAGTAACATCCACACCAATGAATGAAGCCAGGTCCAGAAGTTTCCCAGCAGAACAATGAACTGGAGCAAGATGCTTTAAATGTTATTAACTCCATCGTCAGTTAAGATAAAAATATTAAACTAGGAGCAATGAAAAGGATCCTCCAGGTTTCACTTTGCAGGTTTCAGTCTAACCTATAATCCTGAGACCATGTACCTATTTCCAACACTTGAATCAGACTCTCGCTGACAACAGAAGACGGAGAAAGGAAAACTCTCTTCATCTCTCCTTCTGATTCTTCTGAGACAGAGTCGTACATTACATGAAATAAACTGAGCCACTGTGTTTCAGAGAGCTTTGTGTACGCTCTACTACGGCTTCCGTTTTATCCTTCCTATTTTTTTCTTCAGCTGACCGGAGGCATCGTGTGTTCAGGCTGTCGCTCGTTGCATCGCGGCCATTTCCTCCGTGAATGTCACACCTCAGGAAGCTCTTCAGGGAACCAAACGTTTAATCGAACTCAAACATGAACTGATTAGAATCTGATGGTCAAAAGAACAAAACTTGACACAAAAGGGTCAACGTCTCTGCAAAAAATATATATTATCTGAGTCTGGACAGGCATGGATGTAAGACAGAGGCTGCTCATGATTCCTCTAAATGATGCTTCTTCAAGATGGTGAATAACAGAAAGGATAAACGACGTGTGAAGGAATAGCGTTCTGCAGACATGAACCCATGGACAGAGAGAAGCTGGGTGCAGTGCAGAGAGGAGGAGAGGCCGATGGAGCGGCTAAGCTCCGTGTGATTGTTTCTAATTGGGATGGCTCACAATCCGTGACATCAGCAAACAGCCAATCATTTCCTCTCGTTCCACCCCTGTCAAAGTGTGACATGTCTCCAGCGTCGACACACACACAGGCTGCTGTCACACCCGGCTCTGTCTGTCTGTCTGTCTGTCTGTCTCGCTCTGTTGCATGAACTCAAACTGATGCACCCACAAACACACGCCTGCCCCACGGGCCAGGACAGCGCGCCTACGCCGAGATGGAGGGGAGTTATAAATAGTGGCCCTCATATCCTCCGCTGCTGATAGCATCATGCCCTGTCTGGTCTGATGACACACACGTGGACACAAAAACGTTGACACACAAGCAGGCGACACCCGCCGCCTGATAATACACGTCCACGCCAAAAACCTGCACGTACAGGCGATGACATCCTCGTATCACGCTGCAGATACGCCGCTATCTGCTGGGGTTTAACGGCCCTGCACAGTCCACGGCAGCAGGAGCACACTGATATGACAAAAAGCCCTCATGTGGCCAGTTACTAAATATAAACAGACAGGAGTAAAAATAGCTGCAGCAAAACAAACGAGCAGGAGAATGTCTGCAGCAGAAACAAAGCGAGGAGCCAGGGAGACGGCGTTTACGGTTTAAACCGCAGAGATACTGTACGGCCAGCGCAGCCAAGCACCTAAAATACCCGCCATCATTCTCTTATATAACTAATTACTATCAGCCTGAGATCCTCTGTCTGCCAGCGCTGGAGTCTGATAGGAACTCCTGTAAATTAATAATGAGCAGCAGCAGCAGCAGCAGCAGCAGCAGCAGAGATACATTCACCAAAAATATGACACCAGGAATCTATAGTTATATCAAAATGTATGGAGTACAGGCTGGAAATAAGAATTAAATTAGTAATTTAATAGTGTCTGAATGTGAATGTGTTAGAGATAAGAGATAAGGCTTTAATGTGACTGAGCTTTTAAAACTAAATATTTAATCAATAAAATGAATTGTTTTAATGGCTAAGCCTTCAGACCTGCACGTCTTATGAGGTGCAGTGTTTAGAACAAAGTGTCCTGCAGCTTGTTGTGTATAGAGCTGACCATGCTGACCCTGTCCCCAACAAAAACACCCAAAATGGAGCGTGCTAGCATCAGAACTGGACGATGGAGACAGGTTAAAACTCTAAAGGACACGTATAAATGTCACACCACGTCAGTCACTTCTAGACTGTTAGTGTCGCATTTGACCATATATCTGACCATCAAATGACACGAGACATGCTAAGGACATGTGTGCAGCTCTTTATCACGATTAATGGAGGGATATAACACGGCCCATGTGCTGTCGTTTGGTTTCAGGCTAAAGAGAAGAGCTCTGTCCGTGGTGCTGAACTATGTGACGACTTTTAAATGTCGTGCATCAAACCTGCGTCGAAATAAAGTAAAACCAGCAGAAAAGTCTGGATTACATCTTAAATTTAAGGGAAATAAAATAAACTGAATCACCAGTAAATGGGGGAATGTTTGCAGCGGTGTTTGCAAAGTGCCCTTAGATGCTTATATCACATTAGCGGCGTTGCACAGAGACGCACGCTAAAGCACAAACTTATAGAAAAAGTAAGCGTCTTCAGTTTTTTTTCTTTCAGTCTAATGACCAGAGAGTAATGTCATTGCTCTAACTGCATTGCTGTGGTAATGTCTTTTACTTGGAGCACATTATCTGAGTCTGCTGCGGCGTTCTCCTGCAAATAGCTTCTGAATCCGTGGAAGCTTATTCCGTCTCTACGAGATTACAGCGTTTTAAAACAATAAGCAGATCAGGTGGAGGCTCTGTGAATGAGACACTGTAAAGTGTGTGGTGGTGGTGGTGGGTTGTGTATTCTTGGTGTTGGATAATAATTGTAGGGGAACTATCCCTGGACTGCAGCAGAAGAGGCTGCACGCGCTAACGGGGAGGGAGAGGATCATTAAACGAGGCTGGATCTGACGTCACCGAGGAATATTTCTGTCCATTTTAACAGACGACACACTCACAGGCAGCGAGGAGGAGACCTGCTGAAAGTTTATCACACAGGGAGCAGTGTTAGCGCATGTGTGTGTGTGTGTGTGTGTGTGTTATTGCTGTGGTTCCTCTGTCAGGACTTTTTAACAAGCACTCGAACCCCCACGGGGAAACACTGACAAAATAACATCATCCCTCTCTCTCTCTCTATCTTTGTCTCTTTGCGTTCGCCCTCCTCTCTCGCTCTCTCTCTCTCCCTCTCCTCTAATAAGTCCAATATCTTCCTCTCTGTCTTCCTCTCCTTTCTTCCGTTAACTCTCTGTCCAGGGGCTCTGTCTTTTCTCGCCTCCCTCTATCCATCTTGCCCTCTCCCGCCCACTCCCCATCTCTTCTAATAAGGCCAATATTCTGCTACGCTCCTCTGGGACCCAACCTTACACCTAAGAAGACGGAGCAGTGGCACCGTCGACGCCGCCAGCCTAATCTCAGCATTTACACCAGCGCTGTATTAATAAAGATGAAGAGACGCGTAGAAGCCTACCCATCCTGCAAATGAGCTGGATCAAACTGAGGAACACATCTCGACTTTCTGTTTATTCACTGATTGATAAATAGAAAACATGAGAACAATCTGAAGTTGTCTCCAGTTAGTGACACCCAGATTTCTCCAGTCAGTCATCAGATGCTGCTGGTTTTGCTGTTATTGTACATTTCACACCTGCACAGAATCGACTGGGATCATCATTGAATCATCGTTATGAAACATATCATCACTGTCAGCATCGTCATCATCAGCCTCCATAACCATCATCCATGCCCTTCCTTCCTCCTCCACATTTCCTTCGTTTGGTTTCTCCCTTCAGTCTTCTTCACCCTCTTCCTCTGTCTCACCTCGCGCTGCCACAGCTTCTGAATGAACACAAAGGGAACGGCAGGAGAATCCCTGCAGCTGAGCAGAGGTGCTAATCACTAAATAAAACAGTGCTTGGAATTAGGATTTAGCAGCCCGGTCCCTCTGCGCTTTATTGGACACACAATAATATTTGGACAAGAGAGTTCTTTGTGAGGATTACTTATTGAAGCATGTTGTCTTTCTATGTGTTGGATGAAGTAATCCGGCGCGGAGTCACCCAGTGTGCAGACGCCTTAAAAGGGGTTTTAAAGAAATGAAGCGTTTAAGATGAGAAATGAACAAAAGATGAATCTGAAAATCTGAGGAGCTGAAACGAAAACGCGGGGAAGGACGTGTTACTTTAATAAAAGGAAGTTATTAAAGTCAGCAGCATCTGGCTTTTATGACAAGAATGTACAAATAAACTGATTTAATGAATTAAAAATATACTGTTTATGAGATGGGACGGACAGAGGTGGGTAACTACTATCACACAGGTTCTTTACAAGTCAAAGCAGAGGTGAGGTTAAAGGTCAAACAGAAGAAGGTTCTTTGGTGAAATGAAACCAAAACTGAGCTTTTTGGACTCTACGTTACATTTGATGTTTACTTTAGACGCCAGGATGGATGGAGGGAGGGAGGGAGCGAGTGGAGGGACGGTGGATGAGGAGAAGGTTGCAGTAATAAGAGATACTTGTTAAAGAAATGGCTTCTGGTTAGACTGTGTATTTGCTTTTTTCTGAGTGAGATGAAAGATATGGATCAGTCTTACGTTAGCCTAGCTTAGCATAAAGAAAAGAAGCAGGGGAAAGTGTACTAATATCATTAGAATTTAAAACCTGATCACTAATTCTGATCACCAAACATCTCCACAGCATGACGCTGCCTCCACCATGCTCCAGCTTCAGGCCCTGAGCAGCTTATTAACGCAGAGGATGCAGCAAAGTGCTGGAGGACAATCTGAGTCAGGCGGCAAGAAAACTACAACTCAGGAGAAGATTTAATCTCCAGGAAGACACTGAGTCAGTGCATGCAGCCACATCTGCAAGAGGTTTAAAGACAGTGAGGTGAATGTTCTGCAGAGGTAGAGTCAAAGCTAAGACGTCAGATCATTTGAGTCTGGACCTGGAAAAAAGCTGCATCATGACGGAGATCCATCTACAAAGAGTCAGTGTTTAGTAGATGAACATTTGGCTGCAATGACACATTAAGTTAAACATGAGCTAACCCCGTTACTGTGGCCACACCGTGAAGCTCGTACTGATAGTGAAGTGGTTGTGTGTGTGTGTGTGTGTGTGTGTGTGTGTGCGCGCCGCGGGGCTGTGTATCATGCTGAGTTCATTCTAAAGTCTCAAACAGCAGAGTGCAAAGCTGAGCTCAAACAGAACAGAACGGAGGAGCGGCTCTGAAAGGCCTCAGAGGACAGATTTACACGGGAACCAAACACCAGCACCTGCATTCAGGAGGTCATAAAGCAGCCCAGAAGAAAAAGCTGAGGCGACGCTGGGGAGCGGGAGTTTACCACAGTCAGATCATTTCTGTTTTAGTGTCATGCTTTAAAGGAACAGCATCTGGATACAGTGGCTTTTACCGCTCAGCTTTTATTAAAATAAGAAAAGACGAAGAATAAGAATGAGCTTCAGCAGGTCAACAGCAAATATTTGGATCTGCTGGACCGATGCTGAGCAGATGTTCCACAATAAAAGCTGTTTATTCACCAACTGTCCACTGGAAGCTGAAACTAATTGTGTGTGTGTTTTTTAATGTGTGCTATTACTGTCATGTTTTTATTATTATTGTGCTCATTTGAATAAAACCTGGCCACAACCCCGTGCTGCTGCATCAGACGCCTGCAGAGACCGAGCAAACTGTGCAGAGTGTGAGTCACTCCGCTGAGTTCTCCTCCTCAGATAGCTTACTCCCTGATAAATAATTTGTCGTCATCCAGCAGAGTCCAGCTCTGAGAAAGTAGGCTGACAGTCCAGTCAGAGGCCGGCTGGCTGTTACGTTCGGGAAAATAAACTTGGAGACAGTTAGCTTAACGCACACCGTGCACAGAGAGACAAGGCTAAGAGCTAAGCTAAGCAGCTGCAGCTAATGCATCCTCCACTGACCATCATTCCCACCTTTACATCTGAACTCCATCTCCGTCAAACAACGCCCTGCTTGTGCTGCGACATACGACTGCATCAGTCCCAATCAATGCTGCATAATGTGCTGAAAGTCTCAGCCTGGGAGAGATGCATCAGTCAGCTGCCACGGTCATCGCTAACTACGCTGCTAGCATCAGTGATTCATCACCGCTGCCACCGGCAGACGGGCAGACGGACGGGCAACGACACCGAGAGATCTGCTTCGAAAAGGACGAAATAGAGCGAGGAGGAGACGGCAGCGAGGACAGAGGAGGGATGAATGAGAGTCAGATAAAGTGTCAGTGTCATCGTCAGGGTTTAGGCTAGCTTAGCATGAGAACATCAGAACATCAAGCAAGTTCTGCTGCTGAGGATCTACTAGAAATAGAACAGAAGAAGAAGTTTCCTCCCTGTTAGCGTCCAGTCCTGAACGTCTTAGAAGACAACCAAGATGTCTCCATGTCTCTGATTTTTATGAGTCTGACTACACCTTACTAGCATTTACACCCAACAGACGGAGGCTTTCATCCATAGACTGTATAAAAAGTGAAGCCAATTCAAGTAGAGCTCCCCCTGGTGTCTGGCTGCAGTACAGGTCATAAGCTCCACCCCCTCCAAGTTAGTGGGCGGGGCTTGGGCCAAACTAAAACACTAGAATACACGTCAAATAATTTATTTCCAAGGATGATTTCTGTCATTTAAGGTAGCTTGACGTTACAGACACAGGATGTGACATCATGGTGACCACCAGTTGCCATGCCAACCGCTCTGTAAAGTGGTCCCATTTGGACCTTGAGAGTTTAAACTGTTAAAACCTAGTCCAGAGTCTAATCCATCATGTCCTTGTAGCAGGTGGAGGTAGAGCAGAGCGTCGTATTAATTAAACTAAAACATGAGTGAGTCTGGAGGAAGAGTGGGCGGGGCATCAATATCACGGCTCCACATGGCTCCACCCCCTCAGACCGTACTGATCAGACTCTGGATCCAAATTCACAAGATGGCGCCGCCCGTATCCCCGGGAACATAGAGTCAGTTTGACCAATGAGAGGAGGAGGAGACGTGGTGTCCATGTTTATATACAGACTATGCTTTCGTTTTGTCAAACCTGCTCACGTTCATCATCACTTCAAAGAGGAAGCAGAGCTGGTGAACACGTGTCCATCCACACGCTGACTTTCCTTTAGCATTAACATAACTCAGTGCAGAATAAGCGCTATGCCCCGAACCCCATTGTCATCTCTAAGCTCTCCCATTTCCATTTGATTGGCTGCCAGCGAGGCCCGCAGCGTAATTGGCTGCATTTTATTGGCCGAGCAGACGGACAGCACCCCTGGGAGGAGTCCATCAGGCGATATCTGTTAACGACACACATTCAGTCATACACTCACACACAGGGCCGGAGGGGAACTCCCTGATGCCTAATGTACCTTTTGCTATCACAGATGGGTCACTTACATTTCTCAGTGCAGGAGTGATGAAGAGAGACAGATGAGAAAAAGAAAAGAAAGAAAGTGGAGTGGAAAAGATTGGAGGAGAAGGGACGACAGGAAAGACACAAGAGGACCGGATGAAAGGAGGGAATGAAGGGATCAGGAGGGAGGAGAGGAGAGCTGAATGTTTTGTGAATTAGTAGACAATACCAATCAGCCACAACATTATGACCGCCTTCCTAATATTGTGCAGGACTCATCAGAGAATGGACATGGGCCTTCTGAGAGTGGCTGCATCCTGCTGGGGATGGCTGCTGCCATCAAGGAGTGTCATTGCTATGGGGTGGGGGTGCCTGGTCTGGTCTAGGTGGGTGCTACATGTCTAAGTAACATCCACACCAATGAATGAAGCCAGGTCCAGAAGTTTCCCAGCAGAACACTGAACTGGAACAAGATGGTTCTCCAGTCAGTGGTCGTAATGTTGTGGCTGTAAATCTCCGTCTCTCGATGAGAATGTAATAAAAACAACAAGGCGTCTCCTCTTATTCGTAGGGACCGCGGTGAACGTGCATCAGTCATGTGACGGATCAACAGCAGTGAGTCACGGCTGCGTCTCCAGGATCGGGGTCGCCGTCTTCGTCACTCCGCTCTCTCGCGTGACGACCATGGACGGTAACGCTCTCTGACTGACGTCGTGAGCAGAGAGCAGCATCTGTGGATCACCGCTCGCACAGCCGAGGAGCAGCGACTCGACGGGGTCAGGTTGGCGTTAGAACGGCGAGGTCTGAGCAACGTGTGGACGTTTCCCCGTGCTTTGACCACGGGGCGTGACTTCACCGTGTCTCATTCAGCGTGGTGAAGCTGCAGATGCTTGTGAGGTGAATAAGAAGGAGGGGGAGGAGGAGAAGGGCGAGGAGAGTT